>JAVTVY010005369.1:0-388494 GCA_036873755.1 Hanleya hanleyi
CTCGACCCCAAAACGTCAATCCCGATGCTCTTTCCTCAACATTCCCTGCTTGTGCGTGCGCACTATTGCGCTACTTTTACTCCACACCAGTACAGTTGGACACTACTTCATATGAGCTTCAAACTGATACCCCACTTGACCCATTCGGACCATTATGGGTCGACCTCGACCCCAAAAGGTTCATTCCAGTGCCCTTTTCCCATAATTGCCTGTCTGTGCATGCGCAGAATGTTGAAAACGTACGACACATTAGCCCTGTCGGATAGTCCCCCACGAATGCTTCATGATGACACTTCACACGGCATAATCGGATCAATGTGGGTCCATCTCGACCCCAAAAGGTCCATATCAGTGCACTATTCCCACAATTTCCTGTCTGGACATGCGCAGAATGTTGAAAACGGACGACACACCGGTCCAGTTGAATGGTCCCCCACGAGTACTTCACGATGACACCTCACACGGCACAATCTGACCTCTATTGGTCCTTCTGGACCCCAAAACGGCCATTCAAATACACTTTTTCTACTGCGCATGCGTAGATAGACGATATTCCCACCCCACACCCATCCAGTTGGATGCTCCCCCACGAATGCTTTAACTGATATCTCACACGGCCCAATCGGATCACCATGGGTCCACTAGACCCCAAAACGTTCACCTCGTTGCCTGACTACTGCGCATGTGTCATCAGAAATTTTCAATAAAATACAGCCCATGGCCTCGACACCCCACCCATCGTGTTCTACATCTCGAGATGAAGAAAACAAGGGACCACACCCCATACCGCAAATGTCCATGAATGGGTTCCCCATTGAGATTATCATTGTCCAGTGCGCCAGAATGGACCCAGCATGTCCACCCCAGATCTGCCTGAACATTTCAATTAAATTCAACCCATGGCCTCCAGACCCTTTCATCGTGTTCTACATAGCGAGACAAAGAAAACAAGGTGTCACAACCCATAGTAATATCCACAAGAAAAAAATGACCACCCCAATACTCCTATCCCATACATGCATTCCCCGTAGATTAACATTGGAAGTCATTGGGGTCTTATGTAGGGGCAGAAAATTCTTGCTCGGCCGTCACGTCACCGGAAGTGACGTCACAGGAAATATCCTGGATGTGGTAACCCGGATATGACCTTGACCCGTACGTGACCCGGATGTCACGTGACGGGAAGTGAGGTCATCACCTTCAGCCTCAATCACAAGGAATCGATGTTTTTATTACTACTTCTACGATTATCTCTTAAGACCACAGCAATTGTGCGAAACCTTCACACACGTGATCATTATCGATAGCAGCTATAAAAGACTTAAATGCTCGCCTTGGGAAGTAATACAACGACAGTGATCCGTCTGATACCACAGTCGATCCGCTGGAGTGAAGGTCTGTAAGATAAGTTACTCTAAATACAAATCGAATAGTTTATAATCAAATCTCTATGTAATCACCAATGTTCAAATTATGTAGGCTTATTTACCACGGACAATTATCGCAATGAAACGAAGAATGAAATACCGATTCTAGTAGATTCCAGTCGTTTAGCGAATTTGGACGATAAGTTTTTAATCCGGTCCTTCTCAGGCGTTGGGTATTTTGCCCTCGACAACCGCCATTTGTTCTGTCTGCATGATTGACCATCACCTTCACTTACAAAAAGTCGCAGTTTGTGTGTATTCTTCTCAAAAAAGCTCCATGATAAAAAAGTGAAAATAGTCTGATGTGAAATAAAATAGTTTTGTTCACTTTTCCTCTCAGCAATGCCGGGATTTTGAAGAAAAATGACGAAAAGATCACTTTTTTAATACCTCACATGCTTTCCTCGGCGTCTAATTATATCGGCTAAATATTTTTTTTTTTTTTTTTTTTTTTTTTTTTGTCGTTCCAGCGATTTGATATAAAGTTTAGTAGGAGGGGACATCAGGCCTGGTAGGGTTAATATATTTTCATCAAGTCTGTTTGAGGTTTCCTTCAGATCCCGTCCAGACAGATATATTTCCCTTACTACGCTTAGGGAAAAATGCGATTTGCGATTAGTATTTATTTTCATTCGAGACTACGCCGAGTTAGTGGGATGGCATGGGATTAATACCGTTCAATGAATAGTGTATGTGGCTGGGTTTAAGACCGATCTTCAAGGATAGCTTGCCCAGTCCAATTTTTGCGAGACTTCTAATAGCAACTCCTAAAGCATATGTGATGATTACCCGAGAATAACTCTCTCCGGTATATCTATCTATTGCCCTCACCCGGACAACTGCCCTTTATGACGTTAAATGCACAGCCGACTTTGTGAAATTTTGGTACGTCCTAGTTTTAAATAAAGGTTTCTTCGACAGTGTAACGTTTTCGTGTAGGCCAGTCATACAGAATTATTCGTTTCGGGCCAAATTCCATTTTCCCCCCATTTTCAAATAATAATAATAACGATACGATTAGTTATTTCTCAATGCATCTTACATGGGAATATGGAAAATCATACAGAAAAGTAACTTCTTGTAACGTAATTGCAATGTAGCAAATCGATACTGACGTAGAATATCTGTCCCTAATACGTATTCTATACACGCCTGGCTTCTAAGTTTGATATTCACGAAGATACTAAAATAAGAGACCGAGAACACATCAATACACCAAACGGAACAGAAAGCGCAGATCTCATCTTTTCACTCGTCCAATGACGCACCCGTCTGCCCATCTGATTTTAGTGACCAATCTGGTTGCATTTGCTTCCTCTGTTTGTACCGGTCTGAAAGCGTTGTCCAGGAACGTAGGAGTTTCTGTCTGAACCCCCCACTCTCCCAAGAAAGCCTACCAAAAGCATAATACTCCCTCATTGATGACTTCAAATTCACTCCTTCGTTTACCCACTGTAACTGTGAACCAGATATTATTCTAGTCTGGCCTGAACGCGTATCCTTGCAACAACACTACCACTTCGACTTGTTAAATGGTAGGCCTACATTACTGTCCATAGCGAGAATTGTTATCATTCATATATATACGTAACGGGGACAGTCCAGAGAAATACACTTTCTCTAGTTTTTGTACCTCGGAAGTATTGCTGATGCATGCAAATAACCCCAGCCATGAGTGTGCTACAATAAAGGTCGAGTTGAGCAGAAAATGCAGTAATGTGTATAGACAGTTATATCTAAATTTATTAATTGAATGTCGCTGTAGATTATTTCACGTAACATAAATAAATCAATCTGATATATTAGGCAAATGAATTAAAAAAAACAAGAAGACAAAAAATTTGATCCAAAATGTGGCTCGAAGTCATAGCTCAACAAACTGGACGCCACACTGCTTTCGAAAGCAACTAACATCTAACAACTGGACTACGACGACATTTGTCTCAACGCATTTTTTACTTGCCCACATAACGATACTGGTAGAATACACGCGGAGCATTTGCACAATGTTTAATTTTAATGAAATATGACACCTCAAATCAAAATGATATTTCAACCGACTGTAATACTAAGCATTATTATAATAAATACGCATGAATGGTTTTGGTTTGAGGTGTCATATTTTATATATAAAGAGGAATCCCTCCAGAAAATGTCTAAAATGTCAACAGAGAAAAGAGCTACAAGAGGACTATAGAGTTGGGGTCCGTCCGTCCGTGCGCCCGTATGGGGGTACCTCGCCTCGAGATCTCGCTTGGGATTGTTTTTCAAGTCGATCCACATATAGGTGGCGCCACCTGGAGGCCAAGTTAAAAATTCGTTTCCGGACAATAACTTTCGAAAAACTGAACTGATTCGTTTCAAATAGGTATGTGGGCACCTCGCCCCAAGATCTTGCTTGAGATTGTTTTCACGCCTATCCGCATATAGGTGGCGCCACCTGGGGTCCAAGTTAAAAATTTTTTTCCGGACAACAGCTTTTGAAAAACTGAATGGATTCTTTTCAAATTTGGTGTATGGGTACCTCACCTCAAGACCTCGCTTTGGGATTGTTTTTCCCACCGATCCACCTATAGGTGGCGTTACCTATTTTATTTTGTTTCCGCACGATAACTTGTTTCCTGACGACCTCGCCCAAGATCTTGCTCGAGATTGTTTTTCACGCCTATTCGCATATAGGTGGCGCCACCTGGGGGCCAAGCTAATATTTTGTTTCCGGACAAAACAGCTTTTGAAAAACTGAACGGATTCTTTCCAAATTTGGTATGTGAATACATCGCCCCAATATCTAGCTTAGGATTGTTTTTCACGCTGATGCGGTTTTAGGTGGCGCCACCTGGGGTCCAAGTTAAAATTTTGATTCCCAAAAATAACTTTTGAAAAACTGAACGGATTATATTCAAATTTGGTACATGTATGTGGGCGTGTTTTTCACGCCGATCTGCCTATAGTTGGCAATTAAAATTTTGCGTCCGACTTAAGTTTCTGAACAATAAATCCTGAAAAACTTAACGGATTCTTCTCAATTTGGTATGTGGGTACCTCGCCTCAAGATCTCGCTTGGGATTGTTTTTCACGCCGATCTGCTTGTGGGTGGTGCCAACTGGGTCTAAGTTAAAATTTGTTTCCAGTCAATAGCTTTCGAAAAACTGAACGGATTCTTTTTAAATTTTTGTATGTGGGTACTTCGCCGCAATATCTCACGGGATAATAGAAACTGTGGACACTCGTATTCTGGTACAAGTAGGCACCGTCGTGATATGGCTGAAAAAATGTTGAACGACGTTAAATTCTGCTCACCCACTCACTGTAAGAATCAAGTCTGGTACAACAATATGTCCAGGCTTAAGCCTTTTAAGCTGCACACAGACTAAGACAATAGCGTCCTACACGGAGTATCTGCCGTATTAATGCACAGGTGAACAATGGGAGGGTGTTTTTTAGATATAATATTGCTCCTTCACTAAATTTCCACTGTTTCCGTGCAAGAGAGACGTTATCATCGTTGTACATTTCACGCGCATTCGAAGCCTTCACGTGAAGCAGTCACGAAGGAGCTGATGCATGGACATACGGCCCAATATACAGTCTACTTGAGCTCGGTCTTACAATTCTAATATATCCTTGCGTATGTAGCCCAGTCGCTTAACCACAGAGTTATATGTGGACTTCCAGGGATAGACCCTTTCTCTTTTTCTCAGCGTAACCCTGTAATTACGAAGACGGTCATTCTTATGTAACGCATCATCGCGAGTCAATGTATCAATTGATACTTTAGGATCACTGGCTTAGTTCCGCTGAACCGAACCGATCAGTAGGCGCGCTAAGTGAGCTCATCACGCCAATCCGCTACGAAGTTTGAGTTTTGACTGGTTTGAATTCCATGGCCGGTGTCTTTGATGTCCGGATAAAATCGACATCGGATATCAAAGCGAAAACCTCAGGCTTCAAATACCGACGGGATAATTCAAAACAACAATGAAATGTACTAGACGCAACGACACGAGAACTCAGCAGAATCACCAAACAGGGTCCAGGTAAACCCTCCGCGAGGATTTAGGTATGGACTAAAGTGTGAGCATACGTTCTTCAAACCATTTCTTTCATATTTTTTTTCAACGTAACTGTGTAAATTGAAACAATATGCAAGAGGTGGGAAAAATTGGCGAATACAAATCATATGACTTCACAGGCAAGCGGTCTTCAGCACTTCACATTCGGACCCGAAAATAAGTTACGTTCTTGGACGTAGCCTAAGTATGTCAGCTGCGCTTTTAAAAAATGCAGAATTCATGCAGCCTATAGCATTGGACCCTTATACGGAGGGCCAATGATAGGCTGATGCAGCAATTTTGAAATCGAAAACGAGACCGCGCTATGTCATCGGTCAACTGAGACAGTCACGTGGTTGTGTATGAAGATTGGGGTGGCTCCTATAAATAGTGATCCAATGAGAATGCTCGTCTTAGTGTAAAATGGCGGGGTCGAATGACCAATCACTGAAGGGGAGAAAGCTGGAACAGTACACTATCACTGTCTGTTAATATCTTGAATTAACAGAGAGTACTACAGTTTAGAATTCATGTGGCGACTATTATGCAGTATCCACACGGCCCATAACACTGGCTTCAGCAGAATTAGATAGGCTAGTCCGCGACCTGTGAACTCCGTCTATAGATCTCTAAAGGAGTAGCTATTGTAACATACGAAAAGCTCCCTTAGGTGTTGCGTTATTGAAACCAAGAAATAATGTCTTTAATTCTGCACAAAAAGCTATGTTTCGTACAAACAAAATACTGAAGTTTTATATTGTTAACGTTCAGCGTTAAAATAGCGTCAACTGACATTTGAAATTGAGCTTTTGTATACACTATAGCATGGATTTTTTAATATATCTAAATTATGAAACCTCGAACCAAAACGAATCTAATGTTTTCAAAGTCACTACATGTATATCTATTATGAGAGGACATGTAAATATTATTTTCGTTCACGGTGTCATATAT
Source organism: Hanleya hanleyi (assembly GCA_036873755.1). Lineage (NCBI taxonomy): Eukaryota > Metazoa > Mollusca > Polyplacophora > Lepidopleurida > Hanleyidae > Hanleya > Hanleya hanleyi. The sequence continues at coordinate 6,434 of JAVTVY010005369.1, forward strand.
ACTAAAAAATCCATGTTTTTAAAGTGGGATCACATGATTTCTTGTCAGCACACACGAAGCTTTTCTCACCACCTTATTATATTTGAGGATGTCTGCTGGTGGTAAATCAAAATAATTAACTTTATGAATAATGTGTGTTGTGGCATTCATAATTGTGTAATCTAGGAAACACAAAGAAACAATTCTACGTTGGTGTGCATATTTTAGCTGTTGGCAACGTTAAGTGGACTGATCCATGCTCCATTTGATAACCCAGAAAACATAAGGAATAGCCCCAGTTTTAAAGCATATTGATGAAAAATTCATATGAATAGTATTTAAATTTTTCTTATATTCTAACTGTTTGCAGATAATCACAGTGTCTATCAAAATTCATCAAATTGAATGGATGTTGCTCTGCAAAATTCTCGGCTAGATGGCTTTTAAAGGAGATCCATATATCTTAAACTAGGAAAGAGAGATAAATAGGAAAAACAGAGAAAATGACCGCCAAACCTAAAAACCACCAGCGGAACAACTCTCTGGGAGAGATGATTATGATTGTTGAGATCTCCTATTGTTTCTCTTGTTTCTTAAAAAATGGTCAAGTTAGTTGACCTTAAATCAATCTGATCAGAACCTAAAAAATCTATGGAGGTTAAATGTAATTGACTTAAATCAGTTATTTTACATTTAAGTATATATCATCCTGAGACGGCAGGTTCACCCTCTTTGTGTGTTTTAATGTACACAGCGATGAAATGGCTCCCAACGCGGGCATGTAGGTCGCAATGGAATTCATGTTCACGAATAACATTCAACGATTTAATTTTTCACAATTCTGATACATTTAGGGGTAAAATATTCAGTAAATTATAGGCTTTACGGGTGAAGTACATTCGCCGCTCTTCAATGGTTTTCTGCGCCCTAAACCAGCACAAAGGAGGGGTTTATACTTGGTGTAAGAACGCACAAGACAAAGCCTACAATAGCCTGTCTGAGTATCGACCAAAAGGGATCATGCTACTCCTAGTTGCAAGAGCTGTCCGATGAGATATTAGGCGTGACTGTGCGCCCAGTGAGTTGGGAATGAGGGATGTATATCAGAGTGTGGTATGAAATAATTTGTCTTCTCAGATGGAATAAACCATTGTTTCAAAACGGCCATGCTATAACACTATTATTAAATATTATTATTATTATTATTATTATTATTATTTATACAAAATACACACACACATACACGTTTTGAAGATTGGAAAATACAGAAAAAGGTTGGATATGCGTTGTAGATTAACCTGGCAATAGTTTGGTAGTTTAAGGCATTACAGACTCATCACAATCGATTCCAGGCAAACACTTCATGATAGTATTCTACGGTCATGACGGTACACTTTGGCCAAACGATGCGGATTTAGGGATCACTCGGCAATAATTTGAACGCTTATATTATTACATTGGTTCTCTAATATTTTGCCCACGACAATATTTTTCCGAAAATACAACATATTCTTATATATTTTACGTTAATTTTTATGAGTCTTAAATATTAGTCCCATATTTGAATAGCTATTTTTTATGTAGTTTACGGTAACTAAATTCAAGGCCAAGCACGTATTGAAAAACACAATTCGGACGACTCCAATTTCGACACTAATTTTATATAGTCCATCTTATAAATTTAAAACACATAAAATCATAATTTGGGTGTGACCACCCACACACGCGACTCACTCGGTTATGAAGTTATAAGGCAAAACAATGTGCACGACGGCTATCTGCTGAATGTAAGATTTGATGCTTGTAGCCAAACTCGCCGATCAGCGATTATTGGCATACTGAATATAGCCCCCGGATACGCGTATACCACCAAATTGTGCATCGAGTATATGTGGTTTAGCGTACAATAGAATATACACTTATAACATACGAAAACATCACTTGAGGGTGGCCATAACCACACCTGGGACCCAGTCCAAAATAGGTCTATGTCACAATCCGTATTAATACCTTTCATATGGCGTATTTTTTTGTACCTCTTCCTCGCGCGGTTATCGAGATATAAATATACAGACAGACAGACAGACAGGTAGACGGAAATTACGGCTTAGTGGCTACCTGTGACTGTACCAGGCCGAAGGTCGTCAACTCACCTACACACACGCATCAACACCAAGCTCCTACATTATTTCAGGAAAAACTAAAACGATGATCGGACACACCGTGACTCTATCTCATATCATATTTGGCTTCATTTTGAGCCTATATTTGCATACCCCTCCGAGCAGAAGATCTTGGGTAAATTCAAAATGGCGAGAGGGTGTGACTAAGACGTTGGGGTTTCGTCGTTTTCCTTAATGGATTTTTTTTCAGGGATTTTTGTCGATTTATTTTTATTGTTGCTATTTTCTCAGTAAAAATAAAAGTAAGTTAGCTAATAATTAACCGATGTGAAATGAAATAATACTTGTCGCATTTACGCTAAATTATTTACGCTTAAAAGCGTAGAAGTTAGCAAAATTATTCTATTTCACATCGGTTAATTATTACCTAATCTAACGCTGTTTTGCTGAAAATAATACAATGAAACAATTTTGAATATGACGTAATACACCCCATTCTCAAACGCCCTGAATGGAGTCCACAGTTTCGGATTGTTGATCTCTCTGAACCCGAGCCTATTCTTCTTACCTTTTTGGAAGCTAATAAAGCTAATATAGTACTATGCTTCTGGGCAATTTCGTTTGGATGAAAATTTGTTTTGGTGAAAATTTTATAGTTATATGTATTTTTTTATAAGCATTCCTTTCCCGAAAATGTATACATACTACTGAAGGAGGAAAGGCTATACTCATCAGGGACTATTTCTCACAACTAGAGGTTAACTTTGGACTGTGCTACCAGAACAGTTAGGTTTAACAATGTATACGATTACAGGGGTGCGATATTCAAAAAGTAACTAAAAACTCAGCACAAAGTGTTCCCAAGAATAATGAATATAACTGACAAAATTATTCCATGTATACATTGACATAATTGATAAACGTTTTGATGTATTGTTCAACCTTCTCTGGTGACGCATCTTTGGTAAATTCGGAAAAGTGGCATGCAAACCTTGATTTCAATTACATATTTATCAGCCAGACAGGTTTTTTTTTAAATCTATGGACCATACCGATAACTAAACCGAAGGGTATTTTGTTTCCATGCCAACCATAGTACAAAATAACTGGTAATTTGGAAATGTGAATAATTTCAGTTATCCTGTCTAGATACATAAAACTTGCCACGTTATACCTAGGAGTCAAGCTATACATTTAAAAACAAAAATGTCCAAGATGGCCGCTTTGGCGACGTCATGGTGATGTCAATTTCCAGGAAAATGTATTTTTTGCCGAATTTTTGGAGTGATTTTTATTTTATTTTTCTTTTATGTGCAGATTTCTGCGCATAAACCGATGAATAGATTGAAAATAAGTAGATGATATGAAATAAAATACTTTTGGGCATTTTTAGCCCAACAAAGAAGAGTGACCAAGATACAATCTTTGTCACACCCAGTTTGTCGCCATCTTGAATTAAACTCATGATACTTCTCTCTGAGGCATTTGCCAATAGACTCAAATTGACAAAACAACCTGATAAGCTGTGAAGCCTAAAAAATCTCTCAATGTTTCTTATTTCTAGAGCCACATGGGGAAGATATTTAAAGGAGGAGGGGTATTCTTCCGTCTCACTCTGGGCCAGATATTTCGGAATCTGATATTATTTTGATTCCGTTTAAGAACAATGCGCTACACTCCTGGGATTATTTTTTACTAAATGTCTTACTGTCTGTTTGTGTTTATAGCAAAAAATCAATTGATTTGTTCCTGTAACTGATACAAACTGTTTGTGTGTATAACAGAAAAATGAATTTATTTGGACGTTGCAAGTGATATGAACAAAATTGACCATGCTTAGAGGAAATATCTTTTTGATGAAGGTGTGACGTTGACAGTGTATGTCAAGGCACTTGGATATACATGGAACCTAATTCAAACCCGGAAAGAAATGGACCACAATTTGCCTTAAATAAACATATGAATTATATTTATACTCGAATTTATATTTATACATTTTTCAGGATTTATTATTTTGTGAAATATCCGAATAAGAATTAATTAATAATGGTCATTATAAACATATGTTTTGATTCGTGGAGTTTGAAAGCAAAATTAGCTTCGAATCAGTGAGATTTCATTTCGCCATTCGATGTCATGATCATAATGTTGTGAAATGCAGCTATATGTATGTTGGACTAAGCTATTGTCGCAAAGGTCAAACACCCTGGCACTCAATTAGAGTGAGTAGGATTTTAACGTCGCTTTCAATTACCTAAAAGTACCTAAAAGTATTTTACTTCCTATCGCATAATTATTTTCCAATTTCTTTCTCAGTTTATGCGAAGAAAACTGCATAAATGAAAAGTTCGTAAAATCAGTCGGAAATTTCATCAAAAAATACATTTTCCTGAACGTCGCCAAAGCGGCCATCTTGGATATTTTTGCATTTACAGCTAGAGCTTAATTGACTACCAGATACAGTGAGGCAAGTGTTACCTCTCAAGACTTAAGGGTAACGAAACTATTTAGGTATTGATGAAATTATTCGCATTCCTAAAATATCAGTTAATTCTTACTATGGTTGCCATAGTGTTTTATCAGAATGATCAAGGTTGCCAAGTACCTTCGGTTTCGTTATCGGCATGGCCCATAGATGTAAAACACATTAAAACTTATTGTGGGACATCTAGCGCAAGTTTCGCCCCTTGGGCTGCCGGATTAGAATTGATTTAATTCACATCAAGCCTTCTTCGCTTAGGTTCATTTGGAATTAATCGTGTATTTTTTAGCGCGAAGCATAATTTTTTAATTTTTAATGGTGAACATATAGGGTCAGCTGACATTCACGTTTTCATACCTTTTGTCTAATTCTAATTCGGAAGTCCAGGGTAAGTAATTTTTTTTTCAAATTTGTGCTGATTAACATGATAGCTATTATTTTACGATCATTGGAAACTAATTACATAATATTTAACGCAAAGCTGTATGAGTAATGTAAGTGGTGGACATATTGGATCATCTGAGACTTGCCGGTTTTCAAATCTTTTGTCCATTCAAGTCATTGATAAAAGCCCGAATTACCGCGCGGTGCAGTCCTTTTCTGTTAAACTGATGTGCTATTGCAGGCCATTATCATGTGATTGTAAAGCAGCACACACGCGCGATGTGGGTCACTAATCGAAACTAATGACGAACCAATTATGCCTCTGGTAGCCCTTTTGCAAACATTTATTACTGTTTTCATACTCAGCTGTGTAAATTGTATACAAGGCGAAGATGTTCTGTTATAGTCCAGTTCAATTACGAACGGTTATGTCCATCTATGGCTTTAGGATCACTTTTCAACAGTCGACGGGCGGTGGTTCTCCGGGTACTCCGGCTTCCTCCATCACCCAAACTGGTTGTCACCATAAGTGAAATAACTGTGACATTAAACCAAATCACCCAGTCCTCACTCTTCCACATCAATATTGAACGTGTATTGTAAATAATGTAGGTTCGTTGGCCTAATGCTAATAAATGTGTAGATTCAGTAATAATTCAAGAGCATCAACATACGTACTTTTGCTGAGAAGGTGTACTCCGGTTACTATCATTCAACATGTACGTAACATTATGTATAAAGGAGAACGAATCATTGCAACCCGCTTAACCCTACCTGGCCGTGGGGGGCACTTTCCGTCTCCACTTCCCCGTTGATTTTGTTTGCTTCCATCTCCGGAAGGACAAAAAATTAAAAGCTGATACTCCGTGACTTTGTAGCTGCTTTTCATATATGGGGTCATTTTGAGCCTATTTGCATGATCCCCCGAGCGGAGGATCATGGGGGCAATCAAAATGGCGACCATGTGTGTTACCAGAAAAGTGATGTTTTCGTCAAATTTCTTCAAAATTTGTGCTTTTCTGCATGGGAAAGTGGGTAAAACATATTTTATTTCGTATCAGATTATTATTTACCAATTTATTAGCAGTTTTTGCGAAGAAAATAGAATTTTTTTGAAAATGACGTCATCTCGGTGGCCATCTTGGATTTTATCTACATTTCCCAGTAGATTTGACCCAAAGATATAGTGTGGTAAGTTTCAGTCCCCTAGCCTTAGGGGTAGTGAAAGCATTGATGGGGGGGGGGAGCACGTAGAATAAATCCCAAAGACGAAGTCGTGTGGCTAGCTCAGGTGTGCATTACTGATATTTTCCTTTACAGGACAATCCGATCAAACGAGTTTCCGGAATCTACGAGTATGTGCACGGTGAATTTGTTCCTCGTCATTACCAGTTTGGTTCTGTCGTGCGGGGAGATAATTGATGTGTCCATTCCTGTCCAATCCACAACCCAAGATGATTCAATGGCGAAGCATACGAACGGGACGAAATACGTATCTGAAATAACGGAATATCTCACATCAGCGACAAATATAACTGGTACAGCCAACAGTCTTATCGGTACGACACCAAACCGAAGTCCATCTACCGGTATCACTTACGATCGATCTACAACTGGCAACAATGCACTTTTGGACTCGACTAGATCTGTTTGTCCGAACGACTCGAACTGCATTGGAGAAGGAGAGAAACAAGAATCTGCACAACTATGGTCTTCAGAAGCTGTGACCACGGCCCGTTTTATTTTCGACATGATTATTATGCCTGCGATAGGGATTCTTGGGTGTGTTCGTAATATTTTTAATATATTTATTTTGACCAGGGAAAGTTTGCGTAACTCCACTAATTATTATCTAATTGCGTTAAGCGTAGCTGATCTTTGCTACTTGATTCTACAGGTTTTGTGGTGGAGTATCACATAGCCTATTTCAACAGGCAGCTAAATATACAGATGTGGATGTCGCTTAATATGCCGATTATGTCAGCCTGGCTTCAACTCGCAGCAGGGTGCACGTCAAATGTGTTGATACTAGTTTTATCTATCGAACGTTTCGTCGCAGTTAAATTTCCGTTGAGAATCAAAATGTTCATATTAACTCGTCATCCGATCAAAATTATCTCCGCTGTCTTCATATCTATTACAGCTATACTGTTGCCAAATGTGTTTAAAATCGTGTATGGTGTCTCTGTAGACGGGAGAACTAACACAACTATTGTTGTATACAAATACTCTGAATACTATCAGGCAAACCCCGAGTTTTTCATTGCATATACCTACTTTATTCTGGTCACTCTTCGTTTCCTTCCAGTTCTCTCTGTGCTGTTTCTGAACGCTTGTATCATTTTCATCCTGAATCGTTCTAGAAAATCCATATCTGGTCTACACACGAATAAAAGGGACACACGTGATAGGGAGCAATTGAAAATAACTCGAATGTTCATCGCTGTAGCTAACATTTTCCTAGTTTGCGTCACGCCAGGTTTTCTCCACTCTCTCCTTAGCAATATTGTACCTACATACAGCCGCATCTGGCAGCAAAATGCTAATCTGTCGTCGCTTCTCTCGTCAATTTTCCCAGTGTTAGACGTTATGAATTCAACAGCTAACTTTTTGGTCTATGTACTTATGATTAGTAAATTCCGCGCCATCTGTCTTAAGGTAGTCTGTCACTAGACTATTCAGTCACATGTAGCTTGAGAAGACAACTACGTCTAATCAGAACACTGCATCGATGAGAGTTCCAACTCTTGTGTGTGTTTGTCGTTTCATTATAGTTGACAATGATGTTTGCTTTGGCAAAATTACAACTGTTTGACCTATCGGTGTATTTGATGTGTTGATTATTTATAATAACTCAATCCCTAAGGTAATTTTGTAGAAATTTATGCATGCATGTGGCACGAGTAAATACATTCCTACTGGCATTTGTCGTCTTATTGTGAGAACTATAAACTTGATCAACAAACAGGTATATATTATTGGTAAGCGTACATGTACCTCTTATATAATTCAATGTAACATTTACTACTTTTCAGTAATGTCTGATAATCTTGAACATATCTAACAACGCTAATATAGTCTCTCATAACTCAGTACTGAGTGGTGTGTGTACCCAATTGTTTTTATCGATATTTTATGCCAGTGTACATGCAGCGAGACTTTAACAAACTATTTATCTCTATCTCTTATCTATGTGCTGCGTTTTCAAATGTGCGAATATATTGAGATTGATAGGAATTAATTTATTTCAGGTTAGATGCTTATCTATTCATACAATGAACCTTCATTTTCAAACAGTTATTTTCCGGGAAGTTCCAAAATTTTCATTAATTGTTAACTCTGCCAAGAAGAATAACCCTTCAGCAAAATAAAATTGCCTCAGCTTTTTCAAAATTGGCTCAGACATTTTTTTCTGTGGAATTTTATGTTTTCAATTTAACAAAATTGGATAAAATGGATAGTCAAACTTCGAACATTTAATATTTCAGCAAACAGGGCAATTATAAAGGTGAGGTACAGCTTTTTTCTTTACCATATGAAATAACCAGGCCAAATTTCCAACTCCTATGATGAATACTCTTCAAGTAAATCATCTAAATTCCTCCCACAATAATATGCAGTGTCAAGAATCGGACTATGAAGGAAGACAGATATCCCTAACGACAGTTGACAGGTCAAACCCTACATTTGTACCTGTATAATATGAGAGAAGGTAAAAACTTGCCTCTCGACAGCCCGACCAGTTAAAATCTGTATTCATCTACCTTATTGTATACCGGGAAGAGATGAAGGGGATAAAACTCGACAGTCTAACAGATGGGAATCGGCTTATAATGTGGAATATAGTATAGTTATTTATAGTTAAATGAATTCAGCTACATATGAGCTTAATTCCTATTATTTCTTGCAACTCAGGGGAAACCACTCTAAATGCCTTTTTAGATTTATGTGGTAATACCACAGTTGTCTCCCATTGATTGATCTGTCAGAGTTGTCTTAGTGCATATGCCCCGAACCCGGTCATGAAGTTTGCACATGCGCAGACCGGTGCCCCAATTCTGGATGATACGGCGCACGTTTTGGTTAAATTTTCCCATGAAGTTTTAACTGATCAAAACGAAATCTTTTCTGAATTATGCCTCGTGCAAGACCGCCAAAACGCAGGCAACCTCGCAGTATTGATGTGGTACAACCGCCCGTCCAGCCTACGAGACCGAAACGTACTAGAAAGGCTGCTTCCCGTCTTCTACCCGGCGAGCACGAGGTTGCACGCAATGAGCATGCTGGCACCGCGGCACGGCCTGTTCGCCAAGATATCATCCCGGCTCCACAACAGCAACAACGTGTGGTCGGTGATCATGAGGATGGTAATGGTGGTATAAGTATCGATTATGGCACACAAAATCAGAGTCACAATCAACGTCGCCTCGTATCTATTGCTGAACGTGATAATTCTGTATTTGTCGAGGCCTTGGAAGCTTTCAATCAAATTAATTCCATGGTAGAGCAGATTAGGCCCCATGTAAATACACTGTGCAGTAAGATTGCACCCAACCCTCCTGCAGATCATCATGGCCAAACCAGTAGTACCAGTACATGTAGATCCCAATCAGATACAACAGTACAATGCCCCCCTATGGCTATGGTACCACCAGGCACAAATACTTGTAACAGTGTATTAAATGTAGATTTTGGTAGTGCAGAGGGTTTACTGCCTGGTTCCCCGGGCCCAGACCCGTCACTGTTCGACCCTTCCACCTATCAACCCACCCCAATTCGTAGCGTGTTAGATCCCCTTAGTTCTCACGTACCAGAATCTGTCAAAGAAAAAATTTGGAAAGGGAATTTTGTGGATTTTGCCATATTAACTAAATCTACTCAAGACATGTTGGAGCCATCATATGCACTTAACTTTGGCATCAGTGATGGAAAAGCAACCATGCGGCCAAGAATGTTGACTAAGCCTATTAAAGATATTGAGACTTGGGTGACAGCTTATACCATTTTTATGGATATCTATTTGGAGCGTCACCCCACTAGAGCTAGGGAAATGCTCAAGTACCTCAACACGGTCCGCACTTTGGCCGCACAACATGGCAAGGTAACTTGGCTAAAGTATGATGAACAGTTTCGATGGAGAATGGTAAGGAATCCACTTCGTTCTTGGGGGGCTATAGATGGTGAACTGTGGATGATAGCAACATTGCCACAAAACAATCCAGCACCATAAAACACAGCCAGATTTAATAATGCTAGCCAGGGAAAAGTATGCTGGGACTACAACAGGGGCCAGTGTACATTCCTCAACTGTCGCTTCCGTCATGCATGCAAATGTTGTGGGGCTATGGGACATCCAGAAATCAAATGTTTTAAAGCCAAGGGTAACCAGAAACCTAGCCCCCAGCTTACCCGGAAGCCCTTTCGGCCTAGCGTCCACTCCAATCAGAATGGACCAGATGGAAATTGAACTTGAAAAATATCCAAACAGGGAGGATGCAGAATATCTTTTAAACGGGTTCAAATATGGCTTCCCTTTGCATTATAGTGGCCCCAGAATATCATTTGATGCTGAGAACTTGAAATCAGTTAGAGACAATCCTCTAGTAACCCGACAGAAAATTGAAAGGGAGTTAGAGATGAATAGGGTTCTGGACCATTTGATAAACCTCCATTTGAACCATTCAGAGTTTCTCCAATTGGTTTGGTCCCTAAAAAGGTTGAAGGTGAATTTAGGCTTATTCACCACTTGTCATACCCGGAAGGGGAATCCCTGAATGATTATTGGGACCCTGAAAAGTGTTCTGTGAAATATTCAAGTATAGATGATGCGATAGACCTGATACACTTAGTGGACGGTGACACATATTTAGCAAAGGCCGATATAAGTTCAGCATTCCGTTTATTACCAGTCCACAGTCAAGACCACAACCAGTTAGGTTTTAAATTTCAAGGTTCATATTATGTAGATCTTGCCATGCCATTTGGGTGTTCCATTGCCTGTTCTACTTTTGAGAAATTCAGCACTTTCATAGCATATCTGGTACGAAAAATTTCCGGCAAACCTGGGGTTTTGAAATTTCTTGATGATTTTTTATTTGTCGGGGAGTCCAAAGAAATTTGTCAGTATATCTTGCACTGTTTCCTGTATGTATGTGACCTGCTAGGCATCCCTGTGGCAGGGGAGAAAACTGATGGACCATCAAAACTTTTAGTGTTTTGGGGCCTATCTTTAGACACCTACCTGCATCAGATACACCTCCCGCAGGATAAAGTTCAAAAACTTCAGTTGGAAATTAATTCTTATTTGTGTCGGAATAAACTGAAGCTCAAAGAGATACAATCATTAGTTGGAACTCTGAATTTTGCTTGTCGAGCAATAAGACCCGGACGCCCCTTTTGTAGAAGGCTGATTAACGCAACATGTCACATTAAAAACCACATCATTACATTCGGATAACCTCTGGAATGCGAGCTGACCTCAAAATGTGGCAAGAATTTTTGGTCAACTTCAATGGCGTGGTATTTTTTGTAGACCAGTTTTGGTTATCAAACAAGTCGATCCAGCTGTTCACGGATGCTAGTGGCTCATGCGGATTTGGAGCATACTTTAATGGTCACTGGATCTGTGGCACTTGGCCACCTAATTGGTTAGATCAGGGGATATGCAAGGACATTACATTCCTTGAACTATTTCCAATAGCACTGGGGGTCATGGTGTGGGGGGAACAACTAGCTAACAAGAAAATCATATTCCGATGTGATAATGAGGCAGTTGTTACAGTCCTGAACAAGTCTACCTCAAAGTCATCCAGGGTAATGAACCTAGTCCGTTACATAGTGTTACAATGTATGACACACAACATAGTTTTCCGGGGGTTCATGTTTCAGGAATTCAGAACAATATTGCAGATTCTCTTTCTCGTTTGCAGCTAGCCCGATTTCGGAGACATGCACCGCATGCCGACAAGGAAGCGACGCAGATACCAGCAGCTATCTGGCAAATTTGTGGGTAGCAGCGAGCGAGTTACTGAACCAATCATTAGCAGAAAAAACATTGAAAGCTTATGCTACAGGCATTAATTCATTTTTAACCTTCAGAGGAACAATAGGTTTACCTCAGTTGTGGCTAGCACCTGTCAACCATATTATTCTATTTATTGCTCATTTATCAACAAATACTTTAGCACCGTCCTCGGCAGCAACTTATTTGGCGGGTATAGGACATAAGCACAAACTAATGGGCTGGGTCGACCCTACACAACATTTCATTGTTAAGAAATTATTGGAAGGTTTCCGGCGGTCAGCCAATCGTAGAGACAATCGCTCACCCATTACTTACAACATCCTGCAAAAAATAATTATGGCCCTGCCACACATTTGTACATCTCTGTATGAGGCTGCCTTATTTAAGGCAGCATTTTTGTTGGGTTTTTTCGGATTTTTACGAGTGGGGGAACTCGTATAAGACTGCTCAATGGACAGAACAGGCCGGGCATTGAGCATGGGAGATTTATCATTTCAAACCTCGGAGTTGGGTACGCGCCTACGCCTTAGACTCAGATATTCCAAAACTGATCAGCATGGTCGCCAAACGTATATATCCCTCAATCCGACCAGGAATGCCACATGTCCAGTTAAGGCCGCTCAGGAATTTTTGGCGATTCGTGAATCGCCATCTTCCCAGTTTCTCTGCCATTTTGACACAACCCCTCTGACACGATTTCAATTCAGTGCAGTCTTGCAAAAAGTGATTTCCTTTATTGGCATTCCATGTAAGACTTACACTTCACATTCCTTCAGAATTGGAGCCGGAACGACTGCCACCCTTTGTGGAATTTCTGAAGACCATATAAAAAAATTGGGGCGTTGGAAATCAGCGGCTGTTCGGTCCTACATTAGGCTATGATTGCTATCCCTTGAAGGGGAATGTTATCGCCGGACCTATGTAAACGTTAATATATACATTGATACTGTAAGAAATCGACTATATAGTTTTCCCCCCGATCTCCGAACTTTAAAACGGTAAATTTGGCGATTTAAACGCGTTCTTACCACAAGCCTGTCAAGGCGGTGACCTTTGACAGAGTGAACCAGTCCGCCATAGCATTAGCATTAGCATACGTAAACAAGTAGTGTTGCTCCAATATTTTTCGACTGTATTCTCGTATTTTGGAGGCATCATACCTCGTCGGTGTGTTGTTGGAGGGTGTAGCAACACGAATGGAGATGGATTCAAGTTGCACCCGTGGCCAAACGGGGAACAAATCGGGGAGAAATTCGACGAAATTTGTGCAAAACATGTGGGGAAAGCCGACGAAATGGTCTCGCATTTATTTCGCTCACTTCACTGACGACAGCTATGCAAAAACAGAGATGGCAAGAATGTGTGGATATCCCCCTATACTGAAAGAAGCTATTTCCAAGATCAGGACAAATAAATCTTTAACAGAAAGAGAAAATAGACAACCCCTCAGTCTGCCGGAGTGCGTGAGTTATACAGGGACGACCGACCTCGTGGACTCGGCAAGCGACAAACCGTTCCCGCAGACAAGCACTGTAAATCTCCCTGCATGTTTGGGCCCACACCGCTTCCATCGTCTCCTCGAACAGTCCATCCTGAATCCTACAGCTATTACCTGAACTGTAATAATCAATGTACTTTTAATCAACTTATTCCCGTATATAGGAAATTCACTTCTGGCATCAGCTTATCCTGATTATTTGGTGTCTTTTTGTATCTCCATGTGAGCACACACATTCTATGTTTTTTTGATACAATAAATTGAAATTGATCACCCGGAAGAGTAACTGAAACCAACAGAAAGGTGTGAAGCAAACAATTTGTTATGGGAGGGTGTCCAAGAGGGAGAGTGAGAGAATTAAGGTTTAACGTCGCGCGTTCAGCAACAGGGTGTCCAAAAGAAATAGACGGCTTCTCCACAGGTTAATTGGTTATTGTTTCAACATCAAATAGCTGCCTTTGGAATTGAAACTTTGTTTTCATTTGAGAGGACTTATCCACAGGTATGGATTAGCTCCCGTTTTAACATCAAATCGCTAACAATAATTGACAAACACATAATAAAATTAAGCACATAGACAATGTAAATAAGCCGGCCTGCCACGGTATAACAATCTGTCCGTCCCGTAAGAAATGAAAAATAATGAACCATACAATGCCAATAAACACACACATATAAAAATAAAGCGTAAATAACTACATAGTATGCTCTTACAATAACAAATTATCTGTAGATTTTAAATGAATATATATATTATAGTGACATCCACAATAAGCCAACCCGGCCTAGTTTCCTTTTTGCTATATTATTTAGAAGTTTTTTTAGCACGGAAGAGTAAATTTACGATCCTGTGCATTATAATAACTGATCTATGCCTAAAAAAATGCCAGATAAAAGCAGAAATGTATAAATATTATTGTAAGATCCACAGATAGTTGTAATTTCGTGTATAAAGCATGTAATCAGTGTATTTAAACCGGCCTGCCACAGCCTGACACGGCCTGCCACAGGCTTGAAACAGGCCCGACATCAGGACGACCCAGTTTGACCCCAGATTCGCTTGTATATGGCTCAAATCTACATGTATATGACTCGATAGATTCTCCTTCTCCTAGTTTCATGATCGCTTACTGCCTCTACATTCTATTCAGTCCCAAGACCTGTATAATCTCCAACGTCACAGTCTTCAACGTGGTTAACGCTGAAATCGAAATCTGTGTCAGAGCTTGTACCCTATCTGTGTTATCCGCCATGTTTGACTCTGGCCGCTTCACTGTGTGACGTCACAGGGTAATCGCCGGGCGGATTTACTGGGAGTAAAAATCAGGCACTTTGGAGCCGTATTTCAGGATATTGCATCATCGCTAAAATTTTGAAAATAATTCTAAAAAATAAAGCAGGCCACAGGGAACTGCTTTTTATTGGTTTTACCCATTCAAAAATTGTGATAACATTCCCCTTTAATATGACAAATTGGGGTTGATATAACTTATTAATTCATTTATGGCTCTAACTTTATTTCAAGTGGTTGCCATATTTCAACCGAATTTAGTATATTTTCAGGCAAATTCAGAGTATGGATATATGGCTCATCTTATGTTTACTGGGCGGCCCAGCGTGCTCGTTGCAGACCGGGTGGTGGGATGCTTGGACTGGGACATGTGTTCAACATCCGCTGGGCTGGCATCAGAGGGATGAAGTGGGTACAGCTGGTTCCCACCATCCAGCATGATTTACACCGTTATCCTTTCCCGGACATTCTGTTTATTCATTTAGGTAGCAATGATCTTGTAGGAAGGAAATCATTGGAATTGCGCCATGATATCTCTAGAGATTTAAGTACTCTTAACACCCTCTTGCCATATTGTCGTATAGCATGGTCCAATTTGTTACCTAGGCTTTTTTGGTATGGCGCTAGGAGTATCCCAGCAGTTGACCAGGCACGTAAGAAAGTAAATAGGAAGGCTGATGCAATATGCAGGTCTTTTGGTGGCACAACCATAGCCCATGAGATGATCACGCACACAGTTCCTGGACTATACAAGTATGATGGAACCCATCTTACAGATATCGATTCTGACATTTTAAACATCGATTTCCGATCAGCACTGGAGGCTTTCGATGTGTTAACCGGATTTAATTGAAGGTAGAATCGGATTTAAATGAAGGCAGAATTAGGTATATGTAAGAGCATGGTGGGGATGTGCGCATGCGCAGATGTGAGCATGTTATCCATTCATTCTATCCGTGCACCCACGGGCGAATGACGGTACCGGCCGGTAAGTTGATGCATACATTAAGGTTATCTCACATTGTACTCTAGTGTACAATTGGGTGAGATAGCTAGTCCAATCTGTGTTCCCACAGATGGACATTTGAATGCTGACTGTACTGACACCGAGTTCCCCCGGCGGAGTACAGTCAGTCATGGTAAATGACTCGCCAGGGCAAGTCGGCAGTCATTTGTGGTTGTGGCGGTATCTCGGTATACCTGGTATATGGATGTGGTAACCATGGTATCTTGGTGTACCTGGTAAGTGAATATCGATGGAAACATGCTCATACCCCACATGCTCTTCTTTACAGAATAAATGCTGCGGCCAGTATCTGCCCAAAATTATGGTGTTGTCAAGTTATTGTCTTTAGAGTTTGTAGTTAGATATATGTCTAGAAATAAATGAATTCAGCTACATATGAGCTTAATTCCTATTATTTCTTGCAACTCAGGGGAAACCACTCTAAGTGCCTTTTTAGATTTATGTGGTAATACCACAGTTGTCTCCCATTGATTGATCTGTCAGAGTTGTCTTAGTGCATATGACCCGAACATGCCGAACCCGGTCATGAAGTTTGCACATGCGCAGACCGGTGCCCCAATTCTGGATGATACGACGCACGTTTTGGTTAAATTTTTCCATGAAGTTTTAACTGATCAAAACGAAATCTCCCACCCACCCTCCCAAAGTTATTAAAATTTTCACTTTGAAAATATGTGTATAGGGTGGTGGTTGCTTTGTATTCTGGTTTATCGGGTAAGATCCGTTGATTCTGTCAAAGTCATGCCTCCTATCTTTTCTCTATTGTATGGCATGTATTTGCTGGAATTTCAGAACTTTATTCATTTCATTGTATAACTCGTATTTGCTAACTATGTATAATTACTATTGTCGCGGCATATGATTATTGGCTATTCACGGGCTGTATGTGAGCATGTTATCCATTCATTCTATCCGTGCACCCACGGGCGAATGACGGTACCGGCCGGTAAGTTGATGCATACATTAAGGTTATCTCACATTGTACTCTATTGTACAATTGGGTGAGATAGCTAGTCCAATCTGTGTTCCCACAGATGGACATTTGAATGCTGACTGTACTGACACCGGGTTCCCCCGGCGGAGTACAGTCAGTCATGGTAAATGACTCGCCAGGGCAAGTCGGCAGTCATTTGTGGTTGTGGTGGTATCTCGGTATACCTGGTATATGGATGTGGTAACCATGTTATCTTGGTGTACCTGGTAAGTCAATATCGATGGAAACATGCTCATACCCACGTGCTCTTCTTTACAGAATAAATGCTGCGGCCAGTATCTGCCAAATATTACGATGTGTCAAGTTATTGTCTTTAGAGTTTGTAGTTAGATATACATGTATGTCTAGAAATCAATCTATATTAAAACGACTTTCAAGCGGCTTCTTGGTACTCTGCTGAGTGCCGAAAAAAATTGTTGCTGATCTTGAAAAAACTGCTCGAAGCGGTTAACCACATATGACAAGCCAAAGGTTCATTTCCCATCAAAAGTTTCAAAAATCCCACCGATGACATCATAAAATCTCATTTGCATATATAGTGGGGAAAATGTTTTTGTCAATTTCCCAACCTATATTCCGACGAAGAAGGCTACAGATCGCAAATTGTCCGGTAATGAGTCAGTCCATCCGAATCCTTTCGTTGACATTAGAACCTTGATTTTTGGCATGAACGTGCATTAGGGCATTGTTACCATCAAGTTCTGATCTGAAATAATTCTGATTAAAATTAGATTTATAATTAACACTTCAGTATATTGTTATAGATATATGTTAACTGTAGCCTTTAACGTGTATCGTATTTCACATCCAAACATTTCAGCATTGCCAAGAAAACTGTGGTCCGTTTTGCTTCAGCGTTTTATCGCATTTACTTAGTATCAGTTACTGTCCGTCTAAAAATACCCTGTCATTGAAACACATTCCACTATGCCACATGGCCCTATTACTGAGGTTAATCTTAACGTGCATCTGGGACAATTCCACAATTGCCAGACAGCATAGGCCTACTACTATACCCTCAAACAATCAGCGCTGTTTGCATAACTTAAATTGTTAAACCATATCATTGAAATAATATAGCAGAAAACAATGATGTGAGTTATGATATGTACACTATGACCAAAGACATGTTCATAATGTGCTAATCGGATAGTTAGGACAATCATTACTTTGCATCAGAGAGTGTGTGACTTGACAGCAGAAATATGACCCCGCCATTTGCTGATTAGAGCGATAAAACAGGGTAGGCTAAATGGACCCTTTTCAATGCAGTATTTCTTGGCATGAATGTGAAAATATGAGGACATACTTTGGTTTTTTTTTGTACCTCTTGAATATTGACTATATATCACACTTGGATATAATTTGAACAAAAAATTACATGTGTAAACAAAATATGTCTAAATTTCTTTTGTCATTTCAAATCTTGATCCATTTTGATTCCTTGATTAGGGGATACAGAATCACTGCCATGGAGTGTGTTGGTGTGTCACAGCAATGCAATTCCGATTCACACAACGAAGCTGAGGTGGTTTAACATTTATCAATGAAGAAAATCACCGATCAACTGCCATAGAATATAATGTGAAACAAGGAAACCGGAATAGTACATTCATCAGATTGCCGATACCCAAAATGTGTTGTCTCATATATCTAGATAACAACGTGATATAGAGACGCTATTTATTCGTCTTTGTACCGGTTATGCTCAGGAGAATCACATAGAATCATTATTATCTTGTGCATAGAAGATGTTGGTCTTGAGTTGAATTACCGTAAACTACATAAATGCTACCTTTCTACTATAGTACTATATATAAAAATTTGTTGTATTGTTGGGAAAATAATGTGATTCAAAAAGTTGTTTTGATCCTGGACAAGGGCACTGAAAACCATTAAAGAGATGTAAATGTATTTTCACACGTAAAGCTTGAAATCTACTGAACCTATATTATTCAATCTGTTTCCTTTAATTAAAAAATTGTAAAATTAAATCGGCGATCGTTATTTATTTTGGAATGAAGGCGCATTAGGAGACTGTTACCAACAAGTTCTGAGCTGACCTACTTTTGATGAAAATTTCTGGTGATTTTTGATGAAAATCACTGGCGATTCTGACTTGGGCGGTGCCCATCTTAATATAGGCAGGATTTCAACTGGGGGTGGGGATTTCCAAGAGTTCAGTTCGCGTTCGAGTCCTAATGCCTACTGTACTTCGTAGGTCCTGTGACGTTAGTCACTGCTCATGTTAAAATAATGTTTGTGAAATTTGGCATACAGATATTTTCCTACGAAGTAGGCTACAGATTGCAAATTGTCCGGTAATGAGTGAGTGAGTCAGTCCATCCGAATCCTTTCGTCGGCAAAATAAGGAGAACCGTTGACATTAGAACCTTGATTTTTGGCATGAACGTGCATTAGGGCATTGTTACCAGCAAGTTCTGAGCTGACCGAATTCTGATGAAAATTTGATTTATAATTATTTTTCTATATTATTTATTGATGGCTCAGCGAGTGCACCGTCATGCCCATCGGGAACCCTTGGCTGTATGTTTCACTGTGACTTTTGAAGGTTCCCTGATACGGCATATCAAGACACACCGGTTCTGGTAAAATCAGCGAAGTTAAGCGACTTTGAGCCCGGTCAAGACTTTGTGTAAACGGGGCCCATTTAACCAATGGATAAATGAGTGAATTCAGTCTAATAGACGAAGGTCCCAAGCTGAAAGCGCAAGCTGATGCAATAAACATAGTAATGAAAACGTACATTTACCTTCTGTCATACATGTAGGTCTGTTAAATTTACCACTGTGCTATCCGACATCCGAAGTAGGGTGGGCATTAGGACTCCGACGCGCACCGAACTCCTGGTCATAGCTAATCTAAGTGTAAACGTTTTGGTGGGCTATATTATCATGTATGAAATAGGAAATGCTAATTTTCCATCATTTGTTAGTGCATTTATCTACACTGCTATCACCAACTTGCCAGCCTCAATACACACAATTCAGTATATTGTTATAGATGTAAACTGTAGCCTTTAACTTGTATCCTATTTCACATCAAAACATTTCATCACACACCACATCAGGCTTCAAATTCAGGTCAAATTTCCCACTGGTTGTGAAATATCCTACATCAACCAATTAAGTCAGCCTGGTGCAATAACCCAGCAGGAGAAAGAAAGATGTGATATCATTTTTCAGATTAGTCTGTGTGAGCAACAATGATAAAAGTTTACTGAGGGTGAAACAATGCCATGACGGCATGTTTAAAGGGTCTTAATTTATTTTCTTTGGGTAGAATTTAACCAGATAAAGTAACTTTGATCATGATGTGAAAATATGAGAACATACTTTGAGTTGTTTTTTTTTGTACCTCTTGAATATTGACTATATATCACACTGGGATATAATTTAAACAAAAAATTACATGTGTAAACAAAATATGTCTAAATTTTTCTTGTCATTTTAAATCTTGATCCACTTTGATTTCTTGATTAGGGGATACAGAATCACTGCCACGGAGTGTGTTGGTGTGTCACAGCAATGCAATTCCGATTCACACAACGAAGCTGAAGTGGTTTAATGTTTATCAATGAAGAAAATCATCGATCAACCTTCATAGAATATAATGTGAAACAAGAAAACCGGAATAGTACATTCATCAGATTGCCGATACCCAAAATGTGTTGTCTCATATATCTAGATAACAACGTGATGTAGAGACGCTATTTATTCGTCTTTGTACCGGTTATGCTCAGGAGAATGACATAGAATTATTATTATCTTTTGCAGAGAAGGTGTTGGTCTTGAGTTGAATTACCGTAAACTACATAAATGCTACCTTTCTACTATAGTACTACATATAAAAATTGGTTGTATTGTTGGGAAAATAATGCGATTCAAAAAGTTGTTTTGATCCTGGACAAGGGCACTGACAGCCATTACAGAGATGTAAATGTATTTTCACACGTAAAGCTTGAAATCTACTGAACTTTTTTATTATTCAATCTGTTTCCTTTAGTTAAAAAATTGTAAAATTAAATCGGCGATCGGTATTTATTTTTGGAATGAAGGCGCATTAGGAGACTGTTACCAACAAGTTCTGAGCTGACCTACTTTTGATGAAAATTTCTGGTGATTTTTGATGAAAATCAATGGCGATTCTGACTTGAGCGGTGCCCATCTTAATATAGGCAGGATTTCAACTGGGGATGGGGATTTCCAAGAGTTCAATTCGTGTTCGAGTCCTAATGCCTACTCTACTTCGTAGGTCCGGTGACGTTAGTCACACTGCTCATGTTAGACAAATATGCATTCAATTTACGAAAGTAACTGTCGTTGATCTGTTATCAAAGCAACGATGCTTGAACAACTGTATTTCCCTTCCACGGGAAATGCTAGCCATAATCAAATAGTTCAAAAGCTACGGCACTTTTAATCGTACATCTGAGGTCAAAATGTTTGCGCATGTTTTCTAGGTCAGAATTTTGTGCGGAGTTTGAAAAGGTGCGTCTTTCTGGTCAAATCTGTCGCATTTTGAAAGAAAAATGCGATTTTTAGATTTCCTTTATAAATTTTCAACGAAATTGTTAAAACAAATATACAATTTCCAAATATGTAACTGTGCCTCCATATGCGACTCTATATTGCTGAAGTTGCTGAACTGGTACAAGCATACATCTGAGAAAAAACATGTAATTGATCACAATTGTCTCACGCGATGATTTCGTTCAAAATGAGGTCAAAATTGCTCTCAAGTCCATATAACATAACCCTAGAATTATCCCGCTGATATCTTTATTTCCACCAGTAGCATCCAGAAAACTGACGGCAGCCATTGGGCATTCAGCAATATCAAATGTGGCCATGGTCACCACATTCTTTTGGAGCAATTCGCCACGAAGTTACCCCCACCCACCTTTTGGACAGAATCTGCAAACTCTGTTGTGTTTCTTATATATCGGGATTTGACTGCTAGTCCGGGAGCGAAATCGCAAAATGGGTCTAAATAAGGTTTTCTTTGCACCCCCGCGTAGATTTAGTTTGATCACTGTTTATGAACGAGTATTATCTGTTGGTCAGTTCTAGACCTGATATAGGCATCTACGATGGGGCCTAAGGTCACAGCATGCATTTGTTCACCGCTGTCTGAAGAAGACAAATTTAACTTTGAGATGGGGGTAGGGGTATTTATGAACATATATCTTTTATATTCTTGCACTAAACTTTATATAACTTCCCCTAAGTGTCCTCTGAATAATGTTCTATTAGATAATGTAATCCAAGTTACACCTTTTGCGTTTTTGACGTCATGATGACGTCATAACTTGGAGAGTACATTTTTTTCTTGATTTTGTTTAGAAATGAGACTCGATTTTTTGTTTTACAGTTGCATAAAGTCTTTTTGCATTCTGCCTGATTTGTATTTGTGAATGATAATTGTCTTCTCGTTAATTCTAGAACTGGTGTAATCATCTAATATGCAATTCAGGGATGCAGCATAACCATGTTTAACGGCACCAGAACATATATGAAGAAATGTGAAACCGAAATAGGGGTAGGAGTGATTACGTTCTAATATTTTATTCCCCCCCCCCATCCCAACGCGTGACTCCAGTGGAATTGAATGGATTCGGATTGACCGCCGAGAGCGAGGTTTGCAAGGCCAAGCATATTTTTCTCGTGGTTTTACACCCTTTTCCCTGTTATAAATTGATGCTGTTATATGATATATTTGTGCCTTTCCTGTTACGTTAATGCCGTTAATTGCATAAATAAAAAGTTGAATACGGAAATAAAACGAATAGATTTTACTCGTCACTTGCTGAATTGACAACTTGACAACGAAAACTCTCGTAGGGTCATTTGTTTTTTGGCGTGTGCAAAAAACTGTAAATAAACCCACCTGTGCGGTAGGTGGCGAGCATCCTATATGGCGTTTGACTGGCAACCACGCACATTGTGGCGAATAAGGGTAATCACCAAGGTTTAAAGTTCCGAATGCATATGCTCTTAGTTCATCGTGCCCATAGTAACTGTTGCACGGCCAGTTTCATTTGACCAAAATGTCCTGGGTTTACGCTGATCACCAGCTGCACATGCGCCACTGTTGTCGGCAAGGATTGATATAGATGAGCTATGGCCGTAAACTGCATTTGTCTATTTAGCCATTATGATTGGTCAACAGATAATATTCTCATTTGACCTTCATGGCAAGACCATTGTTGATATCACCTACATCCCAAACGGTAGTAAATATTCTTCATCATGGACATATATATACATATTTATGTACAAATTCAACGCACATTCAACTAGTTCTAGTAGACCACTTCTGATACTACTAAATACTATGTTGATCAAATCAGTCCAGATATTATTGTGTGCAATTCTCCAATCACGCGGGCTAAGCTAGCGCGGGAAGAGAAAACTTCGCAACATTTGCTGAATATTATATTTTGAGATATAGACCATTTCCACTCATTCTTTCTATTAACAACTATTCTCATATATATTGTAATCATAGTGAAAAATCGAAAAAGAGGGAAAGGATTCAAAAGAGAACTGTTTTGTGTGAATATTTTTGTGGCTATAGTTTATCTTCATATATTTACAGATAGGCAAACCGTACGTTTTCAACCCAAAACTGTCAATTTCACACAAACCTACCACTTTGGAGAGCTCATGTTGAAAAACTTTGGCACTCATGCTCCAAATATTTCAAAGAGAGTTTTTAAAAATGTCATAGTTTATGCTAATCGAGACGAGCATTTCATATTTTAAGTTTCATTTTTCATCTACAATCGTACCTCATCTGGGGCGGTTTGTCCACCTTAACGTACGAGGTCCTTTAACACATACTAAGTCTGTGTACGCATCATTCATATAAAGCAATCCGATTCCGATTATCTTCAATATTGGTGTCACAATGTCGTTATCATCATCATGGAAATATTTTTTCTCTGGATTTTTCGTTGTAATTTTCCAACGGTATATTGTTACACTGGTAGCTTTTGCTTGATGTGTGTATTTAAGACTATGATTGCATGGCTTACTTGGAATCGGGTGTTGACATCTACGGTGGTAAGTAAGGTGACATGATGCCTTCTCCCAATGCTCTCTGAGTAACACAAAAACAAACAAGGAATGGGGGGGTAGGGGTGATTATGCTTCGATATCTTCTTCACAGTGGGGTCTAGAGAGCCCAAGTTTTTAACACTTTGTGGTTGAATACTAGTTGAGCAAAACGAGGAATCAAACTTTTAATACTTATGGAATGAAGTCTCTGTAATGTCTGTTTTGTACTCTAGTGTATATTCTTCACAGCATAGTCAGTGCTACAGGGCTATTACATCGTCGCACTGAAATATTTGTATCTAAACCACCCAAGTCGGTGTTAGGGGCCGTGTGGTCATGTCATTTAATATATGCACATGAACAGTCGCGATAAAAGAGTGGTTGAGCTAAAAACCATCACAGGGGACACTTTTGGTTCTTCGGTTTTTAGAAATATGCAGTCATTATATTTGTCTGTGGATGATAGGACTTCTTTTCAGTACGTCGGCATCGTTTTTACCACCCTTTTAATGTTGCGTTTAATTGTGGTATGTGTTTAATATGTTTCACACTCCAAGTAGCAGCACTCTTTCAGACAAATAGAGATAAATATTAACTGATCTAAATCATTCACTAACGTCATACAAAAAAGGCTGCTACAACCGGACAATGCCAAAATATAGAAGGTAAATCCTCGATAACCTCCTGGCAAAAATCACAGGTAGGTGACTTTACAATACCTATGTTATACAAGAATTTATTGGTGGCAAATATTTTATGCACTAGACGGAATTCGAACCATCTAAGCTTAGTCTCGAGTACACTTTGTTCCACTCAATATCGAAATACCTAAATACTTTTCCCATTTTACCTATATATATCTTGTAAAAATCTTGGCAGCCCTTTTGACTTTTCAGCAATAAATAAATTTGATCTGGAATACATGCATATATTTTCGGGTATTTTTACAACTATTTCCCATATAACACTTAACAGCTTGGACGATTCCATGTTATTGCGAATAGTTTGTTTCTATACCATAAATATTCCTGAATTCCTGCAGCGTCATGAAGCCAGCCATTCATTGTTAAGAGATCATTTACATATTTAACCCCTCTGGTGAACCACGTGCTGTAGTATATTGGTTTCCCAGCAATGTTAATACCGTCATTCAACCAAATACACTGAGTTCTTTGCTCTCTTATATTTATAGCTGGTAGCAGTTCACTCCAAGCATGGAAGAAATCTTTCCAAAACAAACTAAATATATTTTTTCAACTTCTATCAAGTCTAAAAGAATATTACAATTTTTAAGAAATATATCCTTCCAACTGTTGTTCGAAATATATCTCCGAATTCATGTTATTTTCATAGAATACATAAATGACCTTACATCTACCATCTTGACACCTTGTTCATAACTTTGATACATTGGTACTCTTTTAATTTTATCAATATTAACACCCCCTTATTAACCTAAAAAATGCTTTTTGAATTTCATCAAACACAGATAACGGAGGGTTAGGTAGACATGCAAAAAGTAAATTTAGTTTGGGCAGTGCCAAGTGTTATAAGACAATACATTGAGACACTACATCATGTATTAAATTGGTTTTCTTTTTAATATATTTATAGTAAGGTGAATTTCTTAAATTTAGATATTAAATAAAGAAAACTAAATATAAATAAAGTTGAAATAAATGTGAAGTATACTATAATATAATTAATCATTCTTGTACTAAATGCCAATATGGCGAGTTTTATATAATTGGTTATACATGTACCATGAATCATTGTAGTAAGCGACTTCGGCTTGTTCACTGTATGATTAATATGCTATTGATTAGTTAGGTTTGGAACTTTTATTATTTGTCACTTGAGCATTAGGCCTATATATCATATATATTACATCTGTTTTGATCGGACACGGGGGAACTCATAGATTCGGCAACCAATTGCATGGTCAATGTTTTGGCGTTATCTAAATTGATTTCCCGGTTTAGGCCACTAAAATACACTGGTCACTAAAGTTTAGCTATTCGGGTAGCAATAAATTCTTTAAATGACATTGACCAGTCGGAATCTTCAAAGAGAAGTGTTCAACTGACCATGGGATTAATGGTCCATTCTCTTAGTTCCCCCTAACATATTAACTGCAACTTGTTCACAGTAGCAATTATGAGAAGTTGGCTATAGCCGTGAGTTTAGATGGGTTGGTTCGAGCAATACCGAGCGATAACTCGCTTTAGATTAAAACTTTCGGCTCTATATAAGAAAAGATTTCAAAGATCAAAATACTCTTGGTTAAAACTCTTCTTGGAGACGGTCACCTTGTGTTGCTCAACCTAGCCAGTTAGGTAAGTTAAATTATGTGTGTTTCCTACAATTACTGTTTAGATTATATTTGCGGTTAGAACTTTTGAAGTCGTAGCCAAATCTTAGAATCTTTATATACAAAATTTCCGTATGTGCGCTATCCTCATGAATGTTTAAGTAAGGATTTGATTTATCTAAATAAATTCTAGATCTGTTGTTTGCACAAATTTATGTGTTGGTATGTTCTTTCGTTATCCACGTTGGTTATGGTAACATTCCCCTTTTAATTCTTCTCCCGTGTCAATGGTGTAAATCTAGATTGGATTTAGATATTCCGGTTACTTCTCGAGCCAGAATAAACCCTACCAGAAAAGGAATGTCAGTCCATGTAGGAAATTAGTAAACATTACCTTATCAGCATATAGGTAAAAAGTAAACAGATTTTACATCAAGGTCTTCACTACTGTAACTCAACCTAATACGGTAAGTGAGCACTTGCTCCAGTGTCTTAACAATTCTTTAATATCTTTTAACTTATCTTTGTATTTTCTAATAATCATTTCTTTCAGATTAGGATACAAAACAATACCCAATAGTTTGAATATCCCATCGTTCCATTTCAGATTGAACTCTGGACACAACTATTCTGCTCAACCATTTTTAGATCCAAACCATACAACATTTGTTTTATTAGCATTCAACCTCAGACCGGACAACCGCCCGAAAATACGAATGATGTCCAATGCTGCCTGCAGAGACCCCTCGGTTCCGTCAAGTGTCAAGAAAGTATCGTCTGCAAAAAAGTTTATTTTATATTCATTTTTCTTTAATTTTTATGCCTTTTATCCTTTCAACATCACGAATCAAACACGCCAATATTTCCGCACATAATATAAAAATGTATGGAGAAAGCGAAGTGACTGCCAATGTTAATCTAAACGGACCAACGCAGTGGATATGTCCATATTGGGAAACCCACGCATGGACATTTGCGGTATAGGTTGTGGGATCTTGCTTTTTTTTCGTCTCACCACGTAGAAGAACACGATGGGAGAGGTCTCGACGCCAATGATTGAATTTTTTTTTAAATGTCACTGTGCGCACGCGCAGTATGCAGAGAGTACGGGAAGGGACGTTTTGGGGCCGATATGGGCCACTAGTGGTCCGATTGAGTCGTGTGAGGTATCAATGTGAAGCACACGTGAAGGAGCATCCGACAGGATGAGTTTGACGTGAAAGTGACGTCATTCTATGCATGCGCAGTAGACAAAGTGTATGGAAATAGACGTTTTAGGGCCGAGAGGGGCCTCTAATGGTCCGATTGTGCCGTATGCGGTATCAATGGGAAGCACTCGTGGGTGTCCATCCAACAGGATGGGGGTCTCGTCCGTTTTCATCATTCCGCGCATGCGTAGTCTGGCCGTAGTAAAGAAAACAGCAATTTTGAGAGTGTGAAGGAAGGTGTTTGAGGTCCAGAGTGACCATCCTTGGTCCGAATGCGTCGAGTTGGGTGTCAAAGTGAAGCTCTCGGGGTGTAAGCCACGACTCGAGTGATGTTCATGTCATTGGTGACGTGATCAGTCGGAGTACTAGCCAAATTGGGCACTCGGCGGGTGCGAAGGAAGGTGTTTGGGGTCGAGGGGATCATACGTGGTTCGAATGTGTCGTGTGAAGTGTCAAAGTGAAGCTCTCATGGTGTAGATCCCGACTTGAGGAATGTCCCATGTCATCGGGGACGTCATTGGGTACGTCATCAGAAGGAGTAATAGCCAAAGTGGGCATTCTGGTGATGTGAAGGAAGATGTCTGGGGTAGAGAGGGACCATCCGTTGTCCGAATGCGTCGTGGGAGGTGTCAAGTTGAAGCTCGTGGGGTGTAGATCACATATTGAGGAATGTTCCCGTCATTTTGTAACGTCATTGGTGACGTCATTCGTAGAAGCAGTAGCCAAAGTAGGCATTCTGGGGGTGTGAAGGAAGGTGTCTCGGGTAGAGAGGGGCCATTGGTGGTCCAAATGGACCGCATGGGGTATCAGTGTGAAGCTTTCGTGGAAAAGACCACGACTTGGAGGATGTCCGCGTCATCAGTGACTTCATCAGTAGAAGTAGTAGGTGAAAGCTGCCATTTTACGGGTGCAATGGAGTGCGTTTGTGGGTAGGGAGGAACCATCCGTGGTCCGAATACATCGTGTGAGGTGTCAAAAGTGTAGCTTTCGAGGCTCCGACTTGAGGGGTGTCAAGGTTATCTGTGACGTCATTGGTGACGTCATAAGTAGGAGTAGTAGGGGAAAGCTGCCATTTTACGGGTGTGAAGGAAGGTGTTTGGGGTAGAGATGGACCATCCGTGATCCGAATGCGTTGTGTGAGGTGTCATCTTGTAGGAACGCCTATCAACGCAGAGCTTAACGCTTCAACGCCCTGGTGAATTAGCCCTGAATCTCTGATTTTCTAGATATTTCATGGAATTGACACTAATTCATCGAAATGCGGCGAGGCCCGTCAACGACTGTCGTTACGCCTTGACGCCCATGATGTAGACCAGTGAGAGAAAAACAACAACAACAACAACAAGGATGACCGGTCAATCATTTTATTATCCCCTTCAAGTACATCATACCCAAGCTGGGGGAGCCGCGTTGTGTATGTTTACAATACAAGTAGCCTCTTGTCCAATCAGAGGCCGCCATTTGACCGTTAGATGTATTCTGGGCTGCTCTTGTCCAATCAGAAGTCGCCATTTCAGAAAGTTCCATGTTAGGCCATGTTCGCTTACATCTGTTTCTTTTAATCGTCGTCGGGCAGGCCAGGATACCATAGAGGCAAACTAGATCTGCTTGTCCAAATGACTCGAACTGCATTGGAGAAGGAGAGAAACAAGAATCTGCACAACTATGGTCTTCAGAAGCTGTGAACACGACCCGTTTTATTTTCGACATGATTCTTCGGTCTGCGATAGGGAGTCTTGAGTGTATTTGTAATATTTTTAATATATTTATTTTGACCGGGAAAAGTTTACGTAACTCCACTAATTATTATCTAATTGCGTTGAGCGTAGCTGATCTTTGCTTCTTGATTCTCACTCTTGTGTGGTGGAGTATAAGTACCATAGTCTATTTCAACAGGCAGCTATATACACAGATGCGTATGTCGCTTCATGTGCCGATCACGTCAGCCTGGCTTCAACTCGCAGCAGGGCGCACGTCAAATGTGTTGATACTAGTTTTATCTATCGAACGTTTCGTCGCAGTTAAATTTCCGTTGAGAATCAAAATGTCCACATCAACTCGTCATACGATCAGAATTATCGCCGCTGTCTCCATATCTATTACAGCTATACTGTTGCCAAATGTGTTTAAAAACGTGTATGGTGTCTCTGCAGACGGGAGAGGGAGAACTAACACAACTATTGTTGTAACCAAATACTCTGAATACTATCAGCTAGGCAACCCCGATTTTTTCATTGCATATACCTACTTTATTCTGGTCACTTTTCGTTTCCTTCCAGTTCTCTCCGTGCTGTTTCTAAACGTTTGTATTATTTTCATCCTGAATCGTTCTAGAAAATCCATGTCTGGTTTACACGCGACTAAAAGCGACAAACGTGATAGGGAGCAATTGAAAAAAACTCGAATGCTCATCGCTATAGCTGTTATTTTCCTAGTTTGCGTCAAGCCAGGCTTTTTCCACGCTCTCCTTTCCAATATTCTACCTACTTACAGCCGCATTTGGAAGCAATATGCCAATCTGTTGTTGCTTCTCCACTCAATTTTCCCTGCGTTGGACGATTGAAGGATCGAAAATCCTTAGGTAATTTTGTAGAAATTTATGCATGCATGTGGCACGAGTAAATACATTCCTACTGGCATTTGTCGTCTTATTGTAAGAACTATGAACTTGATCAACATACAGGTATATATTATTGGTAAGCTTATATGTTCTGGGTTTTCAAATATGCGAATATATAGGAATTAAGTTATTTCAGGTCAGATGCTTGTCTTTTCATACAATGAACCTTCATTTTCAAACAGTTATTTTCCGGTAAGTTCCAAAATTTTCATTAATTGTTAACTCTACCCTTCAACAAAATAAAATTGTCTCAGCTTTTTCAAAGTTGGCTCAGATATTTTTTTTTCTGTGGAATGTTATCTGTTTTCAATTTAACAAAATTGGATAAAATTGGATAATCAAACTTCGAACATTTAATATTTCAGCAAACAGGACAATTATAAAACGGAGGCACCGCTTTTTTCTTTGCCATATCAAATAACGAGGTCAAATTTCCAACTCCTATGATGAATACTCTTCGAGTAAATCATCTAAATTCCTTCCACAATAATATGCAGAGTCAAGAATCGGACTATGAAGGGAGACAGATATCCCTAACGACAGTTGGACAGGTCAACCCCTACATTTGTACCTGTATGATGTGAGAGAAGGTAAAAACTTGCCCCTAGACAGTCCGAGCGATCAGAGATGCAGGTGAGAAAACTCTTGACAGTCTGAAAGATGGGAATCAACCTAAACTGTGGAGGGGTATAGGATGAAAAACTTCACGACATTCCAACAGTGCGATAGTCCGGGAGATCAAAAATCTATATACAAATAAAGGGGAGAGAAGTTACTTCGCGACAGTCCGACAGAGAGACAGTTAAATTTATATTAAAATTTGTGAAAATGCTCGAAGAGGTTAACCAGATATGACAAGCCAAAGATCCATTTCTCATCAAAAGTTTCTCCTACCAAAATTCCACCGATGACATCATTAAATACTTGTAACAGAGCAGATCTAATGCTGCCATTTTATAGTGCTGTTCCACCGAAATATCATGCCGTAGGCAGACATGACACCCCACTCAGTCACATTATACTGACACCGAGCGAACCAGTCCTTGTTCTATCCTCTTAATGCTGAGCGTGAGCGAGGAAGCAACAAGTCTTTGGTATGACCCGGCCTGGGATCGAACCCAGTACCTACCGCTTACGAGTACCTATATTAAAATAATGTTTGTGAAATTTGGCATACAGATATTTTACAAAAATATGCATTCATTTTACGAAAGTAACTGTCTTTGATCTGTTAAGCAACGATGCTTGAATAACTGTATTTCCCTTCCAGGGGAAATGCTAGCCATAATCAAATAGTCCAAAAGCTACGCCACTTTCAATCGTACGTCAGAGGTCAAAAAGTTTGATCATGTTTTCTACAGACTTTTCTGACGCGATGATTTCGTCCAAAATGAGGTTAGAATTGCTCAAGTCCATATAACATATCGCTAGAATGAACCCGCTGATATCTTTATTTCTACCAGTAGCATCCAGAAAACTGACGGCAGCCAATGGACATTCAGCAATATCAAATATTGCCATTATCACAAGATTCTTGTGGAGCAATTCGCCATGAAGTTATCCCCTCCTTATTTTTCGGCAGAATCTGCAAACTGTGTTGTTTTTTCGCATACAGGGATTTGGCTCCACCATCAAGCTCATTTTCGAGAATAGAGAGCTAAAACTTCGACAACCTGTATTTGGAGCATACTGTATCAAACGATGCAACTTATACTTACTGACAGTCATACTGACGTCGCGGTGTTGTCATGAATTCCAAAACTTCAGTCAACGTCTTTTTTCTCGAAATTTCTCATTCATATATTCATTTATTTATTTTACACTAATATATTTAAGTGTTTCTGTTTATTTATTTTATTTATTTTATTTGACCATATATATACATTGTAGCCTGTTCAGTGAAGAACACTGATTTCCCACAGGGCCCTGTTACATGCTCGGAATCTTACACAGACAGTAAAAAATGATAATAATAAAACAATGTGAGCGTATAAATAAATATATCAATGAGCTAATACAAGTATGATAAAAATATCGCTCAATATTACTATAATACAACTAGCGTTAAAGTCACGGAGCTTTTAATGATCTAAAATATTGTAATCCGGCATGTGAGGGTGAGAAATACAAACACTAACACTGGTTACGGGGTGTGAGTCTGTTGTTTTATTCCACAGTAGAATAAGAAGACGAAGACACCATGAAATCACATAATATAACAGACTATAATATACAATCAATACAATTAAATAAACATGTAGATGAGCATTTACGCTTGCACTTTAATGATTTCACAAGCCTCAGAATATATATTAAGTTACACAACAGCTTACAATAGAGAGAATATCTTCCAGCAGTTACGTATGTTATAGATACGCTCGTTACAGATAACTCTTTATCCATACATCAAATATTTGAGATACTCTTATGCCAGTACAACAATGTGACACAGACGTAGACGTTATCAATACATAATAATAAGCAGATTTCTACCCTGTGAGTGGCACTACTGCGTATTCCACTGTATAATAGCGCACCACCACTAGCAATACGTTACTCACGAAATGATCTGCATACAAACAACAATAATGCTTTGTTACAAGCATCCAGCGTACATATCACAAAAGATAGGCCAAGAAATACCAGTTACACCAATATCAGCAAGATTTAAAATGAAGCACAATATAAACCAAATTATCCATCCACAATTACTCACATCATTCACACTATCAGTTATACCGTGCGTTATATTCCTTAACGCTATCTGGCCTGGTCTTTTTGGGAGGTATGCCCCCCCAAATTATTTTTCTTACCCCTTGAGCTAGGGGGCTGAAACTTACCACACTATACCCTTGGATCAAGATCTACCAGAGAATGTAAAAAAATCCAAAATGGCCACTTTGATGACGTCATTTTCAAAAACGGCATTTTTTGGTCGATCTTCGGTCGGATTTTCCGAATTTTGTATTTATGCAATTTCTCCGCAAAAAACTGCATGATAAATTACTAAATATTAATGTGATGTGAAATAAAATAGTTTTTGCCCACTTTTCATCGCGGAAAGGAGAAATTTTGAAGAAATATGACAAAAACATCACTTTTCTGGTACCCCACATGGCCGCCATCTTGAATTTATCCATGATCCTCTGCTCGGGGGGTTATGCAAATAGGCTCAAAATGACCCCAATATGATAAACTAAAAAGTCAAGGAGTTGCTTAAATACAAAATTCGGAAAATCCGACCGAAAATCGACCCAAAATTGCCGTTTTTGAAAATGACGTCACTGTGACGTCATCAATGTGGCCATCTTGGATTTTTTAGCATTTTCTGGTAGATCTTGATCCAAGGGTATAGTGTGGTAAGTTTCAGCTCCCTAGCTCAAGGGGTAAGAAAAATAATTAGGGGGGGGCATACGTCCCAAAAAGCCCGGGCCAGATAGGGTTAAGGAATATAACGCACAGTATAACTGATAGTGTGAATGATGTGAGTAATTGTGGATGGATAATTTGGTTTATATTGTGCTTCATTTTAACTCTTGCTGATTGATATGTACAGTGGATGCTTGTAACAAGGCATTATTGTTGTTTGTATGCAGATCATTTCGTGAGTAACGTATTGCTAGTGGTGGTGCGCTATTATACAGTGGAATACGCAGTAGTGCCACCCACAGGGTAGAAATCTGTTTATTATTATGTATTGATTACGTCTACGTCTGTGTCACATTGTTGTACTGGCATAAGAGTATCTCATATATTTGATGTATGGATAAAGAGTTATCTGTAACGAGCGTATCTATAACATACGTAACTGCTGGAAGATATTGTCTCTCTATTGTGAGCTGTTGTGTAACTTAATATATATTCTGAGGCTTGTGAAATCATTAAAGTGCAAGCGTAAATGCTCATCTACATGTTTATTTAATTGTATTGATTGTATATTTATAGTCTGTTATATTATGTGATTTCATGGTGTCTTCGTCTTCTTATCCTACTGTGGAATAAAACAACAGACTCACACCCCGTAACCAGTGTTTTTCGCTCGCACATGCCGGATTACAATATTTTAGATCATTAAAGCTCCGTGACTTTAACGCTAGTTGTATTATAGTAATATTGAGCGATATTTTTATCATACTTGTATTAGCTCATTGATATATTTATTTATACGCTCACATTGTTTTATTATTATCATTTTTTACTGTCTGTGTAAGATTCCGAGCATGTAACAGGGCCCTGTGGGAGATCAGTGTTCTTCACTGAACAGGCTACAATGTATATATATATGGTCAAATAAAATAAATAAAAGAAATAAACAGAAACACTTAAATATATTAGTGTAAAATAAATAAATGAATATATGAATGAGAAATTTCGAGAAAAAAGACGTTGACTGAAGTTTTGGAATTGATGACAACATCGCGACGTCAGTATGACTGTCAGTGAGTATAAGTTGCATCGTTTGATACAGCATGTCCCAAATACAGGTTGTTGAAATTTTAGCTCTCTATTCTCGAAGATGAGCTTGATGGTGGAGCCAAATCCGTGTATGTGGAAAAAACAACACAGTTTGCAGATTCTGCCGAAAAAGGAGGTGGGGATAACTTCATGGCGAATTGCTCCACAAGAATCTTGTGATAATGGCAATATTTGATATTGCTGAATGTTCATTGGCTGCCGTCAGTTTTCTGGATGCTACTGGTAGAAATAAAGATATTAGCGGGATCATTCTAGCGATATGTTATATGGACTTGAGCAATTCTAACCTCATTTTGGACGAAATCATCGCGTCAGAAAAGTCTGTAGAAAACATGATCAAACTTTTTGACCTCTGACGTACGATTGAAAATGTCGTAGCTTTTGGACTATTTGATTATGGCTAGCATTTCCCCTGGAAGGGAAATAGTTGTTCAAGCATCGTTGCTTAACAGGTCAAAGACTGTTACTTTCGTAAAATGAATGCATATTTTTGTAAAATATCTGTATGCCAAATTTCACAAACATTATTTTAATATAGGTATTCGTAAGCGGTAGGTACTGGGTTCGATCCCAAGCCGGGTCATACCAAAGACTTGAAAAATGGAACTTGATGCTTCCTCGCTCACGCTCAGCATTAAGCGGATAGAACAAGGACTGGTTCGCTCGGTGTCAGTATAATGTGACTGAGTGGGGTGTCATGTCTGTTTACGGCATGATATTTCGGTGGAACAGCACTATAAAATGGCAGCATTATATCTGCTCTGTTACAAGTATGTAAAGATTTGGTAAAGAAAAAAGCGGTGCGTCCGTTTTATAATTGTCCTGTTTGCTGAAATATTAAATGTTCGAAATTTAACCATCCAATTTTAACTAATTTTGTTAAATTGAAAACAGATAACATTCCACAGAAAAAAATATCTGAGCCAACTTTGAAAAGGCTGAGACAATCTTATTTTGTTGAAGGGTAGAGTTAACAATTAATGAAAATGGAACTTACCGGAAAATAACTGTTTGAAAATGAAGGTTCATTGTATGAAAAGGCAAGCATCAGACCTGAAGTAACTCAATTCCTATATATTCGCATATTTGAAAACCCAGAACATATAAGCTTACCAATATTATATACATGTTTGTTGATCAAGTTCATAGTTCTCACAATAAGACAACAAATGGCAGTAGGAATGTATTTACTTGTGTCACATGCATATATAAATTTCTACAAAATTACCTAAGGATTTTCGATCCTTCAATCTTAGGGATTGAGTTATTATAAATAATCAACACATCAAATACACCGATAGGTCAAACAGTTGTAATTTTGCCAAAGCAAACATCATTGTCAACTATAATGAAACGACAAACACACACAAGAGTTGGAACTCTCATCGATGCTGTGTTCTGATTAGACGTAGTTGTGTTCTCAAGCTAGATGTGACTGAATAGTCTAGTGACAGACTACCTTAAGACAGATGGCGTGGAATTTACTAATCATAAGTACATAGACAAAAAAGTTAGCTATTGAATTGATAACGTCTAACGCAGGGAAAATTGAGTGGAGAAGCGACAACAGATTCGTATAT
This sequence comes from Hanleya hanleyi, assembly GCA_036873755.1. Classification (NCBI taxonomy): domain Eukaryota; kingdom Metazoa; phylum Mollusca; class Polyplacophora; order Lepidopleurida; family Hanleyidae; genus Hanleya; species Hanleya hanleyi. The sequence continues at coordinate 42,513 of JAVTVY010005369.1, forward strand.
TGCTTCCAAATGCGGCTGTAAGTAGGTGGAATATTGGAAAGGAGAGCGTGGAAAAAGCCTGGCGTGACGCAAACTAGGAAAATAATAGCTATAGCGATGAGCATTCGAGTTATTTACAATTGGTCCCTATCACGTTTGTCGCTTTTACTCGCGTGCAAACCAGACATGGATTTTCTAGAACGATTCAGGAGGAAAATGATACAAACGTTCAGCAACAGCACGGAGAGAACTGGAAGGAAACGAAAAGTGACCAGAATAAAGTAGGTATATGCAATGAAAAAATCGGGGTTTGCCTGATAGTATTCAGAGTATTCGTATACAACAATAGTTGTGTTAGTTCTCCCATCTACAGAAATACCATACACCATGTTAAACACATTTGTCAACAGTATAGCTGTAATAGATATGAAGACAACGGCGATAATTTTGATCGGATGACGAGTTGATGTGGACATTTTGATTCTCAACGGAAAGGAGGTGTTCGCTTTAGATGGATATTTTTCCCTTCAGAGTCGCTCTCTGCTGCTCTATTGTCTCGCTTCGAGCCGGCCGGTAAATTGTGACGTAATGCTCAGGTATTCCCCAACTCTTTGTCAGACAGGCGAAGCCAGTCAAATGGGAAATTCTGGTTCATATTCTCATACGGTTACCATTGGCACATATTGGTACATGCATAATTAATTGGGAAAGCAAGCGTCACTACTTGTTGAGGGTCATTTTCTTAATAAAGGCCTTGATATAAGACAAGTTTAACCTTATAACTTTTCAATTCATAGTTACAACTTTCCGCTGCCCTAAGACGAAATTATATATGTTTAACAATTAATTTTTTGCTCTGCTGGATCGTCAGAATATTCAAATACTGACTGTGTGTGGTGTTGCTAGTGTGCAATTCTATTGACGAATTATAATAAAATAAGGGATTATGTGTGTCAAGGGTTCGCTGTCTTTATTTCACTTTAAAGTCCAAAATGATGAAGATGAGAGAAAAAGAAAAAAATGAAAAAATTTTTTTTCGGGTATTTGGGGATTCGAACCAAAATGTTGATTTACTTTTAATCTGTAGTCCGACACTGTAACCATTCGGCCAAGCAGCTGTTACAATTATCAAAATGAGGAATCATGTGCCGAATGGCGGTGAACCACACCCTTTCAGAACATTACAAGCGTTTTGGCATATTTCAATATCATGAAAATATGACACCTTTAACCAGAACGATTCTTCAGTATCATTTTGGATCAAATCCACCGCATTTCGATATGTAAGATTCGTTTTGGTTAAAGGTGTCATATTTTATATATGAATGGAATTCCCTTCAAGAATATCGCCAAAAATTGCAAAAACAAACAAATGCTTATTTTCAAATACTCGTAATATTTTTTTGACAAATCTATTCTTGGTGAAAATTGAGAATATGAAAATTCAGTATTTTCTCTCTCAAGCTAATAACTTTGAAAGTAAACGAGAGGAAATTATATTTTCGGTTTATGAACGCAACACACTAAGGAAAAAAATACGGTCAAACCGAACACCTCCTTTAACTGCGACAAAACGTTCGATAGATAAAACTAGTATCAACACATTTGACGTGCGCCCTGCTGCGAGTTGAAGCCAGGATGAAAATATCGGCACACGAAGCCACATCCACATCTGTATATATAGCTGCCTGTAAAAATAGGCTATGATATTCATACTCCACAACAAAACATTCAGAATCAAGAAGCAAAGATCAGCTACGCTTAACGCAATTAGATAGTAATTAGTGGACTTACGCAAACTCTTCCTGGTCAAAATAGATATATTAAAAATATTACAAACACACCCAAGAGTTCCTAGCGCAGGCAGAAGAATCGTGTCGAAAATAAAATTGGCCGTGGAGACAGCTTTTGAAGACCATGGTTGTGCAGATTCTTGTTTCTCTCCTTCTCCAATGCAGTTTGAGTCATTTGGACCAGCAAATCTAGTTGAGTCCAAAGGTGCACTGTTGTCAGTTGTACATCGATCATAAGTGATACCGGTAGATGGACTTCGGTTTGGTGTCGTACCGATAAGACTGTTGACTGTATCAGTTACATTTTCCGCTGATGTGAGATATTCCCTCATTTCCGATACGTATATCTTCCCGTTGGTATACATGTACGTCGCCGTTGAATCTTCTTGGTTTGTAGATTGGACAGGAGCTGACACAAATATCTCCCCCCACGACAGAGCCAAACTTGTAATGGCTATGTACCAATGCATCGTGCACATACTCGTAGATGCCGGAAACTCGTCTGAGCGGATTGTCCTGGAAAGGAAAACATCAATAATGCATACCTGAGCTAGGCCCACGACTTCGTCTTTGCGATTTAGGCCCACGACTTCGTCATTGCGATTTATTCTACGTATCAAATTGCAAACTTATTTGACGTCTTTCATGAACGGGTTGCAATGGTTCGTTCTCATTTATCCATCATGTTATGCACAAGTTGAATGATCGTACCGGGATACACCTTCTGAAAGTATGTATAATGATACTCTTGAATTTTGTACATATCAGTAGTAGTAAAATGAGAAATTCATACCAATTTAGGAGCGATAACACTGTTTGTCCAATTTCTGATTGTCTCCCCTGATTCGAACATTTCTGTACCTAAATAGGTATGAATTTCCCCTTAATTACTTCAACGTTTATTGATCTCATCGGGCCAAAGGTCACGCCCCTTGATTAATATGGATGCCCTTCAGCTAGTTGACATCTCCGCGAATGCATGTTTGGGATAGGAGTATTGGCTGAGGGAGTGAGTAGGATTTAGCGTCGTTTTCAACATTTTTCAGTCATATCACGACGATGCCTGCATTTGCCGGAACAGGAGAGTATCCCTAGCTCCTATTATCCTGGACACCGATCATCTCAGCCAGTACAGCACCCGGTTACCCATCCAATTATTGACCGAGCTCAACGTTGCTTTACTTCGGTGATCTGACGAGAACCCTTGTGCCTAACCTGATACGCCGTACTAATTTTTTTATTTCGAATTTTACTATGGGGTGTGGGTACTTATTTTCTCTGTCTCACGCAGTAATTGACAATGGAAGAGGTCTCGTGCACATTGAATGACTTTCGCTTAAAAGTGATCGTGCGCATCCGCAGTGAATAGGCAGGTCTGGGGTGGAGGCTTTGAATTCGAGGTGAGCCAATATTGATCCGAATGGGTCATGTGAGGTGTCAATGTGTAGCACTCGCGTGGGGGGGGGGGGCGTCAAACTGGATGGATGTGGAGTGAAAGTAAGGCTATGGCGCGCATGCCCAGCCGTGGAGTAGGTAGAAAGGGCATTAGAATTGTCGTTTTGGGTTAGAGATTGTCCAACATTGATCCGCATGGGTCGTGTGATGTATCAGTTTGAAACACTCATTGAGAAGCGTCCGACTGTATGGTAGTATAGTGGAAATACCGTCATTCTGCGCATGCGCAGACAGAGAATTTTGGGAAAATGGCATTGGAATGCGCGTTTTGGGGACGAGATGAACCAATATTGGTCCGCATGGGTCGTGTGAGGTGGTCTAGTGAAGCACTGGTAGAGTAGAATCAGACTGGGAGTGATATGCGCCTGCGTACTCGGGGAGTAGTAGGGAAAGGGAAGTTTCGAAAGAGCAAAGGAGCGCGTTCGGGGAGATGGGGCCATGTTCGCTCTGGTTACCTGGTAGAGTTACCTCAGCGTGTGTGTGTGTGTGTGTGTGTGGTGTGTGGTGGTGTGGTCGAAGTGATGGTGGTGGTGTCTACTTATAGGGATCAACACGTGTCCATCATCAGTCCATATGTATTGGTAGAGTCATCATCATTTCGAGTAAGAAAACCTTACGCAAACACAACTAAGAGACACCACCGAGTCTCGCTATGGGTCCGCCATCCCTATACCATGACCCTCAGTGGCCCGATGGGATGTGGCAAGACGTCTTGGGTGATCAAAGTGGTCAGGTGACCCTGATCCTGTGGTGTTTTCGAATCTGTTGTCGTCATCGCCACGGTCGTGGTAAACAAGTGATCTGAAGGGTCAATATACATAGAATGTTGCTTTGATGATTGGCCGAAAAATATTCGCATTTCTCATGAACCGTTCCCATGTGTACTATGGGTATCTAGGATAGAGATACACACCTAAGTTCCCCACCAGTGAAAACATTGTGCCCAGAGTGATATCGTATCATAGTGGTGACTACATCTTCACCGTAACGGTACCATAGCGGTGAAGATGTAGTCACCGCTATTGTACCATATCGCTCTGGTCACAATGTTTTCACTGGCGGTGAACTTACTTGTGTACCTCTGGTTTCAGCGAGGATGGGTACAGAGAAGCGAAGATTAATATCATTTAGTTTACCAGAATTTACTTTAGACACATGGATTATTTAAAAACAATCCGTGAAAATGAAAGATTTGTTGAAGAAATACCATTTTTTGATGATATGAATGTACATGTACATGGTCTGACAAAATTCATTCGTCAGCCAAATTATGATAATCAACGTTCGTACAAAAATCCATCAAGCTCTTTTAAAAGTAAAAGTAAAGTATATCCTCCAGTCCTCTCTTGTTGTTGCAATTATCCTGCTTATCCTGTGCTACGAATGCAAGTGAAAGTATCATTCAGCCCTGTACAGACCTTTTGGTCTTTGATATATGTTGGCATTGTGGGAAGTTGATGCTGGGTCGACATCGGGCCTTACAGACTAGTCTTTTGTGTTAAAGGCCGTCATTTTCATCTGACGACGATACAGCTCACCAATCCCCAGTGTACGAGTTGTCACAGCGACACAGCTCACCAATTACCAATATAAGAGTTGTCAGAGCATTTCCATCATAGCTCTCTAGATTTGTATCTAATACCGCTATTACCGGTGCTAGGGGCCGTGTGGTCGTGTCATCCAAGTTGCCACATGAACAGGTACAATAAAAGCGTACCTGAGATACAACACATATCACTTCCCTTATATGTGTTGTAACTCTTATATTGTTGCAATTGAAAGTATGTCAGTCCTTCCTTATTGTAAATGCAAGTGAAATTATCGTATTTCAGAGGAAATTGTATTATTTTGATTGGTTAATTAATTACTCTGACTTGTCCAATGTTCCGAAGTCACACTTGACCAGTTGGCATATCGATTGAAGGGTTCTTGTGTAACATTGACAGACAACACTTGTGGGCCGAGAGAGTATGCAGTGACAATGTTATCCAATCTTGATTATGCCTTTCTTACTTTTGCCTTGCTGATTATGTATATTCATGAAAACACAGGGAAAAAAGCTTTTCAATACCACCCTGTATTCTCATGCATCGACTGGTATAACTTATAGTATCCTTCAGTCCTCTCATATTGTTAATGCAGGTGAAATTATATCCTTCTGCCCTAGTAAGTAAGTGAAGTAAGTGAAAGTATCCTTCGGTTGTCTCATTAATTGCTATTGCAAGATCCTTTAGTCCTCTTGTTATTCACGTGAGCGAGTGTCCCTCACTGGCTCTCATGTTTGTTCTAATTGTTTGTTTGTATTGTGGGCACGCCTTCCGTGTATCTAATACAATAAATAGCGCATATCATGTCATACCACACTATAACATGATATGTAATAAATCAAATTTAAAGTGGACCTATCGTAAAGTATACGGTATGTTCGGCCTACTTCAAATTTTATTTATTTCATATTATTCTAAATTCACCAGAGTTGTGGAGCCAGAACTGGAATCGAATACAAGTAGTATTATTTATTACTGAGACCACATAATTTGATTATTGATAATTACATTGTCCTTTTGCACGTCAACAATTCCAGTTTCGTTCATAAAGTAATTTACCTTTTTGATTATTCTTGTCCTGTCAGACGATCTTCCCGGCTACTCGCTCGTGTTGCAAAATGGACCACTGCCGTTTTCCAGCAGACTGTGTGTTTATCGTGTCGTAAAATGAACCACTGCCGTCTTGCTAGACATTCTTATCTGACTGTTTGTCGTGTCGTCAAATGGACAAATGTCGTTGCATTACTTAAGCAGTCGGGTGTCCTGGTATTTTATAGCTACGGTTAATATTGGTAGCGTGGTTGAAAACATTGCTCCACGGAGTGATCCCATGAGATAATCGTCGACCATTTAACTTCTAGAACAGGCAATTAATATTGCATAATTCATTTGAAATTGATGGCCTGATACATTAATATTTGGCATGTTACAAGTGTAACGAAAGTGCAGAATGCAAACGACCCCTTGGGATACCCTTTAATAAATCACTGCTGGTGTTTCGACATGTGACTATATGTGAAATCGAAGGTGACATTGGGTTTACGTATGCGGTTCACTTACCTGATGGAATTCAACACTGTAATTTTCCTAGAATGAACTACAATAATCCGGGAGACAGTCAATGCTTCGAAATCCCGGTGAAGTTATCTCAAACGATCAGTCGGGACGGCAAAAGGAACGCTGGTGAGCTCACTTGCTTCGCTGTAGATGACGTCAGTCAGGAATCCGGAAGTCAACATTGAAGAATATGCAGATGAAGGACAGTGAACTTTGCGGTCGTCGTATGAATGAAGAAACCACTACCAGGGGGGATGGGCCGGGGCGATTCCGGTCAGTAGGCCACAAAAATGTTTGGTCCCCCCAGACTAAATGTGTAAATATTATGGTCCCCCCCAAGAGCGGACAAGGAAAATCTTGGTCCCCCCCCCCCCCCACAATTACTCGGAAATCAGAACGTCCAGGTCCTATCTTTTCATGATGACGTACAGGCTAAATACAAGATGTGGACACTTGAGCAACTAAGAAAATGATGTAGTGTGATGATGATGCTAATGCAAGTACATGGCTATGATCAGTGGCGTCGGAACGTAATTGAAAGTGTGGGGGGGGGGCACTATCACATCACAACTGGCAAGGGTCCAGGTGCCGCCTAGGCCCCGGAAGCTCCGTGGTCCCAGATCGCCGAAGAGGCGTTCTGAGACTTTTCCCGGAAATAAAACTCAGGGCTTCGTGTTTAGCGCGAGTGATAGCTCACCTGCACGCAAACACTTGCGTAAATTCATGTCAGGAGAGTGATTTTAGCTTACGTAAACTGTCACATTTTATATGGTATTATATTGCAATCACTCGCCTGACTTTTAAATACCCTCTCCTAAACATTTTGACGTGAGCTATTTTTAGCTCGCGCACGAATTTTAAACACGAAGCCCTGGAAACTGATCATACTGCATGCAAATTTATTGCTCTAGTTTCACGATTTTTCGCAATTATAAGCACGCTTCCATATTGAAAACATTGCACCTCATGCCTGCATCCATTTTACATTCTAGTTATATTTAAAACATACAAAACGATGACTTTTAGTTCTTTGAAGGGAACTCAATATGCCTACCGATACGATTCATTCACACAAAGATAATACAAGGAAATCCTCACAGCCCAACTGGCGAGGGTCCAGGGGCCGCCTTGGCCCCGGGAACCTCCGAAGTCCAAGATCTCGGATCTCCGTGGAGATGCGTTCTAAGCGTTTTCGAGCCCTTGACCGATTTGTTCATAAACATGATGGTGATTATTACAGTATAATGTGGGTTCAAGACACATTCAAGTATGTATGATTTATATAATAGTTTAAATAATTTACACAATTGTTTTTCACACTTGAATGCACAGTGGACATACATGTACACATACACCTGGGTGTGTGTATTCACACAGACGTAACTTTAGTTGGTGATGTAATTGTTGATGTCACATAAGTAAACATTTGACTGCAGGTACACTCACAGTCTCCATCCTCACCCGTTATCCACTAGTTTATCAGCATGACATCATGGTTAAAGCACTGAGCTTAACCCTACCTGGCCTGGGGGCCATTATGGCCCCCCTACCAAACTTTCTGCGCTATATCCGGAACGACAAAAAATGGAGAGCTGAAACTCCGTGGCTTTATAGTTTATCATATTGGGGTCATTTTGAGCCTATTTGCATAACCCCCGAGCAGAGGATCATGGGTAAATCCACATGGGGTAGCAGAAAAGTGATGTTTTTGCCATATTTCTTCAAAATTTCTCCTTTTTCGCGAATAAAAGTTGGCAAAAACTATTTTATTTCACATCACATTAATATTTACTAATTTATCATGCAGTTTTTGCAGAGAAATTGCAAAAATAAAAAATTCGGAAAATCTGACCGAAAAATAGACCCCAAAAATGCCGTTTTTGAAAATGACGTCACTGTGACGTCATCAAAGCGGCCATCTTGGATTTTTTCACATTTTCTTGTAGAGCTTTACCCAAGGGTATAGTGTGATAAGCTTTAGCTCCCTAGCTCAAGGGGTAAGAAAAATAATTAGGGGGGGAGCATTTCGGCCTCCCCCCCCAGGCCTGGACAGGTCCCAAAAAGCCCAGGCCAGATAGGGTTAAGCTTACCAGTCCTGATGGGCAAGTTGTGTAATAACAGATGGCTGCTTGATGGAACAGGCAAATTGATAGATAAAGCTGCCCAGATGTTTATTGAAGTTTATAGCTGAATCAGGGTTTTAATTCTTCATTGGGATTATTTATAGGCCTACATATTACAGAATATGTTTGCTTTGCAAAATAATGAATGTAGAAATTTTGGACCCCCCCTAAAAACCAAATTCAAAAATTTTGGTCCCCCCTCCAGCTCATTGGAAATTTGTTTAGTCCCCCCCTTGATCCCCCGGCCCACTCCCCCTGGTAGAAAATGAACCGTCCCCTAGAGAGAGTTGGAAGCTGAGATTTACCAGTCACGTTCGTTATGAATTATGGCTTGTTCCTCCATAGCCATATTTATCCAGCGAAGTCCAGCTAAACTGATCGGGGGGAAGTGTGATAATTTGACAATAAAGAGGGCGCTCGCATCGTCGACTTGTTTCTACCTTTATCTGCAGTAGAACGTTCTGTTTCTACCTTTATCCACAGAAGAGCGGTAGCCCTATATAAGCCAGACTCCCGCTAAAACGAGGCAGACCAGCAGAAACTTTGAGGTGAGAACACGTTCGGTTGTATCGGGGAGAAGAAATCCAATACATTGCCGGGCCGGAGAAGGGCCGTGATCAGGCCGCCGAATTCTTGCCGCCGCCGGGCCGGGACCAGGCCGCCGAATTGAAGAAGTGCCGCCGCCGAATCCTATAACATCATAGCATACATTTACACTCACTTACATTCACACGTCAGTTGTGCGGGTATTGCGCTGGGAGATAGGATATAGACACTTATCGTTAATGGTTATTTCTAACTCTACCTGATCCTCGTCCGTAATGCACAGACGTGCAGGTTTAGCTCTGGGAATTAACTAACGGCGTTAGTGTTGATAGCATGGCTATACCTTAGCCGCATCTCTACTTGACTCAACCGTATTGAACAGTTGTGCAAGTACGGCCCTGTGGTTAATGGTAACGATTAAGCTGTATCCGGTAGGAGGCGCTCGTCTCTGTGAAGAGGGTACAGCTAAACCAAATCAAACACAGTTCCTACATAAACAATTATCCATGCACACACGTACTTAAACACACAACCTACGGGTTGAAATACATTCTGCTAACACTCACAAGCTATAGGCCCAGGTCTAGATATATATACACGTACCCAGTAAATCGTACCATAAACGATTATCCATTCACGGCCCCATAAGCATACGGTCTCTCACCACCCTGTACATACATTGAGTAATTCACGGCCAATGATAGATTAATACTGTCTCATACAGTAGCATATAAAGGGGGAATCCTTGACCAGATGCCTATCTATTGCGGATGACCATACAGTAGTATGTGAAGAAGGTTCATAGACCAGGTGAGTATACGGTAGTATAGAAAGAGGGTTCCTATACCAGGTGACCATACAGTAGTATAGGAAGAGGGTTACTAGACCAGGTGCCTACCCATCCACCGTGTGTTATCGATGTCCGATCCTATGTGGACCGTGTAGCCGTGAACTCTAGCCTTGATGATTCGTCCTTGGAGCCGGGCCGCGGAGCGAATCGCCGTGAGCGGGGTCGCTGAAGCCTGGGGGTGTATTCCTACGAGGGATGCCGTCTGCTGCTGTGGTGAGCCGTGCTGTTGAATAGTCCTGCGGTGTTACAGAGAGACGGGCCGGTGCCGTAGAAGCCTTTGTACTGTCGTGCCCAGGCCGTCCGCATCCATTGACAGTTACCAACGCTTCGAGGGGCCTAGTCGTGTAAGACGAGACACGACGACGACGAGAAGTCCATACAGCCCGAGTGAAGAAGACCGGGGGAAGGAAGAAACACGCCGGACATAACCACGGAAGGGCCAGGTCGTGTAAGACGAAACACGACGGGAGTCCATCCATACGGGAGTGGACGAAGACCTGGGGAAGGAAGATAGACGCTGGACCCAACCACGAAGACCTGGGGAAGGAAGATAGACGCTGGACTCAACCACGAAGACCTGGGGAAGGAAGATAGAAGCTGGACCCAACCACGAGAGAACCGGTCGTGACCAGACTGTGGCTGTGACCAGGCCTGACCGCGATATAGCTAGGGCTATATAATTTTGTATATATCTTTCTATTTTATTGAACTTCGGTTAAAGATAACTATAAGAATACAGGTAAATCCAATTCATAGATCAGGGATCTTCTTTGCAGGGATTGTACGCTACCGCGATCTGAATCCTGTATTCCTGCTCATCGAATTATATGTCAGTATTGTATTAATTTGCTTTGGTTGTCATTACAGGTTTTCCTTTCCAACCTCCTCGATCCAGACAAGGTGACGGGTTGAATCGAACTCCCTCGTTGGCCAAGATCAGTGCACGAGTGCGTTCCCGGTAGCCCGACAGTTTGCCTTGGGGACCCTGCGCACTCTCTTGTGGATCTGAAACATCCATTCCCCACGTAAAACGTTTCATCTGGTGGCAGCGGTGGGATGGCCAACACCTGGGAGACGAAGGAAAGGAGACCAAGCCTGGCGGATAGCATGGATCCGGACCAGCCAATCATGAATATAACTGGAGCCGAGTTACGACAACCGGTAGCCATGGGCCAACCACCTGACGGAAGAGGGGCCCGACGGAAATTCTCCACGACGCCGAGTCCACGGGAACGACGTGAGACGGGAAGAGGCGTGGTTTCCGAACGATCAACCACAGAAACTCTGGGTTATGAAAATCTGCTTGATTTATCCACGCAAGATGTGAGATCGGTGCTGTTGGCACCACCGGCCGACCCGACGCCACGACCTTCAGCGGAGACGGCTACCGAGGATCGACTAAGGGGGCGTGAACCAGTAGATGACCAGCTCGACGTTGACCTGAGGCGAGAGGTAGAAGACCAGCGTGGGGCCATTAACATATTGTTTTCATCGATGAGCGCAATGATGGGACAGGTGTCCACGATGCTAAAGAGTGGAAGACTTTTCGGTCTTGGAGATGACTCAGTGGAGATGACTCAGCCCGACGGTGAAGATTACAGCCATTCTAGTCCGACCGGACTGGAAAGAGAGTGCCCAGTCGCAGAGACGCCGCTACGGGGTCGAGACGAAGCCGTATCTGGGACGACGCCGAGGCATGACGGGTCGCCGCCAAGAAGAAGCTGGGATGAACCACCTTCCATGATGTGTGATGAGCTGTTACAGACGTCGACACCCAGGGCAGAGCTTAGTCAGCCGAAGACGACGAAGGTGAAGGCCGCTACCTACGACGGTACTACGCCTTGGCGAGACTAGTTAACTCATTTTGGTCATTGCGCCGTGATAAATGGGTGGACGTACCAGCAACAGGGTCAATACCTGGCCGTCGCTTTACGGGGGTCAGCACAGCAAGTACTAACCAGCCTTAAGTCTGCACCGGGCAGTACGGACTACGACCGTTTAAAGGAAGCCCTGGAGAAGCGCTTTGCCCCTCCGAATCAGATGGACCTGTACAAGTCGCAGCTGAGGTCTAGACACCGCGAGAGAGATGAAGATCTTCCGGGCCTGGCTCAAGCGTTAAGCCGCCTGATGCCGGGGACGATATTCAGGATACTCTTGCCAAGGACCAGTTCCTGGATGCCATCAGTGAAGAGCTGAGATTCAGCGGAACAGTGAACCACAAAGACCAGAACGGCAAGGACGATGTTAGTCGAGATGGGGACATAGACGTGACCATCAACAACCATACGGCGGCCATGATCGAACATCAGGATGCTGGTCATGCGGAAAAGACGGCCATTACCGTGCGAACTGTCCAGAGTTGCGCAGGCCGGATGATCATCCACCCCCAGGACAACCGAAACCTCCACCGAAACTTCCTACAGTGAATAACTCTGGTGAGGCCGGATTGTATCTCCCGGCCAAGATTGGATCCGTAGGATTGTAGTGCTGCGTCGACACAGGTGCATCGGTTTCTCTTCTGAACGTGCGGGTGTACAACCAGCTAAGTCCCCAACTTAGGCCGGCATTGAGAAGTCCCTCCTTTGCGTCCATTCGTATGACCGATGGTACGAGTATGCCACTACAGGGTGAAGCAGACTTTAAGATAACTATAGATGGGACTACCCGGACTCAGACGATGATTGTTGGATCATTGACAGTGGATGCCCTCCTTGGTTATGATTTCCTGAGTAGCCACTGTACTGCGATTGATACGGAGAAGCACCGGGTGAAGTATAGCGGCCGATATGTACAGTGTGAGGTTGTGGGGAGCCACGAATGCCATAGGGTGTCTGTAACGGAAACTTTTACCATCCCAGCTGGAGCTGAGGCAGTGGTGACGGGGACAGTCCGAGGAGCTCTACCGGAAGAGGTCGGAATGGTGGAAAATATTACTGAGTTCACACAGAAGACCGGAACGATGGTGGCCAGAGCCCTGGCCGAAGTTGACCGTGACCATGAAGTCACCCTGCGGTTCCTTAACCTGTCCACTGACCCCGCCGTAGTACAAGCCGGCACCCTGTGTGGTAGTCTGACTGAAGTGGAGGTAGTGGATAATTCAGCTCCACTTACTGCAGAGCCTCTGAACCAGAATAGTCCAGCCTCTGGTGAAGCATCGGTGCCAACCCCAAGATGTCCACCGCACCTGCGGGCCTTAGTACAACAATCCAGTGAGGGATTAGAAGTCGAGAGAGCTTTGGCTGTGGAAGACTTGGTTACTCGCTTCACCCATTTGTTTGCCAAGGATGACGGTGATTTAGGGCGAACAACGATGGTGCAACATCACATCAAGACAGGGAGCGCGCCCCCGATCCGGATTCCTCCGCGACGTCCACCCCTTCATGCTCGTGAAATAATAGATGATCAGGTCGAAGACATGCTGAAGCGGGGAGTCATCGAGCCATCCAAGGGGCCTTGGGCTGCACCGGTCGTCCTAGTACGGAAGAAGGATGCGAAAATGCGCTTCAGTGTCGATTACCGGGCCCTCAACAAAGTGACAGAGAAAGATGTCTACCCCCTGCCGAGAATCGACGAGTCCCTGGATTCTCTGTCTGCTGCCTGCTGGTGGAGTACGCTCGACCTGATGTCAGGTTCTGGCAGGTCGAGGTGGCCCCGGAAGAAAGATGTAAAACCGCCTTTGCCACTCGACGGGGCCTGTACCAATTCCGGGCCATGCCATTCGGGCTTTGTAATGCTCTAGGAACGTTCGAGCGATTAATGGAGGCAGTTTTGGCAGGTCTCCATTACGAGACTTGCTTGGTGTATCTCGACGACATAATAGTTTTTGGACGTACCTTCGAGGAGATGATCCAACGACTGGAGGAAGTCTTCCAGAGACTGCAACAACACGGCCTTAAATTGAAGCCCTCGAAGTGTGTCATCGGGAAACGACAAGTCCTTTACCTTGGTCATATAGTGATACACAAGACGGGATTGGTACCGATCCGGAGAAGATTCGGGCTGTACGAGAGTGGCCGACGCCTGTCTCCCAAACGGAGGTCAGAAGTTTTCTCGGCCTGTGTGGGTACTATCGGCGTTTTATACGAGACTTTGCGACTGTAGCAGCCCCTCTACATCGACTGACGGAGAAAAAGGCGGTATTTCTGTGGGATGATACAGCTCAGACGGCGTTTGACCACCTAAGACAGAAGCTGACGACCGCCCCTATGTTGATGATGCCGGATTTCCGACAGCCCTTTATCCTGGACACAGATGCCAGCAATTTCGGCATTGGGGCCGTGTTGTCCCAGGAGATCAACGGAGAAGAAAAGGTCGTAGCCTATGCCAGCAGTGTGTTGTCCAAAACAGAACGCGCCTACTGTGTGACTAGACGGGAACTTCTGGCTGTTGTGTACTTTGTAAAGTACTTCCGGCATTATCTGTTCGGCCGAAAATTTCTGTTGCGCACTGACCATGGGTCCCTGAGGTGGTTAATGCGGTTTAAAGAACCGGAGGGACAGTTGGCTCGCTGGATACAGGCCCTCGGAGTCTACGACTTTGAAATTCAGCACCGGCCCGGACGAAAGCACGGAAATGCTGACGCCATGAGTCGAATCCAGTGTAAGCAGTGTGGACGAACAGGTTCCGAAGTTCAGGAAGCTGCCCGTGTTACGGAGATAGTACCGGCAACTGCAGACTTCAGCCAAGATCAGGCCGCGAACCCGGACTTGCAGCCTGTTATAGAGTGGGTGAAGAAGGACAGTCAACCAGGCAGAGAGGACATCAGTCAATATGGGCCAGTAACTAAAACTCTCTGGGGTGCCTTCGATTTACTGGAGATGAACGGATCCTTGCTTGTGCGGAGATGGGTGAATACTCGGGGGGAAGTGAAACGACGACTTCTAGTGGTTCCTCGCTCCCTCAGACGGAAAGTTTTGAAAGAGTGCCATGACAGTGTAACCGGTGGTCACCTTGGGGTGAAGAAAACCTTGGCAAAAGTGAGACAGGCTTACATGTGGCCTGGTCTACAGACCGATGTTCGGCAATGGTGCCGGAGTTGCGACGTGTGTAACCGCAGGAAGCTGGCATAGAGCGGCTGTTGATATTCTCGGGCCATTGGCAGAAACCTGTCGGGAAACCGATACGTAGTCGTCATCGGAGACTATTTCACTCGTTGGGTGGAAGCTGTGGCCTTACCCAATCAGGAAGCCACGACGGTTGCCCAAGCTGTCGTAGACCACTTCGTGACCCGATTTGCCGTACCAATGGCCATCCACCCTGACCAGGGACGCCAGTTTGAAAGCAGAGTATTCCGGGGGATGTGCCGCATACTCGGGATGAGGAAGACGAGGACTACGCCCTATCACCCCCAGTCGAACGGCATGATTGAACGGTTTAACCGGACCTTAGCCCAGATGTTGCATGCCAGCATTGACCATCACCCGGACGACTGGGATCTTCACATCCCATTGGTGCTGATGTCGTACCGTGCCACCGTGCATGAGACAACGGGATATTCCCCAAACATGATGGTGTTTGGGAGGGAAATCGACTTGCCGTCGCACTTGGCTTTGGGTGCACCTCCGAAACAGCAAGTAGAGCCGACACAGTGGGTCGAAGACCTCCGGTATGAGATGGCTGAGTTTGCCCGAGAGACAAGGAAGAAGAGCTTGAGGCGGCAGAAACGTATCTACGATACGAGAGCTTTTCCTCACAAATACAAGCCTGGTGATCAGGTTTACCTGTATATTTCCGCCACTAAGCGTGGAGAGATCCGGAAACTACGAGACCGGTGGGGAGGGCCTTATACTGTGAAAGAAGCCCTGACGGATGTGACATATCGCATCGCCGACGAGGCTGGTGGCCTCCGTGTAGTCCATCATGATCTTCTTAAGCCCTTCTACCCCAGAGAGACGTCGGACAGTGAGACCACTGAGTCTACAGAGAATGATGGTGATGTCGAGTCTGAGAACGACTCGGAGCCCGCGGCAGTCTTTCCATATCCGGTGGAGCATCCAGCCGCAGTGAGATCTCCAGCACCTCGGCAGACGAGGAGTGGCCGGAGAACCCGTCGTCCTCGGAGATTGGCAGATTACGAGGTTGGATTACCGCCTGATCCCCCTGTTGAAGTTGAGTCGCCTATTTCGGAAGAGCAGATGGCCTTCCCGGAGACGTGGAGTCCTCCACGAACGACTCGTGGACGTCGTGTCCAGCGACCGAGGCGCTTTAATGACTACGGTTTAGCCTGCCAGTGGACAGGAGATGCACGACCGTACGGTCGAAGAAATACGGCTGATACCCGTGATCGTCGAGGGATGACCTGTGGTGCAGGGCCGACCTCCAAGCACCCCTGTGGGCGCCAAACACAGGATGGGCGATCCTGAGGCTTCACTGCCTCAGATAACTGATAACAGACTCCAGCAAGAGACGGCTGTGGCCTGCTGTGGACCTCATGTCCATTTCAGGTGACGACGACTTGGCCAGGAAGTCAAGAGGGCCGTCGTCCTGTAATTTTGTTGTATATACGTTGTACATATGTTCTGTTCTGCACACCCGTGCTGCTGGTAGCGTGACGAGAGCCATGACGAGGGCGTCATGTTCTTCGAAGGCGGGGGTAGTGTAACGAAAGTGCAGAATGCAAACGACCCCTTGGGATCCCCTTTAATAAATCACTGCTGGTGTTTCGACATGTGACTATATGTGAAATCGAAAGTGACATTGGGTTTACGTATGCGGTTCACTTACCTGATGGAATTCAACGCTGTAATTTTTCTAGAATGAACTACAATAATCCGGGAGACAGACAATGCTTCGAAATCCCGGTGAAGTTATCTCAAACGATCAGTCGGGACGGCAAAAGGAACGCTGGTGAGCTCACTTGCTTCGCTGTAGATGACGTCAGTCAGGAATCCGGAAGTCAACATTGAAGAATATGCAGATGAAGGACAGTGAACTTTGCGGTCGTCGTATGAATGAACTAGAGAGAGTTGGAAGCTGAGATTTACCAGTTACGTTCGTTATGAATTATGGTTTGTTCCTCCATAGCCATATTTATCTAGCGAAGTCCAGATAAACTGATCGGGGGGAAGTGTGATAATTTGACAATAAAGAGGGCGCTGGCATCGTCGACTTGTTTCTACCTTTATCTGGAGGAGAACGTTCTGTTTCTACCTTTATCCATTAACGATAAGTGTGTATACCCTAACTCTACCTGATCCTCGTCCGCAATGCACAGACGTGCAGGTTTAGCTCTGGGAATTAACTAACGGCGTTAGTGTTGGCCATGGCCATACCTTAGCTGCATCTCTACTTGACTCAACCGTATTGAACAGTTGTGCAAGTACGGCCCTGTGGTTAATGGTAACGATTAAGCTGTATCCGGTAGGAGGCGCTCGTCTCTGTGAAGAGGGTACAGCTAAACCAAATCAAACACAGTTCCTACATAAACAATTATCCATGCACACACGTACTTAAACACACAACCTACGGGTTGAAATACATTCATGCTAACACTCACAAGCTATAGGCCCAGGCCTAGATATATATACACGTACCCAGTAAATCGTACCATAAACGATTATCCATTCACGGCGCCATAAGCATACGGTCTCTCACCACCCTGTACATACATTGAGTAATTCACGGCCAATCATAGATTAATACTGTCTCATACTGTAGTATATAAAGGGGGAATCCTTGACCAGATTCCCATCTATTGCGGATGACCATACAGTAGTATGTGAAGAAGGTTCATAGACCAGGTGACCATACAGTCGTATAGAAAGAGGGTTCCTATACCAGGTGACCATACAGTAGTATAGGAAGAGGGTTACTAGACCAGGTGCCTACCCATCCACCGTGTGTTATCGATGTCCGATCCTATGTGGACCGTGTAGCCGTGAACTCTAGCCTTGATGATTCGTCCTTGGAGCCGGGCCGCGGATTGAGTCGCCGTGAGCGGGGTCGCTGAAGCCTGGGGGTATATTCCTACGACGGGTGCCGTCTGCTGCTGTGGTGGACCGTGCTGTTGAATAGTCCTGCGGTGTTACAGAGAGACGGGCCGGTGCCGTAGAAGCCTTTGTACTGTGATAGTACTGTCGTGCCCAGGCCGTCCGCATCCATTGACAGTTACCAACGCTTCGCGGGGCCTAGTCGTGTAAGACGAGACACGACGACGACGAGAAGTCCATACAGCCCGAGTGAAGAAGACCGGGGGAAGGAAGACACACGCCGGACATACCCACGGAAGGGCCAGGTCGTGTAAGACGAAACACGACGGGGAGTCCATCCATACGGGAGTGGACGAAGACCTGGGGAAGGAAGATAGACGCTGGACCCAACCACGAAGACCTGGGGAAGGAAGATAGACGCTGGACCCAACCACAAAGACCTGGGGAAGGAAGATAGAAGCTGGACCCAACCACGAGAGAACCGGTCATGACCAGACTGTGGCTGTGACCAGGCCTGATCGCGATATAGCTAGGGCTATATAATTTTGTATATATCTTTCTATTTTATTGAACTTCGGTTAAAGATAACTATAAGAATACAGGTAAATCCAATTCATAGATCAGTGATCTTCTTTGCAGGGATTGTACGCTACCGCGATCTGAATCCTGTATTCCTGCTCATCGAATTATATGTCAGTATTGTATTAATTTGCTTTGGTTGTCATTACAGGTCTTCCTTTCCAACCTCCTCGATCCAGACAAGGTGACAGGTTGAATCGAACTCCCTCGTTGGCCAAGATCAGTGCACGAGTGCGTTCCCGGTAGCCTGACAGTTTGTCTTGGGGACCCTGCGCACTCTCTTGTGGATCTGAAACATCCATTCCCCACGTAAAACGATTCACAAACAAACGTTATTTTTCTTACGTAATTCTGGGAAAGCGGATTGTATGTGCAAATACTGATTCCTTAAAAGTCGGAGTTCGGATATAGTTCACTCAATTTCTTCAGGCAAAAACCATTACTTTCAAATAAATACCATTTAATAAACTATCAATAATTAAATAGTAATGATCCATCAAATGACTTGAATGCTTCTTATGTTTTCTAAAACAAACTTTGAGTGGTCATGTGGAGATGACGGATTGACATAGTATATGTCATCATACTTTTTTCCTTGTCATCTATACGTACCTCGTCAATAATCACTTTTATCATTCGGTTCCCAAATTGCTCACACTAAGTCAATAGGAATAACTAAGAACAATAGATAAAATTCCACTAACAGTTCAAAGATTGGCTCTGTGAAAAGTCCACATAATGTGACACCAGCCGGATGGTTACTCTCTGTATACAGAAGGATATGTTATAAAGTATACATGGACATAGTTTTTTTTCTGTACACGAGTATAATGAAGCCGCATGTCACATCTTACTCACAGTTATTAAGGCATCCACTAGACAACACTTCGCTAATTGTGTGGGTATATCGTAACTACGGAGGGTAATTTCAGCAAACAGTTTTTGGGTATGTGTTTTTGTCACCGCTCGTGGAAGGGACGAAAAAAAAAATCGAAGTGAGGGTGAGGCTTTCTGATCCCAGAGCGATTTACTTTTACCTATCGTAATAAACTCCAACCTCTCGCCCCGCATGTTAAAATGATAATGAACTACCCATTTACTATAAGTGCAGATTCATTCCTTCCCTTTAACATTCTTTTATCTAGTTCATTCATTCATTTACCTGCAAACGTTCGATAACGGCTTCTATAAAACTATAACATTTAGTAACAGGTCGTTATTATATTTGCTGAGGTGACTAATGATTCAAAATGTAGAGTTATAATTGTATTCTTAGAAATTAATCATCGTCTATCAGCGTTCTAAAAGTATGTTCAAACCATGTCTAACATGTCTTTAGTAGTGTATCTCGTGAAACTGATATTTAGCCGTGGTAAGATGTTGCTAATTTTTCAGAGCGATGATGAGAGCTAGTCATAGTGAGAGTCGGTTTTCAATTCACAATTTTATTCACAAGAGGGCTTGCATATTTGTAATCAGATATTTCACTAGGAAACGGACCACTTTTGGTTGATGAATTTCCAGATTCGACAAACTTATATAATGCTGCCGAATACAGTAAAATTTGTATGACAATCAAATTGACAATGTTATGTCAGTAAATTGATGTTCAAAATCTACTCGTCTGTTACATTATACCATGCAATGTAACCATAGGATGATAAGCGGATGTGTTCGTCAAAATCCTTAAGGGATCTTTCCTTATCATGACCTTTGTCAGGGAGTTGGTTTCTCCAATACCCTGTTCTTAATACTTAATCATTAGCCAGCTGACGACACTTATTTATTTATTGATGACTTCCAGTTGGGAATATTGTTAAGCGCTTATTTCACATGCTAATGTCTCATCTCATTTGCATACTGTATTTCTGATTTATGCTTCTTCCAAGTGACATTCTAAAAAGTTCATCATTTGCCCGTTTCTTTATTTATTGAGGTCTTCCAGTTGATATTTTATTAAGCGCTTCTTTTCACATGCAAATGTCTCATCTCGCGTTTTTGTACTGTATTTCTGATCTATGTTTTTTATCATGATGTAGTCCTTGTGAAGTGTTGTCGATTTATATAGATCCCACTTAAGTAACATTTTTACTCAATTTTAAATGTGACTTCCATATTCCCTGCATACAATTTATGTCTTAGATTTATCCCTCCTAAAGCCTATGCTCAATTTCATTTACGATACAATGACCTAATACTTTAAGCAAATTCGATTTATCTAGATCCCACTTAAGTTACATTTTTCTTAATGTTAAAGGCGACCACTCTTTTCCCCCAAAACAATTTACGTCTTAGGTTCATCCCTAGTAGTAGGGAGGATTGATTTGGAGGGAATAGCGCCTCACTGCGCATGCGCAGAGTTAATAATTGGGTTGGCATAGGGGGGGTTCGCATGTCGTGAGTGTATGGAAATGATTGAAATGGAAATGAGGTCATTGGGTTGATGTTGATTCAAGATGGCGGCTACTTTTTCTAGGTTAGGGGTGGTCGTATTCAAGATGGCGGTTAGTTTTTGTATGGTGGGGGTGGTCGGATTCAAGATGGCGGCTAGTTTTTGTATGGTGGGGGTGGTGGGATTCAAGATGGCGGTTTGTTTGTGTGTGTGATGTGTTTTTTCGTGAGTGTATGCGCATGCGTGAGTGTATGCGCATGCGTGAGTGTATGTAAATGAGGAGGAGGAGGAGTACTATGCAAATGAGGGGTGATTGTATGTGTGCGCATGCGTTGCGCATGCGTGAGTGTATGCGCATGCGTGAGTGTATGTAAATGAGGAGTACAATATGCAATGAGTGTATGCGCATGCGTGAGTGTATGCGCATGCGTGAGTCTATGGAAATGGTGTTATTGTGCGCATGCGTGAGTGTATGCGCATGCGTGAGTGTATGTAAATGGGGAGTACACTATGGAAATGAGGTGATTGGGGCGCATGCGTGAGTGTATGCGTGAGTTTATGCAAATGCGGTTATTGGGTTGATTGGTGTTGATTCAAGATGGCGGCTTGTTTTTCTAGGTGCGGGGTGGTCGTGTTCAAGATGGCGGCTTGTTTTTCTAGGGTAGGGGTGGTCGTGTTCAAGATGGCGGCCTGTTCTCGGTTGAAAATATGCAAATGAGATGAAATTGGCTATAAAAGAGTTCATTTTTTAGGGTAAGGGGTGTATTCAATCTGACTTACCTGACCTGCCTCCCTGCCTGCCTGCCTGCCTGCCTGCATGTCTGCCTGGCTTGTTTATCCGCTTGTATGAAAAGCATGAGACGTGGAGCACATTTTCCCTTGGACCCAGCAGCACCTCCGGTTGAAGTCTTGCCTGAAGATGTGGGTGTCAGGGCCATTTATCAACGACACTGGGCTACCATACGCCATTGTTTTCATCGTAATCGTCGTCTTTTGGACTTATACAATTTTCGGTTGGAGGACCTCACGTATCTCACTACCTATGCCGAGAACATTTTCAAAGATCAGGTGACAGCCTATAAGTTGAATGTCACATTTGGGTATATCTTACGGCACAAAGAGACGGACCAACTGCGGTATTTTTATCCCAGCAATAATACCTATGTGTTTGATCAGCCGTTCACTGTGACGGATGCGATTTCTCTGGAGCCACTCATCGATCAATTGACTACGTTGGATCCATTGGAATGGGCTCGGTTGCAACGCCCCAATACCCAATGGGTTGTGGAAATGGTCACTAACGTTACATTTTTCGTTACGAAAATGCGAGATCACCCGATCGGTGCTACTCCTGTACAACTCCCTCCGTGGTTGTTTCATCGAAAAGGCCTGTATGCATTAACAGCAGGGAAGCAGGGTCCCTACAAAGACCGGAAATGTCTGTTTCGGTGTTTGGCCGTGCATGTGGACGAGTGTGATCCCAAGGCTTGTGACACAGTGGCCGATGGCTATTGGGAGGAATATTTAGAGCAGCACGCCATGGATAAGCGGCACTTCCGTGGTGTCCCCTTCAAGCATTTGGATGATGTGGAAACACTGTTTGATATTAATATCTTTGTCTATCGATTACGACGGGAGGATGACGACACCTTTGTGGCTGAATTAGTTCGTCGATCCACAGAACGGTATGCTGCTACGATGAAAGTGAATGTGTTCGATGACAATGGCGTGAGTCATTTTTCGCTCATTACCAATATGAGCCTGTACGCTCAGTCTTTCAGTTGTGCCCAATGCCATCGTGTGTTTAACCAGTCTTCCAGCTTACATCGCCACGAGAAAATCTGTGACAACAGTGTCAAGCGAGTCTATCCGGGTGGCGTGTATCATAATACACCGACTATTTTTCAGGAACTGGCCGATGAGGGTATCATCATACCGGAAGAGGACCGTTATTTTCCCTACCGGGCATGCTATGATTTTGAGGCCCTGTTGGAGCCCATGGACCTGTTTTCGGCTAAAACGCAGTGGACACAGCGACATATCCCCCTCAGTGTCAGCATTTCATCCAATGTACCTGGCTATGACGCTGCACCGGTGTGTTTCGTGTCAACGGGAGAAGCCCATGAGTTGATCACCCGTATGATGGACTATTTAGAGCGAGTTAGTGCGGCCAGTACGGAATTGTTGGTGACCAAGTTCGACGACGTACTGACCCAGCTGGACGACCGCATTCCTGAACCGGGTGTAGCGTTCAGCGACGATGAAGAGTCCGAGTGCGAGTCCCAGCCGTCCCCGCCTCTACAGTCGCAGGATGTCCCATTACCTAAACCTTATGCGGAGAAATTGAAGTTACGGTTCCTTCAATACTTAGGTCAGTTACCGGTGCTCGGCTTCAATTCGGGGCGATACGACTTGAACATGGTGAAGGAATTTCTTTACCCTTACTTAGCGCAGTCCCATACCCTCAAGTCGGTGATCAAGAAGATCAACAACCACATGGCCCTCACTACCACATCACTGCATTTCCTCGATGTACGGAACTATTTAGCTCCCAATTGTAGCTATGACCAGTGGGTCAAGGCCTATGACTGTGCACAAACCAAAGGTTACTTTCCTTACAGCTATATGACGAGCCTGGACCGCTTAGAAGACACCCAGTTGCCCTGCCGTGAAGCGTTTTACAATGACCTGAAAGGAGAAGCTCTGCCGGAGGCCACCTACATCGAACTCCAACAAGTGTGGAACTGCCACAGCATGAAGACGTTGCGTGATTTCCTGGTGTGGTACAACAATTTGGACGTCGTGCCCTTTCTCGAAGCGGCCGAGAAAATGGTGCAACTTTTCCGGCGACAAATGCATGTGGACATCTTCAAGGAGTGCTTGAGTTTACCGGGCCTGGCGCTTCGCCATCTGTTTCAAGAGTGTCCTATGTACTTTTCACTGATTCAAAAAAAAGATGCAGACATGCACGATTGTTTGAAGCGGAACATTGTGGGTGGCCCCAGTATTATTTTCCACCGCTACCATGAGAAGGATGTGACTACTCTCCCTAGTGGAAAACCGTGTGCCAAAATCATTGGATTTGACGCCAATGCCTTGTACCTGTGGTCGCTCGCACAACCTATGCCCAGTGGGCATTATACACGTTGGATGGCAGAAGGTCAGCATTTTACACCGCAACGGACGCCGTACAAGCATCTCGCTGACCAGTGGTTAGATTGGGAAGCCTATCGACGGGCCATTTATATTCGTCACCAGACCAACGCCACAGAGAAGCGGATAGGAGATCGCCGACTTCCCATCGATGGGTTTGCCCTTGTTCAAGGCACACCCACTGTATTCCAATTTTATGGGTGTTACTGGCACGGCCACGAATGCGAATTCAGCGCTGGACGCTTCAATGATCGACGTGGAAAATCGGCACAAGAATTACGGGGCGAAGTAGTGGTCAACGGTGATTATGTCAAAGAGCGAGGATACCATCTCATAGAGATGTGGGAGTGTGAATTCCACACCATGTGTCAGGCCCTACCTCATTTACAACGGTTCCTAAAAGAGCGTGAATATCCCTTGAGTCGTCGGCGATTGCTGAGTCTACCCCAGATGTTGGACGCCATTCGTTCGGGTCAGCTCTACGGCTTTGTAGAATGTGATGTGCATGTTCCCGACACTCTCAAGTCCCTCTTCGCCCAGTGTCCGCCTATCTTCAAGAACACGCTGGTGGGTCGGTCTGACATTGGAGAGACCATGAGTGCCTATGCGGAGCAACACGAGTGTTTGCCTAAACCTCGCCGCATGTTAATTGGAAGTATGTGGGGGGAGAAAATCTTGCTGGGTACCCCCTTACTGCAGTGGTACATGAAGCACGGTTTGGAAATTACTCAAATCTATCAGGTAATCCAGTACGTACCTGAGGCTTGTTTTGCGGAGAATGCGGAGCTCGTGACGAAGGCCCGTCGTCAAGGTGATCAAGACCCGAGTCAGGCCATCATGGCTGAATGTTGGAAACTCACTGGCAATGGTTATTATGGAAAAACGGTAACGAACCAGGATAAGCACGTCAACGTGAACATTTGCACGACTACCCAAGCTCGCAAAAAAGTCAATTCCCCGCTGTTTCGATCCGTGGACGTGATCGATGACGATACTTATGAAGTCACTTCAGCCAAGAACACTATCCGGTACAATTTACCCCTCCAAATTGGCTGTATGGTCTATCAGGTGGCCAAGCTGAGGATGCTGGAATTCATCTATGATTTTATGGGTGTATATTTTCACCCCTCAGACTGGCAACTCATGGAAATGGACACAGATTCGGCCTACATGGCCGTTTCCCACCCGGACTGGGAGTCTCTCGTCAAACCCGAGTTACGGGTACAATATGAGGCGGAACGGGACCAGTGGCTACCCCGACGCGATCACTACACCTACGATAAGCGGATACCCGGGCTCTTCAAGCTGGAGTGGAGCGGGGATGCTATGATCGCGCTCTCCTCCAAGACCTACTTCTGTTACGGCGGAGATGGAGGAGGAGAGGATAAGTTTAGCTGCAAAGGGGTGAGCCGGCGCGATCCTAACATAGACAAAGCTCTCTACCTGGGTGTATTGCAAAGCCAGGCCAGTGCGAGTGGCACGAATCGAGGATTCCGGGTCGTCGACCACCAGATGCGGACCTATATCCAGCAAAGAGATGCCTTTACTTTCTTTTACCCCAAACGAAAAGTATTGGCCGACGGTGTGAGCACTACCTACTTGGACTTGTAAAAAAATGTGGAACACTAATAACTGTGGATACACGAGTTATAAAACTGTAAAAGTCAGGATGGCCGAGTGGTCTAAGGCGCCGGTATTAAGTGCCGGTGGGTGAAATCCCGCGTAGGTTCAAATCCTACTCCTGACAAAGAACTTTTTTTGTACCTTAATCACTACTATGTGTGTACATACCCCCCTACTATTTATACCCTGTATTCTATTTGTATATATATATATTAACTCATCATTCTTATTGACTTAAATAAAGAGAGAGAAAGTCAAATCATTTTTGTGTTTTTTCATCAATTTATTCAACAACAATGAACGTCAGAACAACAACGTCATAACAATGTGATAATAATAATAATAGTGGTCTGCGCGCGCAGTACATTTAAGTTAACCAGAGAAATGGAGCATGCACATTAAAACGAGAGGCTGTCCAGTCATAGACGAGGACATCACGGTCTTCGGCTTGACAATAATCATCAAACATATGTACAATGGTAGGCATAGAATGTCCTCTACTCCGGTGAGTGAGATAAAACACACAGTACTGTCCGCACACACTACTCAAGGGTCCTTGTAATCTTTGCGTATTCCAACGCCACTCTGTCGTAGAGACGTCCATGAATTTCACCAAATCGGCATGGAGGGGTGCAAGTCCGTAGGAATCAAAGTATTCGCCTTGGCCTTGGGTGTCCACGTACACCGCTATCCAATGTTCACCGGGTCGACTCTTCGTGTCTGTATTCAGGATGTAGGCTGCAGGGGTGGTGGAGTGGGTGGGAAACACATTGCGTGGAAACACACCTCGAAAGGGGATCTTGGCATCTCGCTGGAGTATATCCATCAGCTGTTCTGTATCCATGTTTAGCTGGAGAAGTCACACAGCACGTTTCTTTGCGCATCCACGCTGATGACGTTGTCAAACTCGGCGTAGCAAATCACGTTGATGGTGCTGGGTAGAGGCACGGAGAAACGCAGTTCCAACCGTAGGTTTCCTTTCTTCAGTAAAGCCAGTTGATGATCGTGTTCCAAGGTAGGGGTGAGGTCAAAGGCGAACAATGTGTACCCACGGATAAAGTCTTTTCGACTGATGGTATTGCCTTCGTCTTGGTTGTTTTGTCCTGTGGCTGTAAACAGGTTTAGGTAGGTCCGCATATAGTTTTCTTTAGTAAAGTCCGGTTGTAAGGGTCGGGCTGGAATTTGATGGCCGGCCACGTGCAGTGCCACAAAGTTGATGTTGAAATGATCAAATTTGAACGGATTCTCAGCCCAATTTCCATTGAATGTGGTGTTGGTCACACACGCCAGGGTAAGACGTTTAGGCAGATCTCCTAGAAATAAATTCTCTCTGTTGGCCATCATCGTACCTGCGGGCACCGAGAACACCTTGGTCTGTACGCGTCGGATGGGATACAGGGCTGGTTTTTTCGATAAGGCTTGCATGTGACTCAGCAACACCCCCTGTTGCAAATCTACCGTACGGACAAACAGGGCTGCATCTTCAATGATGATGTTGTAATCGATAGCTCCCTCCCCACCGGCCATTAAGGCAAACATAGGTGAGGAACGGGTCTGATTTATGGAAAACTAATTGAATTATAATCGAATCAAGGAAGGCCAAAATTGGCTCCCGAAAGGCCGAATTTATCGCAATTCTTGGCATAGCAGACGGAATTATCGCCCTTGTCCCCAGTTATAGGGGATATAATGCCCCAACATTCTGTTTGGCACTTAGCCAGGTTCTTGGAGAATAAATACACACCAAATTTGTTGCCATTGAGTACAAAATGGGACAGATACGGACCGCTTCTATAGATAAAAGGCGCTATAGCTAAGAAAAAACGCTTATGAAATTTGCTGTCCTTTCCCTTTATTCTGCATCCAATTTCTCCACCATTAAGGTGAAGATCACCCCAACTGAACATTATTTTCATCAGCATGACTGTGCGATTCTGAAAATATAAAGTTCAGTCTGATATATGGAAAACTTATTGAATTATAATCGAATCAAGGAAGGGCAAAATTGGCTCTCGAAAGCCAGAATTTATCGCAATGCTTGGAATAGCAGACGAAATTATCGCTCTTGTCACCAGCTATATGGGATATAATGTCCCAAATTTCTATTTGGCACTTAGCCTCGCTCTTGGAGAATAAATACATAACAAATTTGTTGCCATGAAGTACAAACTGGGAGAAATACGGACCGATTCCAGAGATGAAAGGCGCTATAGCTAAGAAAAAAACGCTTACAAAATTTGCAGTTCTTTCCCTTTATTCTGCATCCAATTTCTCTACCATTAAAGTGAATATCACCTTGAACTGAATATTATTTTCATCCGCATGACTGTGCGATTCTGAAAATTTATAGTTCAGTCTGATTTATGGAAAACTAATGGAATTATAATCGAATCAAGGAAGGCCAAAATTGGCTCCCGAAAGGCCGAATTTATCGCAATTCTTGGCATAGCAGACGGAATTATCGCCCTTGTCCCCAGTTATAGGGGATATAATACCCCAACATTCTGTTTGGCACTTAGCCAGGTTCTTGGAGAATAAATACACACCAAATTTGTTACCATTGAGTACAAAATGGGACAGATACGGACCGCTTCTATAGATAAAAGGCGCTATAGCTAAGAAAAAACGCTTAGGAAATTTCGTCCACTTGGCGAATAATAGATTTCAGCGCCGACCATAATCCTGGCCAAAGTGTAATTCCCCTTCCATCGCATTGTTCTAATCGGGGGAAAAATGAAACCTCTCTACTGCGTCGCAGGTAGACATTCTCACCGACAGGTAAAAAATCTACTTCAGGTTCTTTGGATTGTAATACACGTGTCAATTCCGTCCACCCGGTCAGGCTTAAAATTAATTTCACCTGTTTCGGGTGTTCCTCGATCAGGTGTAATTCATGTTGGTATACAATAAAAAGCGCCTTGGACGTCACTTGAAAAAACGCCAGCTCTTTACCCCGCGATGCCATACTGAAGAATGACACAAATAGTAGCCCGACACACATATGTATATAGAGCGATTCTATTTTTTTTCATTGTTAACCCTATCTGGCCTGGGCTTTTTTTTTTTTTGGAACCTGTCCAGAAAAATATTTAATTTAACACTGCAATTAATTTTTACACGCTTGCCGAGTGCATTAATTAATAGTCCGGACACCTACGAAAATTAAAAATAAACTATTAGCTCGGTTAGCATCGATTATCAAGTGCTCATCATTTTCCAAACAAGGCCTACCGCCGCTGTAAAAATAGTCAAATCAAATGCAAATAAAAGGATAACTCTTGGTGCCCAAACGAAATAAGGGGGACACTACTGTGCAGTGACAAGGGAAAATGTAGACAGGCAAGGAGTTTGTTTGAGCGGTCAAGTTTGAATGCATAACAGCGCGCTGTATATTTCTTACGCTCAAATCAAGGGTCTGTTTTTTATGATTTTCTACCGTTCTCATGAACGAATCGCGCTGAAATTTTCAGGGCCCACGTATCTGGTGATACGTGATCGACTTCTTCTATTTTTAACGAAGAAAATCATTTAATTTTCACTGGAGCGGATTTTCCCTACTATCGTATTTTTCCATTGGACGTGGAAATCTCGCTAAATTCATTCAAATCACCATATAGTTTAGGTAGACGGCTAATTTTTTAAATACCGCCTCTTCAATTATCTCAGTTGAATTAGAACTAAAATTTTCTACGGGCCCAGACAGATATTGTACACTAACAACCGTCTATAAATTCAGAAGAAACACACGTCAGTTTTTTGGTAGCCAGCCGAAGAAACCGCTTTCGCTGAGGTCCGCAACATATGCATAAATAGTCGACGCTCTAGAATAATTTATCACAAAATTTTTTGACTGTCACACAGCGTATTGAAAAGAGTATCGTTTGAAACAACAAGATGGCCAGAGTATTGGAAGTACCAAACCGCAGAAGAAGGAGAGCTAATCGATGGGTAGAAATGGAGGAGGAAGAGGACATCCCGTATCTATCAAGGTGGCGTCAACGCCAAATGATGCGGGACATCAAGACATTTTGGCGGACAGAGTTCAGGAGCTGGCAGGCCATGCTACGGGGCGGGAACCAGGCACAAAATAATACCGCCCAACATGTCAGGAATTTGCTCAATGCTGCCCGGACTACCGTCGACGAAGCCGGCTGGTTTCATCTCCTATCGACCGTTATGAATCAGGCAAGACGACCGACTCCGGTCCAGGTAGTGAACCCACAGGCATCGACCCCACCCTTCCCGCTTCAAGATCTAGGAGCCCCAGCTATACCTCTACCCCCCTCCAATACTACAGTCATCGCACCGGCCAACTTTCTGGATGGGACCCGCATCATGCGAGATGAAAGTGAAAGCGATGAAGATGACATGCCAATTATGAGGGCGTATTACACCGAGCGTACCTCCACCTTATAGGGCGTAAGCTACCCCTCGTCAATAAAAAGACGTTAAAATAATAAACGGCCATTTTTATGGCCAACCAATTCTTCCGAGAGAGGATGCTTTTCTAACTTGAGCACACCAATTAAAAGCACAGAATTGTCCTACATTTCATCCCTCTATTTTTTTAAAACTACATTCACCAAATAAACAATCCCTGGCCACTATCAACCGTTCTTATCAGAACGAATCTCTTTAAATATACACAGGATTTATTTTATTTTCTCTGTCTATCCCCCATTTAATTAATTAATTTAATATTTACACAGTCTCAGGAATAAGGGACTTTAAAAATTGTTTTAAAACCCCGATATGAGGGATATTTTCATAAAGAGTGGGGAATAGCCTCCATTTTAATTTAATAGTACACAGTGGTCGGGTATAACGGAATTTATAAAATTTTTAAACCCCCGGTATGCGGGGAGAGAAATTTATTTTGATAAGCGTGGGGAATAGCTCCCCATTAATTTAATAGTACAGTCCCAGGAATAAGGGGACTTTATAAAAATTATTAAGAGTGGGGCATTTATTTTGACCGAACACAGGGCTGTGATTTCTCGTGTTAAATTTTTGTGCATAGCTAGAAGTTTCCCTTTCGGAAAAGATGGGTGGTTTTTAAAAAAACCGTTGGAATCTGTAGTAAATATAGCCATTTACTTCGTTGATAGGGCCATCCTTCTCTCCGCACATACGGGACAGGTTAAAAGTAGTAATTGACACTGTACAGGTGTGTTGTTGTACGGTACACAGGTAGGTATTCCGGCTTGACGGTGGATGCAAATTTCGCAGAGTCCCAAATGTCCACATGGGCCGACCGCATATTTTGAAAACGGATTTGCACATTCAACACAGTGGATATACAAATTTTTTTTTCGTTCGGTGTGGCATCCCAAGGTTCTTGTTGTAATTCCCCATACATAATACGCTGCGTCGTGGAGTTTTTTCTTGGACGTCATGTTATTCTCTGTTCGTCGGCTTGGTGTTCGTCGGCTTGGTCTTGTAGCTTTTCTCTGTTTTTGTGGCCTGGTTGTGTTTTCTTCCCTGTTCAAATCTTCTTGTCTTGCGTCTTTCCCTTTTTTCAAATCTTCTGCTTGTTTTGGCCTCTTCAAATCTTTTTCTGTTTTTCTTGAGTCTTCATCATCATCATTTTCGTGTGTAGTCTCTTGTAGCGGTTCGTCTTGTTGATTCAACAGCGTTGCTAGCAGACTGTCTATCTTGTCTATACGGGTTTCTTCGGCTGGATTAACATCGGTAGGGGCTGCAAGGCCGAATAAATTAGTTTCTGGAGGGTCTGTCGTAGTTGCAGGCTTGTTCCGGGCTGGTGCTGGTGGAAAAATTTCCTTGATCATTTCATTTATCCAGGGTTGATCGTCTACCAAATTGATGATACCGGGGAGGAGTTGATTATCAGCATCAGGATCATTGGGAAACAGGTCGGCTGTATCGAAATCCATGATTTCAGTCCAAGGTGGTGTCTCCATGACTGAGTCATCAAGTGTGAATAATTAAAAAATTCTCAGCTACTTATAGCGTAAAAGACGCGGACCCCGGCGAACGCATTTTAGCTGTAGACAATTTTTTACGACAAAATATTTGTGTTTCTTTTTCAAGTTTAAACAGCTTGTCATTTTTACAATCACTGTGCGTGTCCCATATATTTTTATTGCAAGTTCAACTGAGGCAATTGAGTGTATAGTATAAAAAAATTGAACAATATAACGTTAGAACTAGGCAGATATTTATTAATTTTTGGGATTTAAACCCATAAAATTCGTGTACGGAAGTGAGAAAAACCCAGGTAGATGGAAAAATAATTGATTTTCCTGGCTAAAAAATTACGTGTAGACTGGGTTAGTCTTATCATAGTTCCCTGAAAAATTATAAGGGTTTTATCGAAAAATAATAGGTATTTTTAATGCTTGGGCCATGGTCACACAGTTCAGTGGACCACTCTATCTTACACTTGACTGACACCGTTCAAATGAGGGATAGGGGATCGCGAAAGTGACATGCTAGGGGGATCGGGAAAGTGGCAACATTTTTGGCAAAAACCCAAAGACCTCATTTGCATATTTTGAAACCGACCACCCCACCCTACAAAAACAAGCCAACATCTTGAAACCGCCATATGCAAATGAGGGATATGGGGATCGGGAGAGTGACATGCTAGGGGATCGGGAAAAGTGACAACATTTTTGGCAAAAACCCAAAGACCTCATTTGCATATTTTGAAACCGACCACCCCACCCTACAAAAACAAGCCAACATCTTGAAACCGCCATATGCAAATGAGGGATATGGGGATCGGGAGAGTGACATGCTAGGGGATCGGGAAAAGTGACATTGGTCACCATTTTGAACACGACCACCTCCACCATATAAAAACAAGTCGCCATCTTGAATACGACCACCCCTAACGTAGAAAAACAAGCCGCCATCTTGAATACGACCACACACACACACACACACACACACAGCTGACTATAAAAATAACGTGTAGTATGTTCAGATTTATTGACAACTACACATCATGAGTTTACGTCGACGTGCCTTGTTCACCCATCATCCTCGAGATCCAAGGACTGGGACTAGAGAAGAGGAACATAGACAGCTAAATAGCCGAGAAGAACATGACGGAATGACTATTGAGACCAGTTTCGAAAGAGTTATCGAAGATGAAGGGCGGTTAATAAGAAGTACAGAAGAACTGGCCCAACAACTTCACCATGATGTGAGAAGTGACAACAACAACAGAATGGAGCAAGAACAAGATAACCAGGACGACACCCGTGATGGGAGGGAACAAGACAGCGGCTGGTTAAACACTACACCTGCCACAACTATCTCACCTGTAGAGACTGAAAATATACCCACTTCGGCTGAAGCAAGAGGACCCCAGCGATGCCGACATACAGACGAGATATCACGCCTCAACGAACAAATTATCGACATGCGAGGAGCCATGTTGGGGATGGAAACAACAATGTCCGGAATGGAAAAGACGATTGCCAAAGAAAAGAAACTACGACATATTGAGGAAAAAATAAAAAAATGCAGCATCTGCTCAGATGAAGAGAGTTTATACGCCCTACTACCCTGTGGACATCTATGTATATGCAAGGATTGCTGGGTGCAACTGACGTGTGAAGGAGCCCTATGCCGATGCATTGACGCCGGAGAGGTGCATCTCAGGATACAATGTCCCATTTGTAGAAATCATATAGGAGGCGTGAGGCGAATATTCCGCGCCTAAAAAGTGTCTCGTGTGACACTATCAACGGCCCTTTTCAGGGCCAACCATCTTTCCGAAAGAGAAACTTCTTTCATAAAGCACTCCAAACTTAACACAAGCTCCCAGCATCTTTTTTCCCAAAAAAAAAAAAAAAAATTTTTTTTTTTTTTTTTTTTTTCAAAACGTAAACAAACACAATATGTAGTAGTAGTGGTAAAAAACCCATCTTTTGGATGGATGGAAAAGTTGTTTTAAATTTTATTTTGAGGTAGAGGGCCGAGTGAGGTATCATAGTGAAGCTGACGTGAAATGCTTCACAATGATACATCACTCGACCCGATTGGACCACTAGGGCGCCCCCTAACGCCAAAAGGCTATTTTGAAGAACGATAGCAAAACCTGGTGTATGAAGATTTTTTTATTTTGGAGGTAGTGGGTCGAGTGACGTATCAAATTGAAGCTGACGTAAAATGCTTCACATTGATACCTCACTCGACCCGATTGGACCACTAGGGGCGCCTCTAACTCCAATAAGGCTATTTTTTGATTTTATGCGCATGCGCGAAGATATGAAAAAATATCAAATAGCCTTTTTGGGGTTAGAGGCGTCCCTAATGGTCCAATCGGGTCGAGTGAGGTATCTAATTGAAGGTGACGTGAAGCAGCATCTGATAGACCGGGTGTGGGCTTGAATTAGGGTGATTCTGCGCATGCGCGAAGATTATATTAAAAATATCAATATTTCAAAATAGTCTTTTGGGGTTAGAGGCGTCCCTAATGGGCCAATCCGGTCGAGTGAGGTATCAAATTGAAGGTGACGTAAAGGCGCATCTGATAGACTGGGTGTGGGCTTGAATTAGGGTATTTCTACGCATGCGCGAAGGCCGAAGGCTATGAAACTAGCCTTTTTTGGTGCTAGAAGAACCCCTAGTGGCTCGATGGAGCCGAGTGAGGTATCAAATTGAAGGGTAGATGAAGGGCCATCTGATGCACTGGTGTGGGTTGAACTATGAGCATTCTGCGCATGCGCGAGAATGGAAATAGACGCGTTTTGGAGCTATTTGACTATTAAAAGGGGTAAAAAAATGAACACTAAGCATTTTTTTAATTACTATTTTTTTATTAACACACAATGAACGTATTCACAATTGAATTTAATACAATTATATGTAAGTATTGAATTTTTAATACAATTAACAATGAATTCTGAATTTTTGTAATACAATTAACAGTGAATTCTGAATTTTTGTAATACAATCTCTCTCCAGATCAATACATGTTTTCCTTGTTCTCAATAGTTCATCATCAAGACTTGTTTGAATTCAGCATCATCTTTCTGGCCTTGGTGGGTATAGATGTACGTGACAACCTCTTCACGGGGGATTTTAGCAGGACAAGCCGCTACCACTGCCATAATAATTTCTGTCTCGGTCACCTTCTGTAATGCTTCAGTGAGGCCCGCGTATGAGGCTACCAGAGTGTTCATGTGTGGTCTGATGAGCTGCAGGACTGTGTCAATGTACTTCTGATATATATAGTTCGACACCTGGTAGGCCAAAGTTTGACTAATTGTACTGGTAAGACTCTGCAACTCCCGCCACGCGGTTAATTTCAATGTGACACCTTGAGGACAAGCCACCAGCTCTTGAGTATCTAATCTCTTTCGCCATTTTCGAATATGCACCAAGAGCTGGTCATTGAAATAAGCACAACTGACATAAATGTCGTCACACACATGAAATTTCGTTTCGTCATTTCCCTGGTCGTGAATAATGGCTTCGATGGCGTAATCAAGGGCCTGCAGTTTTTGCCAGGTGTCCGAGTTCAGGGTAATATGCTTACCTGGTCTATCGTGAAAACCCGCTGCATTAAAATGCACTTCCTCGTCTTTCACACTGACAGTTAAATAGGGCGAAAGCTCCCACATGTCCTTCTGGGCTGTCTGGTGAGCCGCTTCGATCAGATTGTTGATCTCCTGGACAGACATAGGAAGTTGTTGTTGTTGTTTCACAGGCACTTGCTGGGGTACTACTGGCGCCTCAATCACTGGCATTACTAACGGTGTTAGACGGGGACGTTTGGCACGGCCAGCACGTTTAGCAGGTGTACTCTCTGGGGTAGGGTGCGTACGTTTGCTGGCTGTACGCTCTGGGGTAGTGTCCATCACTAAGATATCTTCATCTTGTTTAACCTCGTGGTCGTCGTAGTCGGCTTCAAATAGATCGGCTAGTTCGGTATTTTCCGTCATCTTCAACGCCATCACGAAGGCTAGCATTCCATAGTAGGTAAATTTCTCTACCTCATGGATGAGGGCTGTGTTTTGGGCTGAAGGAGTTTTCTCCGCCATGATTTCTTCGACAGACTGTTCCAGAAGTAGGTTTTCCTCTTCCATAAGGATATCACATAATTGATCCACATGCTCCATCTCATCAATCAAACGAGTACGGTACTTGGCAAGCCTCACTAAAAATAATGATGACGACGTCATGACTATGGGCTGGTGAAAAACTATTACGGAGTAATAGTCTAGTGAATGGATGACTGCGTGGCTGGCTGGCTGGCTGGCTGGCTGGTTGACTGGCTGGCTAGGAGACAGGTCAGGTAAGTCAGATTGAATACACCCCTTACCCTAAAAATGAACTCTTTTATAGCCAATTTCATCTCATTTGCATATTTTCAACCGAGAACAGGCCGCCATCTTGAACACGACCACCCCTACCCTAGAAAAACAAGCCGCCATCTTGAACACGACCACCCCGCACCTAGAAAAACAAGCCGCCATCTTGAATCAACACCAATCAACCCAATAACCGCATTTGCATAAACTCACGCATACACTCACGCATGCGCCCCAATCACCTCATTTCCATAGTGTACTCCCCATTTACATACACTCACGCATGCGCATACACTCACGCATGCGCACAATAACACCATTTCCATAGACTCACGCATGCGCATACACTCACGCATGCGCATACACTCATTGCATATTGTACTCCTCATTTACATACACTCACGCATGCGCATACACTCACGCATGCGCAACGCATGCGCACACATACAATCACCCCTCATTTGCATAGTACTCCTCCTCCTCCTCATTTACATACACTCACGCATGCGCATACACTCACGCATGCGCATACACTCACGAAAAAACACATCACACACACAAACAAACCGCCATCTTGAATCCCACCACCCCCACCATACAAAAACTAGCCGCCATCTTGAATCCGACCACCCCCACCATACAAAAACTAACCGCCATCTTGAATACGACCACCCCTAACCTAGAAAAAGTAGCCGCCATCTTGAATCAACATCAACCCAATGACCTCATTTCCATTTCAATCATTTCCATACACTCACGACATGCGAACCCCCCCTATGCCAACCCAATTATTAACTCTGCGCATGCGCAGTGAGGCGCTATTCCCTCCAAATCAATCCTCCCTACTACTATCCCTCCTAAAGCCTATGCTCAAATTCATGT
This sequence comes from Hanleya hanleyi, assembly GCA_036873755.1. Lineage (NCBI taxonomy): Eukaryota > Metazoa > Mollusca > Polyplacophora > Lepidopleurida > Hanleyidae > Hanleya > Hanleya hanleyi. The sequence continues at coordinate 79,209 of JAVTVY010005369.1, forward strand.
ACGATACAATGCACTACTTCAAGCATAGATCCATCTCAAGGGACAGACTTGATTTCAAGATTTCCACATGAATGTTTTTTCGGAAAAAACGTTTTTTATAAAAGCTCTGTTAGCTCACATTTCTAACTTCTTTGTAATATTCCGTATATCGATTCATAAAAGCTATTATCGTACAGCGCAAAGCTAGTATCGTTTCGTGGAAAAAAACTCATTAAACTATTTATCTTTAAAAAATAATTATTCGGTACAGGATTTACAAAGTTTTAAACTGACAACGGAAAGCTTTAAAATGCCTTTGATGAAAGAGCTAGTACAGGTAAAAGAGCACTCGATTTACTCCTCAAAATGCAAATGGTATTTCCAAGTCTCCCTTCTTTTGAGACCCAAGTTTGCCATTAAAAGATACCGACTACTCAAACCACGAAGGAATTTGCGAGAAGATTGTTACTGTGTTATTGCGCGTGGAGGTAAACGCACTCGCTTCATTCATGGAGGAAGCTTTTTTGTAGCGTAGCAAATACGGCTTCTGTCAAAAGTTTACCCTATAACCCTATTCCCTAATTCAACATGCATCTGCACAACAACACGTAAGGCACCCCTTTTGCGTATTTAGTTGTTTAACCGAAATTAAGTGATCAACTGGAGCGATATGCAAACGGTGGGACAATTTGACGACGTCTGGTGACTAAAAATCAACCATATGACACTGTAGGGAAGTATTCGTCGACACCTAACATTCAGACTCGAGAATAAGGTGAATTCTCGGTCGTAGCCTTAGTATCTCAGCCGAGCTTTTATTGCAGCTGAAAACCCCCCGCCAAAAAAAAACTAGAAAAACTAGAAAAACTAACCTGTAATGTCCGACGTCGTACGGCTTAAATTTCCCACTAAAACAATAAACCTACATATATTTGTCGAGTGACATGTACATAGGCAGGCCTCGGGCACTAACAGTCCACCAGCAGAATCCTACCGTATACAGGTAATAAACTGGAGCGATATGGAAGAGGTGGAAAAAATTGACGATGTCTGGTGACTAAAAAGCAACCATATGACTCTACATTGGATGAGCATCTTGGACGTCTGATGAAGTAAACCCCTTAACATGGGGTAGCTTGGTAAATACAAGAAACCTAGAAACACTAACCTGTAATGTCCGACGTCGTACGGCTTCACCTCACTTCTGTATTCTATCCTTGTGCTTCCATGTTTAAGCCAATAAAAAATAAACGATTGTAAACGATGTTATCAAATATATTCATTATCGGGGCGGGTAAATGAAAAGATAATCTATATACCTAGTATAAAGTTCACAGAACAACGAGTACACTCAATTCTTGGAATATTTACTTCGGACCAGAACCATCTTCCAAGGAGTAGCCTGGTGTCCTAGACTATAGGTATATTTCTAAATGTATCAAGTAGTTGGATAATCACGAATAATAATAATCAGAGTTGGATAAGCATCGATCTGCTACCAAGGTGGATAAGTAGATTTTATCTGAGATTCAACATGTTTAATACGGTATTAAAATAGCTACCAATGACCATATCATTGTCTCAACCTTGAGTGAACCGGACTGAGTTCGTATAATTAAAACTTTGCAGCCGCCATAGACGTTGTGTGTACTATATTACCACTCGAATGTCTTACATACTGAGTCGAGTTTTGACGAGGTATGAAAGACGTCGAAACGGTAAAATAGTGCACAACCTCGATACGAAGGTTTATTATAGAAAATATATAGTCACCAAGGACGTCACAGATGACGTGAACATCCCTGAAACCGTGGTCTGCACCACGAGAACTACAAGATGACACCCCACACGAGGCATTCGGACCAAGGATGGTCCATCTGTACACCAAATATCTTCATTCACTTCCCCCAAAATGCACACCTTCGCTACTAGTCGTACTGATGACGTCATCGAAGACGTCACAGATGCTGTGGACAGCCCTCAAATCGGGGTCTACACTCCGAGAGCTACAAAAAGACACCTCCCACGGCGCATTCGGACCAATAGTGGTCCCTCTCTACCCCAAACACGCCTCCAAGCACCCCCAAAATGACCACTTTACTTACTACACCCAACTGCGGATGCGCAGATTGACGCGACTTGCAATAAAAAACATCATTCTGACTCTACCACACAAGAGCTTCACTTTGACACCTACCACGACCCATTTGGACCAATAGGTGTCCATCTCTACCCCAAAACGTCTATTTCCATACCCTTTTCCCACAATTCCCTGTCTGAGCATGCGCAGAATGTTGAAAACGAACGGCACACTAGTCCAGGCGGATGCTCCCTCACGTATGCTTCACACTGATACTTCACTCGACTCTAGGTGGACCATTAGTGGTCCACCTAGAGCCCAAAACGTCTATTTCCATACCCTTTTCCCACAATTCCCTGTCTGCGCATGCGCAAAATGTTGAAAACGGCGGACGCACTAGTCCAGGTGGATCTTCCTCACGTATGCTTCACATTGATACCTCACTCGACGCCATCGGACCACTAGTGGTCCACCCAGACCCCAGAACGTCTACATCCTGCCCATTTTCCATAATTCCCTGTCTGCGCATGTGCAGAATGTTGAAAACGGACAACGCACTAGTTCAGACAGATGCTCCTTCACGTATGCTTCACATTGATACCTCATACGACTCCATTGGACCACTAGTGGCCCACCTAGACTCCAAAACGTCTATTTCCATACCCTTTTCCCACAATTTTCTATCTGCGCATGCGCAGAATGTTGCAAAAGGACGTCACACTAGTTCAGGCGGATGTTCCCTCAACTATGCTTCACATTGATACCTCACTTGACTCCATCGGACCATTAGTGGTCCATCTAGACCCCAAAACGTCTATTTCCATGCCCATTTCTCACAATTCTCTGTCGGCGCATGCGCAGAATGTTGAAAACGGACGGCAGAGTAATCCAGGCGGATGCTCCTTCACGACTGCTTCACATTGATACCGCACTCGACTCCATCTGACCAATAGTGGCCCACCTAGATCCAAAAACGTCTATTTCCATACCCTTTGTCTACTGCGCATGCGCAGAATAACGTCATTTCCACGTCACACCCAGCGCGTCGGATGCCCTCTAACGTATGATTCGCATTGATACCTCACTCGACCCAATCGGCTCACCTAGACCCCAGAACGTCCACCTAGCGCTAATTACCCACTACGCATGCGCACAGTGACTTTTTAAAAAAAATTCAACCAATCGCCTCGCGACCTCGCCCATCGTGTTCTAGGTGTTGAGATGTGAAAAACAAGACCAAACAACCCAAACTGCCATGACCAGGAATAAATTTCCCATTAGGTTCAACATTGGCCAATGGGCCAGTATGGGTCATATGGTAGACATATATATGCTATTTTCAACCTTGCTTTGTAGCCTAGGACTGGTGGCCTAATGGTAGAGCGTCGGCCTCTAGATAAAGCGACCCGAGTTTAATTCCCACTAGGACCCCAGTACTTACATGTACAGTACTTAGAACATGTAAGTACATCCCAGGGTCCATACATGCATTCCATGCATTTTTCCCCGTGGGACTATTTTCTGTCCGCCGAGGCAGACCGCATCACCGCTAGACCGTATCACCGAGGAAGAATACAAGGTCAAAGGTTGCCGAAACTATAGTGCACTTGACCGCCCTGTGACCGCCCCAACAACGCCACCTGTCGCCACAGAGGTCAAAGGCCGTGAATGACCGCTTCCTATACGATAACCTGCATTTTTTTGGATGCAAGAGTTACCTCCATGGAAAATGCGGCTTTAAATGCTTGCTCCTTACTACTCCTCTGGAAGAGAAATACAGTTGTTCAAGCATCGTTGCTTTGGTAACAGATCAACGACAGTTACTCTCGTAAAATTAATGCTAGTTTCTAAAATATCTGTATGTCAAATTTCACAAACATTTTTTAATATAGGTTGAGAAATTAACAAAAACATTTTCCCCACTATATATGCAAATCAGATTTTATGATGTCATCGGTGGAATTTTTGAAACTTTTGATGAGAAATGAACATATGGCTTGTTCTGGTTAACTGCTTCGAGCATTTTCACAAGATCAGCAACAATTGTTTTCAGCACTCAGCAGACTAACTAGAAGCCGCTTAGAAGTCCTTTTAAAATAGATTGAACTGTCTCTCTGTTAGGTGAGCGGCCAGGGCACCTCCAGAGACGACTTAATGCACCCACCCTACACACAGCTGGATTATACATCATTTTAAAGCTGATGGTCTCTGCTTTTCAAATCTATCTGCAGTACTGTCAAAATGTGGTGCCGTTGCCATGGAAACGAGGTCCAAACAGGTCGTGTTAGATTTACCATTTTCGTCACTAATGAAACACTTTGTATTACGGATAACATAGATTCTTTGATGCACGGGTTTCAATGACGAAACAAGCACGAAACTTGGCATGAATATTCTAAGTAAGGCGCTTTTCCATAAAATATCGTTAGCCAACTGAAATCCAAGATGGCGGCTATTTTCCAAGATGGCCGCCACTTGACCCTAATAATACCTTATTTAGCCAGAGAAAGTGATGAAATTTTGCGGTTTTATTCATTTTGGTGTTCATTTATATGTTTCTGTGCAAGGGAAAACTGATTCCAGTATCTACAAGTACTCTCAACAATACGTTCTATCATTACTGCACTGGTGATGTAAATGTAAAAGCATTGCGCCAAGGTGTGACCAAATCGATTTTGCATTGTGTTATCAGTGATTAAAGTTTTTGCATTAGCGATCCCCTTCTGCTGACATTATGTCTCACTTACTCGTCAGTATGTCTTTAAAATGCCCTTTACTCGAAGATTCTTGCCATAATTTGATGAATGAAGATGTCTAAGCTCCGAGGTAGCCCTCACAATGGAGTGTCTTTCGACCTAATCCAAGCCACTTGGTCGCCATTTCGTAATTTCAACTATTTTAACAATACAGATCAACACACAATGTATATATACGGATTATTCCTGTCTGTTTGTGTGTTTACAGATTGTTTGAACTAACAAGGGTTGTATTTGGGACCAATCGTGGCACGCACTTTTTACTGTATCCCTGGGATTGTCTCGGTGGGCTTACTTATTCAGTTTGCCCAATTAGGGCTCCAGTCGAAAACTGAACCCTGGATAATGCCACATGGGTAATTCATCCCATGTAGCATATTAACGTAGGAACTTGACACGTATCTTTAAGGCACCCCGGGAAATGTACTATCCATTGGGATCTGTGTCGCTTTGCCATATCTGTGTGGGTTGGGTAAATGATTGGATGATTGGGAAGTTCGTAGATAAATGGATCGGATATGAGGCGGTAGAATGGGCTACTTTGTACCCGTATTTTCAACACTATGCTAGTTATAATCTCATTTCTTTTATATATGTGTATCTGTATGTATAACTGGGTTGTTCCTCTCTCTGTGATTATTATAATGAATTGTTCCAAACTGTCAAGGATTATTGCCACCAAACGTGACACGCTTACGTACTGCTTCGGGAAGAATGACAAAATGGGCGTATTTTTCCACTATGCTCAATTGAGACTAAGATCGAAAACTGAACCCTGGATAATGTCGCCTAGGTAGTTTTCCCGGTAATTCTATTCCGGCACTGAAACTTGGTACGCTTACGTACTGAACCTCGACTAACCTACACACACATGGATTATGCGTTTTATCTTTCAAATCCACCTGCTATATTGTCAAAACGTAGAACCTTTATGGAAACTAGATCCAGAAGTGAGGTTAGATTATCCATATTTACCTCGCGTTACGAAGTGAAGGGGAGATATTGTGAGAGGGAAAAAGAGGATGTCGTCGTCGGTGTCGGTGTCCCCTCCCTGGAAATGATAAGGTTTTGGTTTAACAAATTTAATAAAAAAACAATTCACAAAAAAATAAAATAAAATATAGGAGGTGGGTATTTCACTCGGAGGGTCAGTTATGGCACCACCCCAGGGATTCTAGGGTGCTCCAATGTTAAAATCTAATGATAAGGTTTTTTGCTTAGCAAATGTGCACATGTACACCTGTACATAAAAAGTTTGCTACAATTGTCAGCTATCATTGGATGTTTATGACACTTGGTACACATGTTTCCTATGATTAGAGAATGTACCTGTGCTATTTATGAGATGAAATATTAATTATTGTCCAAATTATGAGGGTTTGGACTTAGTAATTTGCCAATTATAGTTTTTTTGTGTTAGACGAAAATGTACTGAAAAGTTAACTGAATTTGTTAGGTTTCATTGGATGCTTGTTAAACATGTCTCATATGATTAGAGGATGAGCCTGAGCTATTAATGAGATGAAATAATATTTTCTCTCAAATTTTGAGGGTTTCGACATAGTAATTTGCCAAGATGGCTGCCGATTATCCCTGTTAATACAAGTTTTGGCCAGAGAAAGTGATCAAACAAGTGTGAGAAAACCGACACCACCAGGACGTCTCTGAAAAAATTCGCCTTTCTTCGTACATGCGAGCTATAATAATCGACATATCCTTTGACGGACACTTTCAATCACTGTAAATTAAACGGCACCAACAACAGCCTCGTATTTCATTCAAAGGTAGTCTTGGGCCAGTGAGCTCAATGATTGAGGCCGGAGGAGGGGGGAGGACTGAGCATAACCGTAACGTCTCCACCTAGCAAATTGATTATAACTTTATTAGCTCATAGCCGTTAGTGCATCAGCGGTGGTAGAGAATACAAAAAGTTGCGCGTCTTGAGATAACCAACGTTGCATTCGAAACTGTCATGGTTCGGCTTTGTCAGATGAACCAGGACTAATGATGATGAGATTTTCCTTCTAAAACAAGCGCTGGATGAGCGCAAAGGCCTCCGTCGAGGCAACAGGGTCCGTAGGGGAATACATCACTGAATAGCATAGGGCCGGATGCCAAGCTCAATTCTGCATTTGTTGGACGTTAACTCCACCAATGGTAATTAACCTGGGATTGAGGGTTCCCCACTAGCATGTCCAGCTAGGGATGTGGAAGTCACATTCCCCGCAAATAAGTTTTGTCTGATCTCACGTGCTTGAAATGTTGGGGTATGGAATAGAGTATATTGATGGAAAACCTGGAATACTGCTTGAGACATTAGGCTCCTTCCCACCCCCACCTTCCCCTGATAGGACGCCCCACCCAAATCAACACGTTAGCGGAAGAAATGAGACCCTGTGTGCCTAGTTTTACCAACTTGCTTGCGATTTTGTGCTATAGGCGCTACACATCAACACTTCATCTTTTGTATGTGTACAGCATAGCATCCTCATTGACAGAATCCAAAACAAAACACACCTGATTTTACCGACACTCCGTTCTGATCTGTTTCAGCATCATGTGATGAGGATTCAATGCGCTCGGAATAATTTTGTATACTGGTGTTACAGGTCACCTTCACGTTGCATTCCTAGACCTCCGTCTGATCGACGGAGGTAAAGACGAGTGTATGATTGTTCGATGTCCAATGCAACCAACGATATAAATTTGTTTATCCAGGCCAACAAACCACGGCGTAGACCGATGGAAATTATAAGACCGTTTTAGCGTCCACAGAATCTCACCCACTCTACTCCTAATTGTGCACCCTTTAAAACATTTATCAATAACATTAATCAAGAGCGAGTGTAAATGGTAGGAAAAGGACCGATCTGGTCGCATTGAGGATGGACGTTTGGGGTTGAAGTGGGCCATCCCTATAGGTTCAAACGGGCCGTGTGCGGTGTCATATTGAAACGCTCGTGAGCGTTCGACTTGGGTGGTTGCAGTGGAACTGCGGTCAGTCTGCGCATGTGCAGTCGGCCGGTAGTAGTAACAGAGCGTTTGAATGGGCATTTTGGGAAAGAGGTGGACCATCCGTGTTCCAAATTGTTCGTGTGCGGTGTCCAGCGCACCTGGGGGAGCACCAGACTGGGATGGTTTTTAGTGGAACTGCCGTCAGTAGTAAAGGGCATTTTAATAGACGTTTTTGGAACTAGGTGAACCATACATGGTGCAAACGGGACGTGTGAGGTGTAATCTTGGAGTCGGGCAGTAGTTGAAAAAAGGCACCTGAATGGACATTATGAGGTCAAGGTGGACCATTTATTGTCCAAATGCATCGTGTCATATTGAAGGGTTCGTGGGGGCGCCGTCAATCGGCGCATGCGCAGTCGAGCAGCAGTAGCGCCGGGTGTGTTTACATAATAGTATGTTGTGTATCAAATGCATCGTTGACTGCTCTTGTCCAACCGGAAGCCGTCATTTGGTGTTGCATCTGTCATGATAGCTCTTATCCGTTTGACATATTTCGGTTGTTCCTGTCCTATCAGAATCCGCCATTCGGAATGTCAATCTTCGGCCATACCATTATGTAAACACGTCCAACGCGGCTCCCCCAGTGTGGGTGTGATGTGATGGAGGGAATACTAAATATGTGGACATTTGTGAATGTGTTGATATTTCTTTCTCTCAACTGTCTGCGTCGAAGCATTAAAACATTATGGGACTAGGTATGGAACCAGGGCAACTCACTTCCTAGCGTTACAATGACTGCAGTTCCACTTCAACCACAGTCAGACTCTACTCCACGAGTGCTTCCATATGACACATATGACACATCACATGACCCATTTAGACCACGGATGGTCCGTCTCTGCCTCCAAACACCCCTTCAAATGCCTTTTTTCTAAAACTGCCCGATTGCGCATGCGCAAATTGATGGCAGTTCCATTACAAGCCACCCATTCGGACGATATCCCACGATCGCTTCAATATGACACCTCACACGCTCCATTTAGACCTTGGATGATCCACCTCGACCTCAAAAACATCCACCCAAATGCCTTTTTCTGCTACTGACCGACTGCGCATGAGCCAATTGACGTCATCCTCGGATGTCACGTAACCGAAAGTGCTCTTTGACCTTTGACCCGGACGTGACCTCGCACCAGAAGTGACATCATTCATGACGTCATCGAATGTGACGTCATCAGCATCTCACAAAACAGCCTCAATGCGATCAGATCGGTCCTCTGCCTACTACTAACGAACGAAGTTCGGGACCGCGAAGCGGTCCCGAACGGAGTTCGTTAAATAGGTAACATACATACATTATGTGAGACAAAATACAGATACAGAACCTAATCACAAACCCAGTGTAAATCCATGTAAAGACAGACAATCACCGAAGTCTATCATGTTCAGATTTCATCGTTTGCGTGGGCGTTTATTGCGGGGGCTGCCATATTGGATTTGAGGCAGTGTGGGTAATAGCTAAAATTAGAACAGTATCGAAATTTAATCTAAGAATATTTGCTATAGATTTAAAACAAAAACAAAAAAAAGATAGATATGCTAATAAATTCAAGGATGAATTCCCTTCCCATTCCCTTCCGACTGATAGAATATTTGGCGAAAACGCCCCGAGTGTCGTCTGCACTTCCCGCACGCAAATGTTTGCAGAGTGCGGTCAGACCTCTTTTTTCGCGAAAATGGCACTTTACATCAGTGCAGAAATTGCATAAAATTTAGTTCTACAGCAAGAAAAAGCTGTATAACGTGTCCATCTATAACAAGCTTATTTATTAGGCTTTGAAGATCTGATGTTTCGTAAAGAGATAATCGGTTGTTCATTTAAAAAATAAGCATTTGCCACGGACTGACGGAGTGGTGACCTCACGCCGTAGCAAAATCAAGCCATTCAAGTTCTTTCGCTGACGTCCGCGTGATAAATTAGGTCATCCAAAGTTCGCAAAAAGGATTTTAATTATAACAGACAAGAAATCATTTCCAAGTAAACGGTGACACTGCGATAGTAGTAGACAAAAGACCGATCAGCGCTACTTTCACCCGGATGTAATGACGTCACGGGGAGGATTTGAGGAGGAACTTGGTCACGTGGCGATCACGTGATCAAGGCATGTACTGACCTGTCTAGGCTATAATTCCGGCAACCTTTGCCCTCGAATTCTTCCGCGGTGATGCGGTCTGGTGGTGATGCGGTCTGCCTCCGCGGACAGAAAGTAGTCCCATGGGTTGACTTCCAATGTTAATGTATACGGGGAATACCTAAATAGACGTTTTGTGATCTAGGTGGGTCCCTAGTGGACCGATGGGGTCGAGTGAGGTATCAAAGTGAAGCATTCGTGAAGGGGCATCTGATGGGCTGGATGTGGGATTGAAATATCGGCATTCTGCGCATGGGCGGTGGCCAAAGGGTATGAAAATAGACGTTTTGGAGCTAGGGGAGGCACTAATGGTCCAATGGGGTCATATGAGGTATCAATGTGAAGCATTCATGAAGGGGCATCTGATGGGCTGGGTGTGGGATTGAAATATCGGCATTCTGCGCATGCGCGGTGGACAAAGGGTATGAAAATAGACGTTTTGGGATCTAGGGGAGTCCCTAATGGGCCGATGGAGTCGTATGAGGTATCAATGTGAAGCCTATGTGAGGGGACATCTGACTGGATTAGCGGCTCGGGCGTTGTCACCATTCTACGCATGCGCGGTGGCCAAAGGGTTTTGGGATCTAGGGGAGCCGCTAATGGGCCGATGGAGTTGTATGAGGTATCAATGTGAAGCCTAGGTGAAGGGGCATCCAGTCATGGGTGGGTGCATGTAAGATTTTTCCTGAAAAAAAACGGAACACGGACTTTATCGAAAAATCCGGGAAAATGCCTATATGGGGTATGGGGGGTATATAGATCGCCGGGCTTAACGGGGCTTGCCTATCAATAGAGTTATCTCCCCCTAGTTCCAGGGTGGGTGTATGTAGAATTTTTCCTGAAAAAATACAGAACACGGACTTTATCCTAAATTACGGGAAAATGCCTATATGGGGTATGGGGGGTATAGCACCATCCCGGGAAACCTACTTCTCGACATTTGCGGTATAGGTTGTGGGGTCGCGGAGCGAATCGTTGAAATTGTTGGGAAAAGTTCAGGGAGACCCATATAGTCCCATACTAGGGGTATAAGACCAATGTTTGCCCCACTGGGAAACCTACTTCTAGACATTTGCGGTATAGGTGGTGGGGTGTCGTTTTCTTAGTCTCGTCAAGACAAACATGATAGGAAGTGTCGCGGAGCGAATCGTTGAAATTGTTGGGAAAAGTTCAGGGAGACCCATATAGTCCCATACTAGGGGTATAAGACCAATGTTTGCCCCACTGGGAAACCTACTTCTAGACATTTGCGGTATGGTTGTTTGGTTTTGTTTTCTTAGTCTCGTCAAGACAAACATGATAGGAAGTGTCCCGGCACGAAACGGTGAAATTTTTGAAAAAGTACCATATAGCCCCATATAGACCCATATACGGGTTATGGGGGTATAGGTCCAATGCTTGTCCCACTGGGAAACCTACCTCTTACATTTGCGGTATGGTTGTTTGGATTTGTTTTCTTAGTCTCGTCAAGACAAACATGATAGGAAGTGTCCCGGCACGAAACTGTGAAATTTTTGAAAAAAGTCACCGAGGCCTGGGTAGGCCCATAGGCCAATACTGCATGGCTATGGGTGTATAGGTCCATACGGGGTGGACGTTTTGGGATCTAGGTGGGCCACTAATGGTCCGATGGGGTCGAGTGAGGTATCAATGTGAAGCTCTCATGCAGGAGCACTTGACTAGACTAATGGTTCGTACGTTGTCAATATTCTGCGCATGCGCAGCCTGGCCGTAGTATAGAAAGCAGACATTTTTGGGGGTGTGCGTGGGTGTATTTGGGTTAGAGATGGGCTATTCACGGTTCGAATGGGTCGTGTGAGGTATCCATGTGAAGCCTATGTAATGGAGCATCTGATGGCGTGGATGTGGGGTAGAAATAGGGTCATTCCGCGCATGCGCAGCCTGGCCGTTGTATAGAAAGCAGGCATTTTTGGGGGCTGTGTGGGTGTGTTTGGGTTAGAGATGGGCTATTCACGGTTCGAATGGGTCGTGTGAGGTATCCATGTGAAGCCTATGTGAGGGGAGCATCTGATGGGGTGAGTGCGGGGTTGAAATATCGTTACTCTGCGCATGCGCAGTGGACCAAGGGTATGGACATAGACGTGATGGGGTCTAGGTGGGCCACTAGTGGGCCGATGGGGTCGAGTGAGGTATCCATGTGAAGCCTATGTGAGGGGGGCTAGACTAGTGTGTCGTTTCCATTCTGCTGCGCAGGTCACGTGGGTTGTGACGGTATTACTAAAACTACCTCCAAACCCAGAAGAGTTCCAATGTTCCCCTTAGACGTCCGGATGTTCCACCTCCGGGGTTATCGCCGGCCCAGCCCGGCCCGGCCGCAGCGCGCGCGCGCGCGTGTTACTCCGAAAGTGCGGGGCATCACCGGCAGTGTGCGCGCGGGACAAAACGTCACATCCAGGTCAAAAGGTCCAAGGTCTCCCTTTCGGCAAGGTTCGGAGACAATGTTGCGGCATCGATAGTCAGAGCTTGAACCCCAAAAAGGGGATTGTAAATTAACCTGGGAAGGATGGGCTGTTCAATTTGGACCAATCAGCGGTCGAGAAAAAGAGCCAATGAGCGATCGATAAAAGAACCAATGGACGGGTACTAGGTACACATCTGCGCCTACATCCGGGTACTAGGATGCTTTCGCCTACGTCCGCGCCTACATCCGGGTTCTTGTACACCCGGGTAATGTTTTCTGGACATGGATGGGTTAGCTTTGGCTCCATTCTAGGCCACTGATTGGCTATTCATGGACATGCTCATATAGAAAACACACAAGACAGGGTTTTTTGGTGAGATCTCATTTTGTGTTTTATTCAGTAACAACAACAACGTGAGAACAACCACGTGAAAACTGAAGCCCAGAACAGGGGGCTTGTACATTGAAAGAATTCAAGCCCAGAACGGGGCTTGTACATTGAAATGAGGGGCGGCCCAGTCATATACGAGTACATCGCGGTCCTCGGCCTTGGGGTATTCGTCAAACATCTGTACGATGGTAGATAAGGGTCTTCCCCGGCATCGATGGTACAGGTGAAACAAGCAATATTGTCCGCACACGCTACTGGTCAGGCTTTGCAACGTTTGACTGTTCCAACACCACGTCTCTGTGCCTTGATCCATGAAGTTTGTTAAATCGGGATGGAGGGGTGACAGGCCGTACGTGTCAAAGTGTTCCCCCTGCTGTTCTGACCATACGTGTCTCTGGGTCATTCTCCAGCACGGTGGTTATCTGGTCTGTATCCATGTTAGGTGGAGAAGTCACACAAGACGTTGCGCGCCTTGTCCACTTGAATGATGTTGTCAAACTCGGCGTAGCAGATCACATTGACGGTGGTCGCTAGGGCTCGTGCAAAGTGGATTTCCAACCGTAAATTGCCTTGCTTGGCTAGGGCCAGCTGATGGTCGTTCTCTAAGGTGGGGGTCAGATCGCAACAGAACAACGTGTATCCGTTCCCGTAGTTCTCCCGACTGATCAAATTCCCTTCGTCCTGGTTGATTTGACCGGTGGCTGTAAACAGGCTCTGATAGGCTCGAATGAAATTCCTGCGCCCAAAGTTCGGTGTTAAGGCCATCCACATGCAGCGCCACAAAATTGATGCCGAAATGTTTAAAGTCAAACGGATTCTCTGGGTAGGCTCCGCTGAAACTGGCATTTTCCACACAGGCCAGGATCAATCGCTTGGGTAGTTCCCCCAGGAACAGGTTTTCTTTGTTGGCGCCCATATTTCCAGCAGGCACAGAGAACACTTTGGTGTGTACACGTCGGATAGGGTACTGGGCTGGTTTTGTTTCCAAGGCTTTCCTGTGTCCCAATTGAACGGCTGGATTCGGTTTCACTTTTCGAACATGCAGCACTGCGTCTTGGATAACAATCTTATAGTCAGCTGCATGCCCCTCTACGTTAGTGGCCATCAAGGCGAAGGTCGGAGGCGCCCGTATCAGTCGGATTTTGATGGGGATCTTGTTCAAGAGGTACCGGTCTTGCATGAACATGTCTGCGTGCAGTCGACCCATGAGATCCACCGAGGCACTGTTCGCAGTGAAAGCCTTCCGTTTGTTATATCCCACATTGTTCACCGTGTCCATGTGCTCGGGTGTGTCATGGTAGAATAAAGCGGCTGTCAGCTGAGCTTTTTTAGCCTCTCGGCCATACGACAACAGTGTCTCGATGTAGGCTCTATAGGGGTACGTGTTGGTCGAGTCACTGATGAGTTTGTCGCTGAGAAATATATCCACCTGTTGAAACATCGAGTGCAGCCAGAGATTCGTCGGGCCCACCGTTGCAGCTTGGATGATTCTGGTGCCATCCCCATTGACCACCTTGCCTTTCACATACAAGTATGTATGGGCTAAATCCACATAGGCCGTATCCGCATTACTGATGGTGAACTCGATGGGCCTGTTTCGTTGATGCTGGAGACCGGGAGATGCTCCACCCATAATCCTTGTTCGGCACTGGTCTGTGGGCGGCACGGTCCACAAATCAGATTCACTGTTGGTGGAGGATCAAGGACATGTTTTAAGAAAAGATACCCTGGGTCTTCGATGTGCGTCGTCGCTGGGTCGGTCGTCGACTGGAGCGTGGTCTCGGTGGTGCAGCTCTTTTATTCCCTACGGTGCGTTGTGCTTTGGCCACCAAGACGCCTCCCGCTTCTTTGGCCCGCCGTTTCAAGGCTTCTTTGGGTGCCGTACCCCCCAAGATATCACCGGCCACTTGCAACCCACTGCGTACCGCTTGTTTGCCGATTGCTTTCACCCCGCGCGTCATCAAGGGCAGGAATGTTTTGACGATGCTCCCGAGTATGTTCCCCAGTCCATGTCCTCGTTGCATGCGTGCACCACTAAAGGCCGGAAAGCCACCCCCGGCCTGTTGGGCATAATAGTCCATATAGCTGCGTGCACCGCACTCGTAAGGTACTTTCATTATGCAAAGTGGGGAGCACGTGCTTGTCGAAAATGAAGTGTCAGCACCACTTTTCCTCGTTCGAATGCCACCGGTCGTTCCGTGTCATCTCTTATATCCACCGTGATCGTGTTGATGTCGGTTTGTCGTACGGGCAGGTAGAGCATGTGGGTGAAACTTTGGGTAACTTGATCTCCATACGTCTTTTTAATGGGGACCACCCGTAACAGAGGTGTGTTGATATCGCCCACGATGTGGTTGTCCACCACGTCCGAGTAGACGTAGAGTCCGTACATACCCGACTTCATATCCATCGGGATCTCGCCTTGGTGGGCGGTGGGACCAGCGAACGTCAGTAGATCGAAACCCAGCATTTGCTGTAGGGTAGGACTCAGTACGACACTCGCGTTGGCGGTGACGATAAGCTGTGCCTTGTCGTTGTGTGCGTTGTAATCGAAGTCCACGTGATTCTTGAAGGGATAGGATTTGATGGGTTTTGATGTATTCGTGACCTCCCGTAGAGCCTTATAATGCAACAGTCTTGACAGCCCACCCATGAACTCCTTGGGGGTATCGTATTGGCCTTCGGGG
The DNA here is from genome assembly GCA_036873755.1 of Hanleya hanleyi. NCBI lineage: Eukaryota > Metazoa > Mollusca > Polyplacophora > Lepidopleurida > Hanleyidae > Hanleya > Hanleya hanleyi. The sequence continues at coordinate 94,671 of JAVTVY010005369.1, forward strand.
AGGGTGAGTCGTGTGTTTTTGCCTTCGTAGGTCACCTCGTACCACACTTCATTGGCTCGCACGTTGTACCACGAGTTAGGGTATTGGATATCCACGAGGCCACATTCCCATCGTCCAGGCAAATGCAACGGTTGCGGTAACTGGGTCACGTACTTGGCCACGGTGTTGTCAGGAAACACATCCAGCGAACTGTTACTGGGTAGGGTGAGGTAAAACATGGCGACTGAGCTGTCCTGCTGCTGGTTTTAATAGGTGTTCCAGGCCTTGGGCAGTTGTGTCCGGCGTCGTGTTCGTCGCGTTGACTTGCTACGTGTCACGGCTCTGGAGATGTGGGGTGTCCTTATCGAGGGTGGTTTTTTAAAGGCCTGAAAAGAAGGTGCCCGTTGTGGTGGTGGTGTTTTGGGGGGTGTCTCCGGTTCCCATTCGGCTTCCCAAGAAGGTAGTGGCCCACTCCATGAGTCACGCTGCATAAAGGCCCAGCGGTGGGGGTTCCCCACCAATTCCTGTGGTACATGCATGTCTTTCAAGCCTTGAGCGAAGACCTCCCAACCTCGAGGATCCGTGTGCGACCTGCGTTGACGCATCAGGTCATTCACTAAATCAGTCATGTGGGTGCCGGAAACCACCTGATTCTGTACCAGGAGTTCGCCTTTATCATTCCAAGTCATGTTAGGATTCTGTTTCATCCGTTGTAATACCAGGCCAGCTTGTTTCTTGAACGATGCAGGTACACTCTTCAGCACTTCGTCTTCCACCCACTGTGGGGTTGTGGGTGCTACCCCTGGTAATGGCGGCTGTTGGAGCGGTGCTGAAGTCGGCGGTGTGTCACGTGGTAGTGGTGGTGGTGGTGGGGTAGAGAGGGTTTTGTATTGGTCCATGAACGTCATGTACCGTTGAAGCGTCTCATTGTACCGTTTTACTTTCTCACTGTCGCTTAACTCCGGTCTCTGTAAGATCTGTTGCATCTCTCCATCGAGGGTGTTTATGATCTTCACTGTAGGTGGGACAGGGTAGGGTGAGTGGAGGTTTTGAAGGAACCGTGGTTCGAGGAGGACCATTTTTTTCGTGTGGTTCATTGTCGGCCGAAGAGTTCACCCAATACTGGACCCAATACGGAAGCGGCCAATGGTGCTAAGATGGCCCCGAGAAAGCCGCCTTTCTGTAACACCTTTTTCTTTTGTGTTTGAGGGACCCGCTTCTGGACTAAGGTTCGGAGACCTGTCTTATGCTTGGCCAACTTGGTAGTGAGGCAGTGGTACGTTGCCTTTTAACAGGTTGTACCCGATCTCGCACAGACAGCGTACAAGGTCAGGGTCCGCACCGCGTGCAATGGTTCGGACTAACTCGGGTGGGGCCGTCTTCAATACACGGAGCGTGGGAGCGTGCTTCCGTACTCGCGCAGACATCATGTACAACTAATGCCAGAACCCACAACTCTGCCCTTTTCATCTACTTCAGAGACAAAGTCAACCATGCTGTGGTATTCGTTCTTTTTATTATCCCCATCATCAAACACACACACTCCAGCTGGGGGAGCCACTGTGGGTGTGTTTACATTATTTTTGCAAGTACACGTGGTGGGCCTCTCCGGGAAAGATGCCGGTCCGTAGTCGAAGGTGGTCGGGGGTGGCTTGCTTGAGGTCGAAGAGCATATACCCGTGCTGAGGGGTTGTGGCATCTTTAAAGGCTTCTAACACAAACGGTGTGCGGCCGGGATACATCTGTCTCGCTAGGTGCAGCAGTTGAGTGGTATCTCTCGGGTTTTTGAAGACCACCAGGTAGTGGGCATTTAAGCTAATGTTCCGATGTTCTTTGTTTTTACTGAACAGATTCTGCACAATGTAGATGATGCTGAGCCGTCGATGATGGCTGCCTTTGGTAAAGAGTTGGGTGACCCGCGCATCCGTCTCCGCCATGAGATCATCCAGAACCACCAAGGTGTGGGGTTCCAAATCGGCCAGGTTGGGTAGGCCTTCCACGAACGTGATGTGGGGCATTGCTGCATACGCTTCCTGCCATTCTCCGTAACACCACACGACTCGGGCAATGGGTGGGGTGATCATGCTGTCGGCGTGTTGAAGGAGCTTCCTGACGAAGTGCGTTTTGCCGGAGCCCGTCGGTCCTGCGATGACGCAAGCTGCCACCGAGGGTCCATGGTTCGAGCTGTATCCGTTGTCGCGGTAACCCGCTCTTGTAAATTTCGTACGAGTGAACTGGAGTGGTGGGTACAACGTCGGTGGTCGTTGTCTGTTCACTGCGAGGGATGATGGTGGTGGGTACAACGTCGGTCGTCGTTGTCTGTTCACTGTGAGGGATGAAATCCGGTGGGTTTTCAGACGTAGTGGGTGTACTTGGTGTAGGTGTGGAGCTTGGTGTGGAGCTCGACGTGGCTTGTACACGGGGTGTGGTGGTGACGGGGCTCGATACGGGGCTGACTGGTGCTATCTGTAGACCGGTTTCACTGGTGGCTGGTGTTCTCAGTTGGTTAAGTAACGTGCTGACATAGGCTACGTCGTGAAACACACCTCCGTACAACACACTCAGCAGGGTTAGCAGTATCACCACAAATCCCACTTGCGCTTTGCGCGTTTTGGGAGACGCTGTGTTCAAAGGCAGCTGCTGTTTGTCCATAGCACTGTGGTCGGACGTGGAATGAAGGATGACGGCAGTGGTGTCAAGTTTCGGGAGAACATCGATGTACCGCCTTGTATTCTTATAGGTGAAATATTTATACATGCGGCCTTTGAATGTCCTGTTGAACCTTTCCACCACGGAAGCCTTGGTCTCGTTGTACGTATGGAAGAAAAACACCTTCTGGGCTTTCAGAAACTGTTGGAACAGTCTGTTGAGGAATTCCGTGCCTTCGTCGGTTTGCAAATACAAAGGTTTGCGCCCGGTCTTGAAGATGTCTTTGAACGCCGCTATGAGATTCGCCCCCGTTTTCGTCCGGATGGGTACCACCCACGCATACTTCGATAGGATATCGATGCACGTCAAGATATACCGATTCCCATCGTTGTGTTTGGCAAAGGCGCTCATATCGACCAAATTCCGCTTGCCACTGGGCATCTGTTCCTCCCACGATGACCCGGTTCCGTAGAAAATGACGACGGACAGATCGATGTAAGGTATAGGTGTCTTGTTTTCTTAACCAATCTCGGACTTGGGCACGTTGTATCCCCTGGGGTTTGGCCGCTCGATAGAGAGCCGACAATGCACTATAGGCCGCCGGACTGTCGGGACTGTAGTATATGTTATCCAACACCTTCTCCCAGCGCTTCATGGTGAAAAATGATGATGGACCCTGGCTCTATCGTTTATTTATAACGGGTATATCTTGGGCCGGAGTTTCTTTCTGATTTTCTTCGTTGGCTTCCACAGTGTCCATGGTAAATGACCAGTCCAACTCGTCTGATGACCGCTTGATAAGCACTTGATCCACATCTACTACGGCATCTTCCAATGCAGACCATAGATCAGGGTGAAGGGTAAAATGCACTGTACCCCCATCTAGCCGAGCCAATTGAGCAAAGAAAGGGCCGCGCCGGATGTACACATCGTGACACAAGTGGATGAGGTCGCCGTCCAGTTCACCAGACAACACCCGTTTGAATTTGGTCCAGCCCTCTCGGGAGAGGAGGACCATTTTTTTCGTGTGGTTCATTGTCGGCCGAAGAGTTCACCCAATACTGGACCCAATACGGAAGCGGCCAACGGTGCTAAGATGGCCCCGAGAAAGCCGCCTTTCTGTAACACCTTTTTCTTTTGTGTTTGAGGGACCCGCTTCTGGACTAAGGTTCGGAGACCTGTCTTATGCTTGGCCAACTTGGTAGTGAGGCAGTGGTACGTTGCCTTTTAACAGGTTGTACCCGATCTCGCACAGACAGCGTACAAGGTCAGGGTCCGCACCGCGTGCAATGGTTCGGACTAACTCGGGTGGGGCCGTCTTCAATACACGGAGCGTGGGAGCGTGCTTCCGTACTCGCGCAGACATCATGTACAACTAATGCCAGAACCCACAACTCTGCCCTTTTCATCTACTTCAGAGACAAAGTCAACCATGCTGTGGTATTCGTTCTTTTTATTATCTCCATCATCAAACACACACACTCCAGCTGGGGGAGCCACTGTGGGTGTGTTTACATTATTTTTGCAAGTACACGTGGTGGGCCTCTCCGGGAAAGATGCCGGTCCGTAGTCGAAGGTGGTCGGGGGTGGCTTGCTTGAGGTCGAAGAGCATATACCCGTGCTGAGGGGTTGTGGCATCTTTAAAGGCTTCTAACACAAACGGTGTGCGGCCGGGATACATCTGTCTCGCTAGGTGCAGCAGTTGAGTGGTATCTCTCGGGTTTTTGAAGACCACCAGGTAGTGGGCATTTAAGCTAATGTTCCGATGTTCTTTGTTTTTACTGAACAGATTCTGCACAATGTAGATGATGCTGAGCCGTCGATGATGGCTGCCTTTGGTAAAGAGTTGGGTGACCCGCGCATCCGTCTCCGCCATGAGATCATCCAGAACCACCAAGGTGTGGGGTTCCAAATCGGCCAGGTTGGGTAGGCCTTCCACGAACGTGATGTGGGGCATTGCTGCATACGCTTCCTGCCATTCTCCGTAACACCACACGACTCGGGCAATGGGTGGGGTGATCATGCTGTCGGCGTGTTGAAGGAGCTTCCTGACGAAGTGCGTTTTGCCGGAGCCCGTCGGTCCTGCGATGACGCAAGCTGCCACCGAGGGTCCATGGTTCGAGCTGTATCCGTTGTCGCGGTAACCCGCTCTTGTAAATTTCGTACGAGTGAACTGGAGTGGTGGGTACAACGTCGGTGGTCGTTGTCTGTTCACTGCGAGGGATGATGGTGGTGGGTACAACGTCGGTCGTCGTTGTCTGTTCACTGTGAGGGATGAAATCCGGTGGGTTTTCAGACGTAGTGGGTGTACTTGGTGTAGGTGTGGAGCTTGGTGTGGAGCTCGACGTGGCTTGTACACGGGGTGTGGTGGTGACGGGGCTCGATACGGGGCTGACTGGTGCTATCTGTAGACCGGTTTCACTGGTGGCTGGTGTTCTCAGTTGGTTAAGTAACGTGCTGACATAGGCTACGTCGTGAAACACACCTCCGTACAACACACTCAGCAGGGTTAGCAGTATCACCACAAATCCCACTTGCGCTTTGCGCGTTTTGGGAGACGCTGTGTTCAAAGGCAGCTGCTGTTTGTCCATAGCACTGTGGTCGGACGTGGAATGAAGGATGACGGCAGTGGTGTCAAGTTTCGGGAGAACATCGATGTACCGCCTTGTATTCTTATAGGTGAAATATTTATACATGCGGCCTTTGAATGTCCTGTTGAACCTTTCCACCACGGATGCCTTCGTCTCGTACGTATGGAAGAAAAACACCTTCTGGGCTTTCAGAAACTGTTGGAACAGTCTGTTGAGGAATTCCGTGCCTTCGTCGGTTTGCAAATACAAAGGTTTGCGCCCGGTCTTGAAGATGTCTTTGAACGCCGCTATGAGATTCGCCCCCGTTTTCGTCCGGATGGGTACCACCCACGCATACTTCGATAGGATATCGATGCACGTCAAGATATACCGATTCCCATCGTTGTGTTTGGCACAGGCGCTCATATCGACCAAATTCCGCTTGCCACTGGACATCTGTTCCTCCCACGATGACCCGGTTCCGTAAAAAATGACGACGGACAGATCGATGTAAGGTATAGGTGTCTTGTTTTCTTAACCAATCTCGGACTTGGGCACGTTGTATCCCCTGGGGTTTGGCCGCTCGATAGAGAGCCGACAATGCACTATAGGCCGCCGGACTGTCGGGACTGTAGTATATGTTATCCAACACCTTCTCCCAGCGCTTCATGGTGACAAATGATGATGGACCCTGGCTCTATCGTTTATTTATAACGGGTATATCTTGGGCCGGAGTTTCTTTCTGATTTTCTTCGTTGGCTTCCACAGTGTCCATGGTAAATGACCAGTCCAACTCGTCTGATGACCGCTTGATAAGCACTTGATCCACATCTACTACGGCATCTTCCAATGCAGACCATAGATCAGGGTGAAGGGTAAAATGCACTGTACCCCCATCTAGCCGAGCCAATTGAGCAAAGAAAGGGCCGCGTCGGATGTACACATCGTGACACAAGTGGATGAGGTCGCCGTCCAGTTCACCAGACAACACCCGTTTGAATTTGGTCCAGCCCTCTCGGGAGAGACGAATGTGGGCCGGGCACGGTTGTGTAGGGTCCGCATCACAGATGTCTCCCACCTCCTCCATGATATCGACCTTATCCGCATACACGTGCAGGAAAACCTCGGGGGTCAAGCTGAGATACGCCAGTGTTATATGCTCCGTCATGGTCAGTACGTGTATGGTACCAGATTTGACTGTCTCTCGTATTTATAGGGAGAACCCCGTGAGATCAAAGGATCGGGTGGTCAAAGTCTAGCCGGGTAATCAATGGCATCGTCGTCTGGTTCATGGCTAGACATTTGTTCATTGGGTTCTGCCGCTGCTTCTCTCAGAGCACGAGCCCACTCCAACTCGTCTGATGACAGCTCGTCCGGTGTAAACAGCTGGTCCACGATAGGCACCACTTTCTCGAAGGCTGTCCACAGATCGGGGTCTAGGGTGAAGCCTCGCGTAGGGTCTTGGTAGCGGCCCAGGCGTGGGAAGAAGGGTCCACGGTATACGTAGATGGCATTGTCTATGTGGATGAGGTGTCCATCGAGCTCGCCGCTCAACACCCGTTTAAACTTAGTCCAGCCGTCACGGTGTAGCGTAACCGTATTCGATACGGTCTCAGCGGGCGACCAGCAAACATCTCCACGGTCTTCCACGAGGGTGACTTTATCTTCATAGACGTGTAACCCCACCTGGGGTGTAAGGGGAAGGATGGCTCGTAGGACTGGTGACATGCTTGATCCAATGGCGAACGGTGAATGACACACACTCTGTCTGACCCTCGTATTTATAGTGAGGTGTCGCTGTCAATACCACAGCGCCAGGGTCAATAGGGCACAGACCATGACTAGGCCAACCAGCCGTCGCTGGTTCCGGCGTGAGCGTTCGTGGTCCATAGCCCGAGCATCAAGGATGGCTGTCATAGTCCAGTAGTGGTGAGTGATGGCACACCTCTCCATCGAGTGCACTCTGTCGAGGACCGCTTCTGTGAACTCTGGCGTCGCCCCTCGTTGTCGTCGCCATCTGCAAACATGGACCGGACCACTGCTCGGTAACCCGTGAGTGAATTAACCACGGTGGCATGCTGTAAAATGCGAGTCGCATAGGGCTGGATCTCCGTCATGGCTCTGCAACCGTAGAAATGAAGGTGTGTGATCCAGAGGGACGTGTTTTATAGACCATGTCACACATGCGCGCCTAGACGTAGCTCTACGGGTGAGTCCGTGATACGTACTATCGCGCCTAGACGTAGCTCTACGGGTGAGTCCGTGATACGTACTATTCTGATTGGTTATGTGGCTCCTATAGAGATAGTACCTTATCGACAATGGGGACTACTTGTTCCAAAGCCGTCCATAGATCGGGGTGCAGGGTAAAACCACCGTCGTTCAGACAGAGGAGTCGAGCGAAAAAGGGACCGCAGAAAATGTAGACGTCGTCACACAGGTGAATGCTATCACCGTGCAGGTCACCCAACAACACCCGTTTCAAGGTAGTCCATCCTTCCAGTGACAAAGAGACGTGCGCTTTGGGCTCAGGCGTACACCAACACCTAAGTCCGCTATCGATGAGGTCCACTCGTTTGGGGTACAACAATAGGGTGCAGCCAGGTGTAAGCCTCCGGGTAGACACAGTCCCTTCTTTCACCTCGGGAGTACATCTTTCAGTGCCATCCATAAGGGTGGACAGAGTGTGATATAGGTACCTCCACTCTGTTCCAACCGGGGAAAAAGGGAATCCTCTCCAGCAGTGCGTATGTGCACACCGACTTCCACGTGCATGAAATCCCTTTCAGGGTCTTTTTCCTGTAACAGTCGTGTCAATAGAGTCCAGCCTGATAGCGATAACAAAATCTTCACCTTCTGCGGTGCGTCTTGGACCAGCTCCAGGTGATCGTCATTGACGATGAGGTAGACGTCGGACGTCAGTTGGAATAACGCAAGCTCTGTTCCGCTCGCTGCCATGGTGGGGAATGAAAAGCGAACGGTTAGAGAGGTGGCTTTATAGTGTACCTGTTGGGTGGGGTTTTATACACCGTGCGTGGCACTTGTTATACTCGCTTGCGCCATAAGGTCAATAAGGTTAAAAATGCGCTTTTTTCTACTACGCCCTGTGACGGCCCTTCGTGCATGGGCGTAACCTGTGAACATCATAGGAATGCATGTACTAACCTGTCTGTGGGGTTTTTCCACAATGTCGTTCACCTTCCTGTCTTTTCGGGTACGTCCGTGTCTTTTCGGTAAAGTCCGTGTCTTTTCGGTAAAGTCCGTAGTTACGGAGGTGCCCGAAGAGACACGGAGGTGACTGAAGATGTCACGGCTCGGCCCTCGACTTGAGGATAGTTGAACTGAGTGGGCTAAAAATAGATCACCAGTTAGCGTGCTATAAAAGGGAAGCGGCCTTGCCGTTTCATCAGACACTCTGTCAACCACCAAGATGTTCACTTGCACAACTTGCCAGAAGCAGTTTACTCGTCTAGATAATTTACGACGCCACGAGGCCTCCACCCACAACGATGCACGGTATACTTGTATAACCTGCGCACGGTCATTTAATCGGGAGGATCATTTACTGCGCCACGAACGCTCATTCCACGAGGGCGCGACGGAACAATGTAAGGATTGTGGTCAACTCTTCAAACGACGCAGTCAGTTAAGACGGCATCAGCGTTTGATTCATGCCCCGTCTCTACGGTTTTGGCGACAACTTCCTACTGAAGAGGAGCCGCGGAAGGTCAGACCCAGTGAAGATAAGCCCGGGAAGACGAACGCCACTGGTGATGCGATGACGGAGAGCCCGCCTATACCCACAGTTCAGAAGAGCCTGGATTTCCAGCCGGACCCCACCGTTACGGTTTCGAGTCATACGTCATACATCGAACATTTTCTGGGCGAGCCCATAAATGTTCCTAGCGATCTCTTACAGGATAGCCATCCAGTGAGTGACATCGATCGGCGCCATTGGTCCATGACACGGCACTGTTTCCACCGTCATCGCTCTATTCCCATTGACTTGATAGGCAGGTCCCAATAAGCCCGGGGACCGATATTAGCCCTTTTGGCTAGAGGTGATAGGGGTTATTCCGCTTTTTTTCTGGAGAAAGTTTTACATGCTCCCACCCATGACTGGATGCCCCTTCACCTAGGCTTCACATTGATACCTCATACAACTCCATCGGCCCATTAGAGGCTCCCCTAGATCCCAAAACGTCTATTTCCATACCCTTTGGCCACCGCGCATGCGCAGAATGGTGACAACGCCCGAGCCGCTAGTCCAGTCAGATGTTCCCTCACATAGGCTTCACATTGATACCTCATACGACTCCATCGGCCCATTAGGGACTCCCCTAGATCCCAAAACGTCTATTTTCATACCCTTTGGCCACCGCGCATGCGCAGAATGCCGATATTTCAATCCCACATCCAGCCCATCAGATGCCCCTTCATGAATGCTTCACACCGATACCTCATATGACCCCATTGGACCAATAGTGCCTCTCCTAGCTCCAAAACGTCTATTTTCATACCCTTTGGCCACCGCGCATGCGCAGAATGCCGATATTTCGATCCCACACCCAGCCCATCAGATGCCCCTTCACGAATGCTTCACTTTGATACCTCACTCGTCCCCATCGGTCCACTAGGGACCCACCTAGATCACAAAACGTCTATTTAGGTATTCCCCGTATACATTAACATTGGAAGTCAACCCATGGGACTACTTTCTGTCCGCGGAGGCAGACCGCATCACCACCAGACCGCATCACCGCGGAAGAATTCTAGGGCAAAGGTTGCCGGAACTATAGCCTAGACAGGTCAGTACATGCCTTGATCACGTGATCGCCACGTGAGCAAGTTCCTCCTCAAATCCTCTCCGTGACGTCATTACATCCGGGTGAAAGTAGCGCTGATCGGTCTTTTGTCTACTACTTGCGATTGTCTGAACCGCCAGATATCATTTATTCACTTCAGATTATGGCCTAGATCTAGACAACCAAGTTGCAAGTGTAAAGTTCATAAAACAAACACATTCATCAAGCTATAGTTTATTGCAGATTTTATTGTGTTTAGATCTGTACACTTCTGAGGTGTCAATTCATGAATAGCTTTGAAATCCAACAGCAAAATTTTACCAAGAACTCAAACAACTGATAAAACGAAATTTTAGAAAGTCAGATTCCTCATATTTACACACCATTAACTTATATCCGTGGATTTTACATAGCGGTGCAAAGACATTTCCCACGGTGGACATCAATTTTTCCCTGCAAATTTTCCAATATTTCATTTCGCCATTCCTATATATTTTTGTACTATGACTTCGTACAAATGTTTAACAAAATTGAAATATTGACAAAAACAAATTTGGGGTATTTCTCTATTATTATTCATTATTTTCTATAATTCGGCATGATAAAACAATAGCTACCGGTAGTATACATACTATGTTAACAACTATTACGTAGTCATAAATAAATAAATATTTTGATCCATTCAATAGAATAAAATAGATGTTTATTTGCTAATTATCACCTACATGAATGAAAAAAACGCCCCTACATGAGGTTCAAGGTTCAAAGTTTATTTGCACAACTATGCCGTTAAGGCCAAAGGCAAAAGAACACAGCATTTATAAGAGACAATAAAGTACAAACATTTAAATATTGGAGAACCTACATGTATAAACGTGATAGGCTGCATCCCACCGGATATTGATTGACCAATAGTAATACCAGAAGTCCATAAAAACCTTTATGAACTTCTGGTAATACCTGTACTATTGTATATCTATAGTATGAAACATTGCAGCTCATGTGTATTGACTAAAGGATTCATAGGTATATTTTGCAACTGCGTTCAAAATAACTTATATATATATAAAATATATATTCTAATAAGAAATGCGATTCTGTTTCGATCACCCCACAGTGGGTGCATAGACGTTCGTCTCTAGTTGTGCCCTTTTCAAATCGGCCACGCTCAATACGGAAGGGCACACCAAGAAGATGCTCGCAAAATTTGATATGGGTAGACTCCAGGATATTATGATTGAACATGGCATCCTCTAAAAACTGTTGACCTAAACTATATCCGACAATGACAATGACTTCCGTATAAGTTTAAACTATTCCTAATGGAAAACATAGCCTTATTGGCCTTATTGGCGAGGTTGTCTACTGCCTTATTGAATTTACCATTACTGTGTAAATGTAGACCCAAGTATTTATAATTATTAACACACAAAAGAGCAAGTCCATTAATATGGAAAAAACGTTTGATACATTGATTTTGTCCAAAGATAACCAATAATGTAACATACATGTGACATATGTTTATGATATGTTATTAAAAGCTACGACATTGATATTCTGTTTGATACAATGACGTCACTGGGGGATTTCTCTCCCCTGAAAAGCCTAATTTTAACACAGGATTAAATGAAAGAAATTCTAAAAAGAATGGTCCAGTTCCAATTTCAACACTTTTTTGAACAGAATCTTTCACTTCATCAAGTTGTAGAAATTCATCTCAAATCTCCTGTTGTGCGGGTGGTGACGGCGCTGTAATTGACAGAACACTCAATCTTGTTTGGAGCCTCTGTTACCGTCATTGTATTCTAAGAGAATGTATAGTAAATATTTTGTTATTATATCATTCAGTCCGGTTCCACACAGAACCTTGAAAATAACAAACTGAACAATAGCTTCTAACTAGTACAGAAATTAAGTAACAAACATGCCGATTGAACTAATTATTTGAATTTTAAAAACAATGTGAATATTATCATATTCTCCACAAAATATCACCCAGTAATGTGGGGAATGTCCACAGAGGGAATTGTTTGAAGGAGGAAATATCTAGGGAAATGTCTACAGGGATAAATGTTCTCAGGGTGGAATGTCCTGGCTTCATAAGCTATCAATCACCATTATGTCTTGTTTTTCATTTGTTTACAATAATTTGATTATATATAACTATTGTATAAACATCGCAATATTTCTGTCTGTTATAGTAATATCTCTCTTCGAATCGTTTGGCATTCTTAATTTTCCATTCAAGGATAAAATTAAAATAATTCTATCCTTAAATTAATTTATAATGAAGAAACATCTCAATATTTTGTGGTTTATATATTCGATCAACATACTTTATCTCAGATCCGATCCAGAGTATCAATTCTGATCGAATGTGTCTGATTATACTGAAAATAATTCATATTTTCGGGACCTTGAAATGTGTGAAACATATAGGCAGTCTGCTATGTCAGATAAAGAACAATACGGTTCCCGATTGATCAAATGTTCAACGCATCATCCACAACCACAGCAATTCGGGAACTTTTGGGTTGCCAGTATTTCATCAGAAATCAGCAAGCCACAAACGGCCAGGAAAATGAGAACTCGCACTAGGCTGCCCCTATGTATATAATTCTCAATGTCTCTTCTAAGCTTCCGTATTATAACAGTGACTATATAGACCTATATGTATATGGTTTGCAAAAACAAAAACAAATATAGCCGCGAGCGGCAATGTAGGGGCCAAGATTTCCATTATATATACTACACATTTTCCGGAAAGTTTAATTTGTCTAGATTGCGAGAGCCTTAGATCGAGTGTGAACTTTCATCGTTATGTGCCGTCGTTCAAACAATTGCAAACAAGTTAAACTGTTGAAAGTCTATTGTATTCTATTTGAGTCCCGCTCTATCTGGGTACTGAATATATGTCGCTCCACACTTATTTCGTCGCGTACATCAGCATACTTCAAACAGCATGCTAATTGGGGGCGAAAATTGTATCCTGCCTGCAACAATGCGAATGCATTTTTACTGACAATTCCAAACACATATATATGTATTCCCTCAATCAAAATTGATGACCTGTACCAGAAACTTCAGCATAGTATCCACAAATCGTGTGAAACAACAACGAGATGCAGTTGCAGAGATGCCGGTGAACTTACGTCATGTGGCGCGCAATTTTAGTCGACTGGGTATTGTTCCTAAATTAGTAAATAAATGCCTACCTTCTGTGTACAGTCCATTCGTACTTCATCTGGGAACATTCCACGTAAACGGCGACATCAAATACTCCCTCGTTTTAGGGACTTTAATCATCGACACCTAAATGCCATCCCTGCTCAGCTTTCTTGGAAAACAGCAATTTTTTCTACGCACGCCGTGAAAGGAACACTCGCGCGTATTTGAGGGACAGACGCGCGCACTTCCGGTGAATCAAAATAGTCACCAAGTTTGTTTCCGAATACCAGGATCGCTAAGCCTCTGTCTATGCTATATTATGTCAAACTAACGGCTTTCTCGTACCTGTTCAAGTTTTCCACAATTACTGTTCCCGGTACGGAGTCATTGTCAACGAAAGAACACAGCATTGGAAGTAAAGGGCACCAAATTAGAAGTTCGTAACTATTGCGGTTCCAGAGAAGAAGATCTTAGAGTGCTTTAGGGAAAATCCAAGATGGCCGCCGAACATTTCGACCAATCGGCTTCTTCTTTGGATATGCATTAGATCTAATAGGCTCAACCACCACGAATCCGCCATATTCTGCATTGGCGAGTCCCATAACATACATATAGTCACTTCCGCTATCGAAATCCGTTGCTTGAAAATCTGATAATTGACCAATTTGGGTGAACTTCGATTGAGAATAGCGGGAAAAATATTGAAGCTAGGTAAAAACGGTTGACATATTTCCGAAAGAGCTGCTGCTGGACAATATAATGCAACAAACTGCAAGGTTGTACCACCCATAGTTCCAGAGTTATAGCCGGTACAAGATGAGTCCCGTTTTTGACAAAATTCAAGATGGCGGCCAAACCACGTGATCTAGGAGCATGATTTTTACATATTCGTAATCGCCATACCACAATGCATATATGTAGTCACTTTTCCCATCCAAATCCGTCATTTGAAAATCCGACAATTTTGATTGGTCAATGGCGGCCATCTTGTTTTACGGAACAAATTATCAAATGCAATCTGAGAGCCCCAGATCCATTGAGCATGTGTACCAAGTTTCGAGTCAATCGACCCAGTGGTTCCAGAGAAGAAGATCTTTGAAATCATACTTTTTTGGAAGGTAAATCCAAGATGGCCGCCGAAGCTTTCGGCCAATCAGCTTAATTGGGGGATACGCATTAGTTCCAATATGGGCCAATCACCATGTGAAGTTTCAGCGATATCGGCGTATCGGTGTTGACTGTACGAGTGACATAAAATCTGGCGGAAAAATAATAATAATAATAAGAATAATAATAATAACTTAGAGATTGTTGGTACAATATCACGGTCTTTCCTTCTGTTGTCTTCAGTAATTTGAATACAGATTTGCAGAAAAGAGATATGTAAATTGGCGACCACTTCGTCGAATAAACTTGATTTATTTGCATAAAATCGCCGAAATTAACCCGACTTGCTACAACGTTAAACCCAGTCGCGCTCTGTGTATAGGCTGTTTGTTTGTAAACAGAGGCCAGACACCACGTGTTCGCTGACCTACATGTATGTCTGGAAAAGACAATCGGAACGTTTCATCATAGGCAAATGTACAATGCCAGTTTCCGTCAAATAGTTCGCAGAGTGAAATACATTCAGCTGAGACAGAAAAGCTTAAGTCGCTCCTGCAATCATGGTTATTATACCTTTCATGTTTACGGACAATTATCACTTTAACCAACATCAAACACATCCTGTCAAGCTTTTAACGGACTATATTCTCAACTGAGCCACCGATCCGAAACAACAACGAGATACAGTGGCAGAGATGCCGTTTCAATTACGTATTTTGGCGCGCGATTTTAGTCGACTGGGTATTGTTCTTAAATTAGTAAACGAATGCCTACCTTGTTTGCACGGCCCATTCGTACTTCATCTGGGAACATTTCACGTAAACGGCGGCATCGAATATTTCCTCGTTTTAGGGACTTTCACGGGCATTATTCGAACATTGCAAGCCGAAGATGGCGGCCAAACTCTCTCGTTTAGTGAAAACCCTCTGCCTCTCGCCCCACGGAATGTTTCACCTCAATCCAATTCCACGTGTCCATATATGGCACCACAGGTGTCGGAATAGAACCACATGACGGGAGATCCTAAATTGTTAGTATGATACACGCTAATTCCTATAAATCACCCTATTTTCGAGCCATTGTTATGACGTACCAATATCTGTGTATTAGCCCTATTGCAGAATTTTATCCGTCCCTGGCAAAATGCATTTGTAAAATGCGACAAACACGGGAGCGAAGGGATGTGTAATTATATAATTATGTTAATGACTTAATATCACTGACACCGACTTCGTGGAAAAAAATTAGCATTTTTAGATCAACTCTCGCTAATCGAGTAAATGCTGGTCTCCATTCTTTTACTAATTTCGGGTCCAAAGTCTGGAACGAATTGCCAGAAAATATGAGGACGACAGTAGATATAAATGTCTTTCGCAGACTAATTAAATCATGGAATGGTTTTACGTGCAGCTGTAACTTCTGCAAATCTTAGGCTTTCCAATTTTATGTCGATATGTTTTAACTGTGATCATATTATCAATATGCAATGTCCAGTTTTATGTCGATATGTTTTAACCGTGATCATATTATCAATGTGCAATGTCCAGTTTTATGTCGATATGTTTTAACCGTGATCATATTATCAATGTGCAATATCCAGTTTTATGTCGATATGTTTTAACTGTGATCATATTATAAATATGCAATATTCAGTTTGATGTCGATATGTTTGTTTGGTTTTACGCGCAGTTGAAACTTCTGCAAATCTTAGGTATTCCAATTTTATGTCGATCTGTTCAAACTGTGATAATATTATATATAAATGCAATAGGTCATTTTAAGTGATTATTATTGTTATCAGTTTGTTTTTATTATAATGCTCAGATATATTAGCTCTTATGAGCTAGCGTTGTCTTATATTGTAATTCTGAGTTTAAATAAATCTTGTATCTTGTATCTTGTATCTTTCTACACTCGATTAGCGAGAGTTGATCTAGCTGTCTGGGGGGGGGGGAGATGCGTCAACATATAACTTATTCTAATTGTAATAATGAAGTTATGATTTTAAAATTCAGAACTGTACTGTGCATATCGAACAATTCTCTCAAAATTTCTGTTTTTGTGGAATTTACGACGGTCCAGGTTGTGAACGTAAAAGCAGTAAAGGGAGACAATCCATGTAAACGACACTCAAATGAAAGTAAACAACAGAAAAAACAGTTTATATTTGTTTTCTGCGTGTCTTTTGTCTGTGTCTGGTATTCACGAGTTTGAAAAGGTTATGCTCTTGTATTCTGTATAAGTCTAAGTGAATTTATTGTATCGGTTCAATTTAGGAACGTGAAATTGTATCGTTTTTCCAACAAATCCCGAGTGAATGTTGTAGGCTGCAGATGTATATAACGTAGGCATTGTGCAGAGTTATTTCTCCCATTAGATTTTACGACGACTTAATTGTCGAAGCTTTTGCAATAAAATAGTGTCAGTCCTGAATGTTCTTTACTCATTACAGGTTAAAATACCCTTCGACTTTCGTTCTCCGCTGCGTGGTGTATGTCGACGGTCATAACGTACGAACCTAACGGCTGGCATTTTGAGTAATTCGCGCTCGCATAAACGAGGTCATACTTTTGAACTTTTTCACTGCCTTGAGATAGCGGCGCACAGCCCCCCCCCCCCCCCCCCCGCGTCCGCCCCATCCCCTGTAATTAACACCATATTAGACCCAGAGTTAAAATCAAGTTCTCAGCGAAACCCTTTGGGCTGAATTTATATCAACGCACTCTAAAATATGGCATTTTCAATTTTGCATATCTGTTCTGGGGGGATTCCACTATGTGACCCCTACCTCACCGGGAAACTCCCTCGTCACCATTTCGGAATATCGGCAATATTATTTAAGCTACGATTAAATGAAATGAAGCAATAAAAGTTAGCTATAATAATATCAAGTTATAAAACATTTAATGCGGGAACATCGACCTAGCTATGCTGGGAATGACGTCATTGCTTCCTTTTACATCTAACCCACATAGTTACCACTGAAGAACAATCCGTCAACTCGCAAATTTGGGTGAGTTACATTTGAGAATTGCGAGGAAACTATTGAAGCTAGATGGCAACGGCTGGCATTTGTCCGAAAGAGCCGCTCGTGAACAATACAATGCAATGAACTGCAAGGCGGTACCTCACATAGATCCAGAGTTATAGCCTGTACAAGATGTGTTCTTTTTCTTACAAAATTCAAGATGGCGGCCAAACCACGTGACCTAGGAGTAAAATTTTTGCATGTTCATGATCGCCATGTCATATAACATATTTCATAACTTTTCCCGTCAAAATCTATTACTTGAAAATTACTGTTTCCGGTACGGAGTCATTGTCAACGAAAGAACACAGTATTGGAAGTAAGTGGCAGCAAATTACAAGTTCGTAACTATTGCGGTTCAAGAGATAAAAGGTTTACAAAATTGAGCCGGCCCCGTCATGTAACACGACGTTTATTTAATTGTGAACATTGGATACCTCGAGTGTTACAGCCGAATCGCTATAGCGAAATTGACAACACCCATTGAATAGATGAAATCAACATATGACCATTTAACGGCTTAATATTTTGAGAAATTTGAATTTTCAATATCTCTAAACCTATCAAAGCTATATTCTTGAAATTTCACAGGCAAATACATATATATATTCCCTCAAACATACCTAAAAATAGTGATGATTGGATGAATACTTTTCCCAAAATTTGAATAAAGCGTAAATTTCACAAATTGCTAATTATGTTCTATTCTTTCTGGTATATCTTGATGGCTTCTAATGTTTTTCTGTTACGTCATATAATGACCTACATTCATGTGCAAATTCCAACTTGAAATTCCCAACAGTTTTCGAGTTATAACCCTGTAGTCGCAAAAACTGTCGGTGACCATATCTCAAGAGCCAAGGTCAAGGTCAGGTTGAAAATGCAGTGACGTCATACCTGTATCATGGCGTACAAATGTACCAAATTACAGATTGCTGCCTGATGCAGTTTTGGAGAAAAACGCGAAAAATGTTTTTTACATTCTGCGATAGTCAAGGTCAAGGTCACTTCGGATCGTTTCATTACTAGCGCCAAAAGAAAGACACTATTATGCTTACTATTGTGTCATTGTTTCTTAGTTGTCGGTGTGTTACTTTTTCAGTAAATGGAAGCCGTATTTTCGATATTTGGATGCTCATCACTTCAAAGATCAAGGTCAAAGCCGAATTCTGACACAAGTGCTGACCTTGTGACGTCAGGTAGGTCACGTGACCTTATTTTCAGACTGATCGCATTGGCCGTTCAAGATTTGACCACCAAACTTTGCACTCATATAGCGACGCTTCTGGAGGTCAAAGGTCAAATTTAAGGTCACATACGTTTTGGTCATTAAAGTGTTCATTAATGTTACAAGAATCAATGCCGTATCTTATTTCCTTCTAAAATGACGTATTTTGAAAATCATCAAAGGGGAGATAACTACTGTTTCTTATTACGTAACAATTCGAAAATATAACTACAGCATGGCCATATATAAGACTTACCAACCATCTACTTTCATTCAGATATGTTCTTTATTTTTGGCTGTACACAGACGACACGAAAAACAGCATCAGGGGAGAGAACTCGAAAACCGCTTGTTTGACCTACTTATTTTTTGGTTATTTTGTTGGGTGTATCTGCAAACTTTCACATTCCAAATTTCAGCTCCAGCGCCTTATGCGTTTGGTCAATATTCGCAAAATGGTGTTTTTATCAGAAAAGCCCATAGCTCAATAGGTCAAGGTCAAGGTCAAAATTGAACACCTGTACCAGAAACTTCAGCCCGGTATCTACACATGTCCCAAATATCTAAGCTGTATATCAAGCCGTTTAGCCGCTATTGCAAAAGTGGAATAATAATAAGAATAATAATAATCCGTAGAATAACAAAAGGTCTATCCATTGGAAATGGAAAGACCTAATAATAAGAATAATAATAATCCGTAGAATAACAAAAGGTCTATCCATTGGAAATGGAAAGACCTAACTAGAACTGCAAGCAGTTATGATGGCTTCCATATCTAGACAGTTGTTGCAGTTGCGATAACAATATTGCATGCGCAGATACCTATGGTGGTGTACGTTTAGCAGCCCTCTCGTTATCCCGTGGTACGTGCAGGCTCATTCACTCCACTGTTGGAAACATGACAAAAATTCAGAAATGGCTTCAGAGTTTCAGAACGCACTTTTTCTTGGTCGGCAGCACGTGGGAAACACGTTTCTGGCCTTTGTTTGCGTCCTAGACGGCTCCTTCATCGAAATCAAAATGTTAGTAGGATAAAATAGGTACAGAAAACGGTCCCTGGAGTCCAGACTATGACTTGATTGGAGAAAGTTGAGCTTGGAAATTAGTCGCCCGGAGATAGCGCTTCTCACAGTCTGCTTTTGTTAAGCATAGTTTCAGCCATAAGCTCAGACCTACTCAAATGTCACGTTCCACCATACCTCTGAAACTAATTATGCGATCATGCTGAAATTTTACAGTCATCATAGCAGTTATACAGCGAGTATGTATGCCAAATTTCAGAATAATCCGACCCGCCGTTTCTGTAATATTACACAAAAGTACTTCAAAAATCATGTGATTGTCAGCATTATTTGACAATCTGACAGTTTTGATTGATCTATAGCGGCAAAACTATCAGAGCTACGAAAAAATGGATGGCATACTTGTGAAAGAGCTGCTCCAGGAGAATAAAATGCAACAAATTACAAGCCTCTATCTCTAACGGTTCGCGAGTTACAGCTCTTCAAACCTGCGTTTATTTTGCGACAAAATTCAAGATGGCGGCCAAACCACGTGACCTAGAAACTTAATTTTTGCATATTCATGATCGCCATATCATGTAGCATATATCTAGATCCTTGTTTGGTTAAAATCTGCTAATTTCAAATTTGACCTATTTTCGTAGGTCACTTCTGGTCATTTTTTTCTAGCCAGCAACTTCTCTTTCGTGAATTTGAACTGCCTGGGACTGCCAATCATATTTGCCAAATATTGAAACAATCGGCATGGTGGTTCTGAAGAAGAAGATATTTTGAGTTTTCAGATAAAATCCAAGATGGCGGCTGAAGCAATTGACCAATCAGAAACATTTATAAGTATGCACTAGTTTTCAACCTGTTCTGTCAGTCTGCCAAGTTTCAGACTGATCAGCCTGATAGTTTCTGAGAAAAATATGCCACAAAAAATGGCAGAAGAATAATAATAATAATAATAAACAGAACAATCTTAATAAGTCTTCCAAAGTCTTGGAAGCCTTAATAATAATAATAATAACTAGAGCTGCGAGCAGCTATGGGTCGGCTTCCGAAATTACGCATGATAGACGATTATGTGTACCAAGTTTCGTGTTGATTGCTTCATTGGTCCCAGAGGAGTAGAGTTTAGAAGTTTTTTTTTTGAAAACGGAGTAAATCCAAGATGGTCGCCGAATGTGGTTTTATATTACGGCATGTAAGTCAATATACTGTTGCCAAACTATCCTCTGTGCATTGCGCCGCAAGGTCAATAGGGCTCGAAATGCGCTTTTTACTACTAAATTTGAGTTAATATACTGTTACTATACTATATTCTGCGCATTGCGCCGCAAGGTCAATAGGGTTCGAAATGCGCTTTTATATTATTAAATGTGAGTCAACATACTGTTACTATACTATCCTCTGTGCATTGCGCCGCAAGGTGAATAGGGCGCTAAATGCGTTTTTATACTATTAAATGTGAGTCAATATACTGTTACTATACTATTCTCTGTGCATTGCGCCGGAAGGTCAATATAATTCGAAATGCGTTTTTATACTACTAAATGTGAGTCAATATACTGTTACTATACTATCCTCTGCACATTGCACCGCAAGGTCAATAGTGCTCGAAATGCGCTTCTATACTACTAAGTTTGAGTTAATATACTGTTACTATACTATGCTCTGCGTATTCCTCTACGCATTGCGCCGCAAGGTCAATAGGGCTCGAAATCCGCGTTCATACTACCATATACTACTAAATGTGAGTCAACATACTGTTACTATACTATCCTCTGCGCATTGCGCCGCAAGGTGAATAGGGCTATAAATGCGTTTTTATACTACTAAATGTGAGTCAATATGCTGTTACTATACTATCCTCTGTGCATTGCGCCGCAAGGTCAACCGTTTGGTCAATCATGGTCAAGCTTCACATATATATTAGACATGTGTCGCATATTTATGATTGCCATATCATATAACATATATTTCGTTACTTTTCCCGTTGAAATCAGTTACTTGAAAATCTGGTCATTGTGATTGGCCTCTGGTAGCCATTTTGTTTTACGAAGTAATTTCTCTTATTGACTTTTCAGAGATGCCGATACACTGATTATGTGTAGCAAATTTCTCGCTGATTGCATTATTGGTTCTAACGGAGTAGGGTTTAGAACAAGATGTGTAACGTTTCTGACGAAACTCAAGATGGCGGTGAGCGTTGAATCATTCAACAAGTAAGAAAAAGTTTTCATCGTGCACTAGTTTTTGACGTGTCCAATGTTTATGTGAAGTTTGAGCGTGATTGGCCTCCAAGTCTAGTGATGATAACTTTAAGGAGAATCCGTTAGCAGAATTGCGTCAATTTGCAAATTTGGGTGAATAACATTTGAGAATAGCGGCAAAACTATTGAATGTACGTTATCTCCCTCAAACCGTTGGCATAGTTCCGAAATAGCTGTTTTTGTACAATATAACGCAGCAAAGTGGAAGGCTGTACCTCTCGTAGTTCCACACTTGTTAGCTTAGATGTGTTCCGATTTTGAAACAATTAAAGATGTCCGATGTCAATGAACTAAAAGGGATCTGGAGGCCTATTAATAAATCAAGACGCGTGACCTGTGATCCAGACCTAATGTCACAGAATATGCTTAGAGATATATCAATTTACTTTGAAGAAACTAAAGGGCAAATTCGGGCCTGTTCATAAACGTTTCGAATTTGGAAAGATAACTTTCCGCGGTCAAGCGTATGTGATTCCCAGTGAGAGTTGTCTTCCTTGCGTCCAGAGTGTATAGATGGCGCTACAATAGAAATGTTTTCCTCGTACGGGTATTTCACAAGTGGACGCCATTTTTGTTGTTTATACTAAAACGTTTTTGCGCGGATGGTTTTACCTTTTGCAAGAAATTGTACCATGCTATTATATAATAATTATGCTATTATATAATAATTAGTTGTCATGTATGTATCAGTGCATTCACAAAACGGAAGAATCTAAATAAAACTCAATTTTTGACAACAGTATCATGCGTAAAAACAATTCTGTCGAAAAAGGCCTAGGCCCTTAGGCGTATTTGTTTTTGTGAAAATGGATGCGAGGAATGCTTTGAGTACAGATCCGTCTTTGTTGACACGCTTTGAGTCTACTATACATATTATATCTGGCTTTTGCTTCTGTCTAAATGCTGGACCATTAGCGTAGAAATGGTCAATATCCAGTTTTGTTGAACAACTCTTAGTGTTTAGGGTAAAGCCGTTATTTAAACTGTGAGGGAATTGGTTTGCAGGTTATTATATGTGTATTTCTTCAGAATTAAACGAATACAAAAACGTTCGCGACAATCATTTATTTCCCCCTATATTTCAGCGTCTGTAATACTCTTAATAGACTGCTATACGAATGCGGTGGCAAGTTCTGTTCGGTATGTTATGTAAACGGGAGTTGTGGATGAATTTTGACTTTTTATCTAAATAAAACATAAACGTTTAAAATACCTTTGAAAGCAGAATGTTAGAAAAATATTTTCTGAAGTGTTGAACCGCTTTTTAAGTGAAATGATAATCACTGATAATTTATAATCTCATTAACTTTTCAAGAGCATTAGACAATGGATATTTTTATGAGAAATGGATTTATGCATCCACATAAAGGTACACAGAATTGAATTCTTTATGCCATCGTCAAACTTCACTGATATTTTGATCTAGTGGTAAGACAAATGTGGGACAAAATTTGACCTAAGTTATTACTCTGTTAGAGACGAATCGTCTTTTATGTGAAGTACCCATTTCTAAATATAACCCAAAAAATCGCCGGGCAATGATGGTGTTACTAACGAATTTTATGTAGCTGTTCAAATTACTTTTTCTCCATGGTTTGTCGTCCATCCGTCTGTAAAACAGTTGTTGTCAGCATGATTTCTCAGGAACTACTGCACGAATGTTTCTTAAATTTGGTACACAAGTTCCCCTTGGGGTCTAGTTATGCAACTAAGATATTTTTTCTGGTCCGATTCGAAAATCCAAAAGGGCCACAAGGCGGTTATCTTGGATTTCCTGATGAAAGTTTGTTATCACGATTTCTGAGGAACTACTGCATGGATTTTTCTCAAATTTGGTACAACGGTTTCCCTTGGGGTGTAGTTGTGAAAGATATCTTTTCTGGTCCGATTGGAAAATCCAATATGGCCATCAGGCAGCCATCTTGAATTTTCTCATGAAAATTTATCATGATTTCTCGGGAAGTATTGCATGAATCTTTCTGAAATTTGGTACACAAGTTTCCCTTGAGGTCTAGTTGTACAAGATACCTGTTTTGGTCTGATTCGAAAATCCAATATGGCCACCAGGCGGTACAGCATGGATCTTTCTCATATTTGGTACAACGGTTTCCCTTGTCCAGCTGTGGAAGATATGATTTCTGGTCCGATTCAAAAATCGAATATGGCCATGACGTGTTCCAACTCTTAAGTGATGAACGTCAGAGTAAGATATCATTAGCCAGGTATATCCATTGTTGTTTAATGGGTGCAGACAATGGGTTTGTCAGGAATATAGATTCATATTCTATTCTCAGTTCAAGTCTAAACTTTGAAGTACATCAAGTGAAGAGTAGAGTCTCAATTGCACTGTGCAAAGGAACCGGAAGCGAGAGAACAATAAATGCACAAATGTTGATAGAGAATGAGCCGTTAAAAGACATTTTAAAATGTGACTAGGGCTACAAATTTCTGAAAGCTATCCGAGGAACGTTTCCATTTTGGCAAGCTGCACAAAAACATTTGTTTGCGATGTTGCGTCAAGTTTGAATCCCAACATGGTTTTGTTCCTTTTCATCTAGAGATACAAGATGGTGTGAAGTATTAGAATCAATGATGCGATAAGGAGATACCAGGAAAGTTAGTGCGCTAGACTGGAGAGCCTAAATTGAGAATTTTGTAAGCACAAGAAGTGTGCGCAATGAAATTATGATTTGATAAGCAAAACCGAGTAAGATGTAATAGTGATAATCTCCATTAAATTATGATACAAGCCATTGAAAAGTAAACCGGAAATGGAAAATTTCCTAAGTATCCCTTCTCTAAAATAGCCGAGTGCCATACAGTTCGAGAAGAGTGAGACTAAGAACAAACAAATTATTCATACTGTTACATGTGACATATGAAGATTGTATTTTATGATTTAAAATATTAAGCTCGTTGAATAAACCAAAGTTCATGTTATGTTTAAGTTACATGTGTATTGGTATATAAAGATATAGGCCCCGTCATGACCGGAGATGTTGTTATGTACATGGCAAGTCATGGTAAGAATAGGCCTCAGCTCCTTAGGCAGCATGTTGTAAAGAGGCGACTAACTGAAGCACCTGTGCGGTTCATGGGTGTGAAAAGGAATAGGACCGCACCTGTGTGGTTCCCGGGTGTGAAAAGGAATAGGACCCAATGTTTTGATATGACTGAAATATACTTGAAAGCAACGTTAAATCATATTCACTCACTCACTATAAAGATATAGATGGTTAAATGTTCTTTGGGGTTAACTCCCTTGATCATGCCATGTTTAAATGCTGTTGTGAGTTATTGGCCTCAACCACCACATATTGGAGGTATATTAGTCCTTTCCAGCACAATCAACACAACCTGGAGTACGTTTTCCTTGGACGATTGAATTCTATTTCAGAGATAGATTAGACTACATGTATTTCAAACAGTACTGTTATAATTTCACAAGTTGAACCTTACTTTGAATACAATTCCGATATCTTTAGGTTATTATGGTACTTAACATCCAAAATGCATTAAGATTTAGGATATACATGTACAATATACAGTACAGTAGATTAGTTAAATGTAAGCCACCTGAATTCAGATTTAGATTGGGTTGGGTGGGTGGGACTATTACATCTTACTCGGTTTTGCTTATGAAATCAGAATTTCATTGGGCACACTTCGTGTGCTTACAAAATTCTCAATTTCATATCGCAAAACCTCATAAGATGTAATTGTGATATGTTCAAAGTCAACATTTGAAAGTTGTTGTAAACTTCATTTTAGACCAAATATGGCCTAAAATCTGACTACTTGGCACCTTTAACCAGTAGCCCTGGACTATATTACTAGATCCACTCTTTAGAATGCTGTAGGGAAATAGACAAAAGTGCAAACCGACTCACGGGATAGCTTTACGCTACATGAAAGTAGTTCCACAGAGATGAGTTTTGGGGAACATTAGTGGTTGAAAGGCTTTTGTATGTCTATATTTAGTCACTAATAGTCACTTGGCATATATATGATCACTTATCTGCATTAAATATTGGATCCTTATCAAGGTTCATTGCCGTGGTCCCACCTCTTTGTGAGGTACCAAATATTGGATACTTGTCATTAAATATTGGATCCTTGTCAATCATCGCCCTGGTCCCACTTCTTTGTGAGGTATTAAATATTGGATCCTTGTCAATCATTGCCCTGGTCCCACCTCTTTGTGAGGTATTAAGATATATTAGACCTTGTATGAATCTGGTGATTATTAGGTATGTCAATATGCAGCAGCAGAAAAATTGGCTGGCAAGAGCCCCAATACTTATTTCAATATGGTGCAACAGAATAACTGGCTGGCAAAGGAGCCCCAGTAGCTAAGTCAATATTCTGCAATGAAATAACTGGCTTCATGCAAATTATTTTGCGGGAGTGCTGACGGGAATTGGATTCCTGTATTCCTGTGGGAAAACAAGCCTGGTCAGATATGCAGAATTAAACATAAAATGAGACAGATAGTTTTTAGGGAAAACTGGAGTTGAGCCATGGGTAAGCCTTGAGCCGACAATCGCCGCTGAACCTTGTGACCAATTACAACTAAATTTCCATTTTCATTAAATCTTCACATGTTTAATATGTGTTTGAAGTTTGACCATCATTGACTGAACAATTGCTGAGATTTAGTAATAATAATATCACAGAGAAGAATAAGATACTACTTATAAATTATTGATTGATTGTTGAAGAAAGTTAACACATATATAGAAAATGAAATGTTTTTTTATTGAATACAAAGGTTTAAATAAAAGTATAATATGAAATTAACATGTCATTTATGCGATAGAGAAATTGATGTAATTAAATATATACGATCATGACATTTTTATTGTTTTCATTATTCAGAGTTGGCTGAACAACTATAGTATGCTTTATAGTAAAAGAAAACCATACTTGCACTTTAGGAGTACATACATGTACATAAAATAATGATATCATTAATTGATATTGAATAGAATGATTACTATTATATACAGTAGATTAATGTATATAAAAAGAAATAATTCAATACAGTATGAAGGTATAACAAAATACACACATACGTATATTTAATTATGAAAGAATGAGAATCACTATGATGTCTTGTGGAGTAAACAAAAATAGTTTGTTAATTGAATACTTCACTCAATTTTCAAACATTTCTATTTTAAAGGGTTTTACTTAAAAAATGAAGTGAAATGTCTGTTGCCACTGAAGACGGGAAAATATTGCTCTAGTCATTTCTGCATCTGATTGCCAAATAGGTAATCAACATTCCATCTGTTTCTTCATATTTTCTTTTTGATAAAATCGGAGGCCTTAAATTTTGATGTAATTTAGAATTCTACATGACTTTGGTGTGGCATTATTTGGTGGTTGGAGTACCAAATTACGTCAGCCTAGTGACGACACTAGCGGCATTCAGATGCCCAGGAATAACACAAAAAAGTGAAGAAAACGCAGCAAGGAAGCAAGCAGAGATTGCTCAATTGTATGCCCCCCTTCCGCTTTAATCCGACACTGCTCTACCATTGTTCTGTTTTGTATTGGTCTGTGGAGGCCTAATTTGGCTAATTATAAAAATTCTGTTTGAGTCACTTTTTTCGGCATGCCTCGCATGATACATGTACATATTCCACCCGGGACTTTCGCCAAATTCAAAAATGTGACCTGGTTATGAGACTCTTGAAAATGATACCGGAACTCGGAAAAAACTGTACGCTGCACAACTATGAGCCACTGGCCACATTCCATGCAAGTTTCAATCCTGTCCATCAATTATTAACCGAGATATCGCGCGGACAAGAAATTCGGGCGGACAGACGGACGGACATAGCGATCGCTATATGCCCCCCCTCTAGTTAGAGGGGGGGGGGGCATAATAATATTTTTCGGTCTTCAGTGGCAAGAAATATTTGTCAGACATTATTTAAAGGTGCACACTTCATGGTCGAAGTGTATCTGAATTGTTTGAAGGATTCATTTCGGCATGAAATAAAATAATTGAATACAATAATAATTATACTTAATTTAATAATGTGCCACATTTTTAATAAACATTCTTATATAAGCATAATGAAAATCCAAACTTGAAGATGAAACATAAAACGAATGTCTTTCTTTAAACATTGAACTAACTTGAAAGGTAAGTCTATTTAATCATCAAACTGTGAACACATTGTAATGTATTTCTCCTATACATGAAAACAATAATTGTGTATGGTAACAATTTTAAGTAATATTCTTTGTATTCTCTTTTTAATGAAATAATACATTGAATTACTGAAAGTGTAAACAAAAGGGAAAGAGGAAAAAGATACAACAGGAAAACAGAAAAAGATGCTTATCAGCTAACTTGTACATTTAAATGCATGTCACTGCTCAGTGCTTATATTCATGTCACTATTGTCAGCAAAAATACATCATGTATCAGGAGTGTTATTAGGTGTGTTAGTATTTGGCAGATTTGAGGTGGCTGTTTTTTTTGAAACTGTTGTAACGATATCATTCATTGTTGATTGAATGGTGACAACATGTAATGAGAAAATGAATGCTTCCAAGTCCTCTGGATCCTGAAGTAGGTTGATTTTATTGAATGTTTTCAAAAGATCTACTACAGTATTGTGGTGTATTGTATATTTTGTGTTGTTGTCTTCCAAAACAAGTTTGACTGTAGTGTTTGGTTGTAGAGTTTCTGGCTTTTGTGTCATTCTGCAATTTTGGCATTTAATAAAATTGTTACAGTCAGACAAATTTGGGAGCATTTTTTTGCAAGAACGACAGTGATAAGTTGTTGAGCAGTCTACCATCATGATTTCACCTGTTGTGGTTTTCAAAATTGGCTGCTCAGGTTCTGTTGAATCAACTTTTCCTAAATCTTCAATTTGTATCAATTCTGTAAGTTTGGAAAAGCTTAAAAATTTTAAGCCTTCATATTCTTTGATTGTTAACCGGGTGAACTTATAACTTGAATTCAGTGTTAATTTTGCCTGGTCTTCTTGACCCCAGACAGCCAGTTCAAGGGTACAGGTGTCATCAGATATATTACATTTACCCAAAAGTACCTCTTCTCCAGTCATTGTTTTCCTCGTTATTGGCTCGTGTACTGCAGTGACTTTTGCCTCGACTGTAGTCTGTGAATAGAGTGAAAGAACATTGCAATATAGTATTTATGAATTCAGTGTTTTATAGAACTATATTGAAATAGAAGCTTCAGTAAATTTATCAGGACATATTATTGAATTGCATATTTCAAATGAGAATTTGAGATAGTGAGTGAGTGAATAGAATTTAACGAATTTGAGATAGTATCAAGTAGGTTTTGTTTATTGTCATATGATAAGCAAGTATTTTCGACTTAGAAATGCTACTCTGATTTCAATGTCTCTGTCAGAAGAGATGTTCAATGTAAAAATTGTGATTTTAGTGCCATTGACCATGTTTTATACCGCAGATGTTTAAGCAAGAATTAGTATAATGTGATTGAAACTACCAGTGATTATCTGATGATAAACACATCTATTTGACCTACGCATAGTGTCGTCTGACTCATAAGTAGAGAGGTTTAACATAGACATGCCATAGTTTGACCTCAGTGCTAGGTAGAAAAATTGGAAAGAAACAAGTTGAGAGGAAAAGCAACCGCAAATAAATTATCTTCGGATAGAAATGATATTATCGAAGATGTTTAAGAAAAGTAAAGAAAATTTAAATATGAGCAGTTAGAATAACAAAGAATTCAGAGAATTTAAGAAAGTACACAGTAAGATCATTTATCAGTATGTTACCATAGCAATCAGATGAATTATCTGCAGGAGTTCGTTGTTTGATTAAGTAGGTAAGCTTATCAAATTAGGAATTGTTAGTAGTATCGTTTAAAGATATGCAGTTGACATATGTGTGGAAGGACGGATTTAATGAACAACAATACAGTTAGGGCAAAATTGGATGAGGGTTAAAAATTGTTAGCAAAATTATTGCCGTAAAACTGAGAAAAAACACAGGAAGGAAGCAAGCAGAGATTGCTCAATCGTATGCCCCCCTTCGGCTTTAATCCGACACTGCCCTGCCATTGTTCTGTTGTTTATTGGTTGGTGGAGGCCTAATTTGGATAATTATAAAAATTCTCTTTCTGTCATTTTTTTGCCATGCCTCTCACAATACGTATTCCGAGTATCAACCAACAAGTGATAATACGATGTTTCAATGCAAGATGGTCACCAGGGCTTTTGCCAAATCCGAAAATGTGACCTGGTTATGAGACCTATATTCCTTGGGAGTATATTGCGGTGAAGCAATCAATGAACTTTGACTTTTGCACCTAATTCACTCTTTTTGGGGCAATTTCATACTTCAGGACCTATGTTGTCTGCTTTGGAATGTAGAATAACATATAATATAGCCATTTTCCTGGTCCAAATCGGTTATGGACTGAGATCCAGCCTGGACAAATAAATATATCCCATTCACTTACGTTTGATAAACAAAGGGCCATAAATCTTGAAAATATAACTAAAAGCAGAGAAACTTCATGCTGCATAGCAATGGGTCACTGACAACTTATTATGCAAATTTCATACTTGTCCATAAAATATTAACCGAGATCCAGCCCTACAGGTCTCAATTCACAAAGATTTGAAGAAAAAAAGGCCATAACTCTTGAAAATATATGCGAAACGCGGAGAAACTTCACGCTGCATAACTACAGGGCATTAACAACATATCCTGCAAATTTCATAATTGTCCATGCAATATTAACCGAGATCCAGCACAGACAAGTCCCAGTTCACAAAAATTTGAAGAAAAAAAAGGCCATAATTCTTGAAAATATATGCGAAACGCAGAGAAACTTCACGCTGCACAACTACAGGGCATTGACAACATATCGTGCAAATTTCATAATTGTCCATACAATATTAACCGAGAGCCAGCCCGGACAAGTCCCAATTCAGGGAGAATTCAGGAACACAGGGCCATAACTCTTGAAAATATAAGCGAAACGTGGTGAAACTTTACGCTGCACAACTGTGAGGCATTGACCACATATTGTGAAAATGTCATACATGTCCATACAATATTAACCAAGAACTAGCCCGGACACGTCCAATTCAGTGATTTCAGAAAAAGGGCGATAACTCTTGAAAATTATACCAGACCTCGGAAAAAAACTCAACGCTGCATATCTATGAGGTACTGGCCACATTCCATGCAAGTTTCAATCTCTTCCATCAAATATTAACTGAGATATTGTACGGACAAGAAATTCGGACAGGCAGACGGACAGACAGATGCCCCGACGGATGGATGGACAGACGGACGGACAAAGGGATCGCTATATGCCCCTCCTCTAGTTAGGGGGGGGGGGGCATAAATATTATGAAATGAAAATGTGAATGAAGATGGCTGTTCATATAAAGTAAGCCAAGTTGCATTTGCTGCTGAGGACAACCATGACAGTTCATCTGGCTTGATAATTTTGATATCGTATGAAGCTTGTATTCTTGTCGAAGACAGTATGTTAATAGTATACAGCATGATTCTATAATATAAATGTGATATAATTCCTCATAACACTGTAATCTTGTGTTCGGGTTTTTTTCAATGGACTATCAGAAAACTTAGATATAATATTACTCTCTAAACAAATTTATACGAAATGTCACTCTAGTAAGAGTGGAAATTGATCCCACTTAATAGTTGAGGGAGATTTTCACTCAACACGAGTTACTTTTCAGTTAACTTGAGTTAAATGAATTCAACTTGAGTGACATTTACCGAAGTATCAGAGTGGAAATTGATTCCATTTAACTTGAGTGAACTTGAGTGGTTTTAATTGGAGTTGACAGAAAAGTAATTCAAGTTGAGTGAAAAGTAACTCACTCAAACTTGAGTGGAACAGTTCACTCAAATTTCTTAGAGAGTACAGATATTATATGTGAGTCCTGATATGTGATATAATTCCTGATAACATTGTAATCTTGTGTTAGGGGTTTTTCAACACACAATCAGAAAACTCAGATATAATATTATGAATTTGTTGATTTACTATGTTCTTTGAATAAGATTGTGTTCAAGAGACTGCAGAAAATTGTAATTTAAAACTTTCTGGCAGATATGAAATAAATACATTATGCGGCCATGGTATTTTGTGCTGTTAGTTAGCAGATATGCTGTGGAGACATAGTCTGAGCTGGAAGTTCGGCTTGAGTTATAGAATTAAATGCTGTATTTGTATATGGTGTAAGATAAATAATGCAAGTAATAACAAGTGAGGATATATGCGAATTTACTTACCCAATGTCCAATGGTTCCATGTTCTTTAACTTGTTGTAGTGTTTTCTTTTCATAATCGGGTGGGATTTTAGATCTGAAGTTGACATTCTTTCTATCCAAAGGGGTTATTGTTGTTTTGCGGTTACATAAGATTTTATATCTTGTACCATCTGTTTGATCTGAAAATAAAATAAACATAAGAATAATTATTGTTTTAGCTATAATGGAAGTAACAGCGATTCTAAACAAAGGATCAGTTGTTTTATCAATTACAGTGCCGTGATTGCCATGCGTGTAACTGGGGAATTTCTAACTTAGGCCTCAAAATTGGAGCATAACAGGTTTTTCCTAAAAATCTTCTCTCATATTTGAGATAAATTTCCACAACTTGACGAGGTAAAAGATAGTACATCTGTTTAAATTATATGTCAAAATCAGAGCTGAACTAGACTTTTTCAAAGTTTTTCCATTTACTTCTGTGTTAAAATTAGACTTTTCATAGGCAGGAAAATCCTTTAGTGACTTCATTGTATCATAGAGAACAGGAAAAATCATTAAAATGAACATAGTAGAATGAAAATGTGATTTCATTGATCAGTTTACGATATATAATGTGCTTCAGCACTTTACGACCGGAAAGTCTTCTTCATGAATGGACTAATCAAATCACACTGCATTAGCTGAGATGTTGGGCATATTGTAACGTTTAGAAAGTGTATAAATTATTTCAGTCTGTTCAATGTTTTTTATATGGAGGATATTTTGTCTTTTTCAGATGAGCCCGCAAAGTGGAGGCTGCCGGCAGCTTGTTGCTGTCACTATAGTTGGATACTTACTGAATGATCTGGTTATATGTTGTAGACGAAGTGGTTTTGAACTGTTTGCAGCCGTCACCATTTCTGTTCTTTTTTCGTCACTAAAGCAGACAGCGTCTAAATATTCTTTCTTGTCAGTTTGAAAGGTGAAATTGAAGTATTTGTTGTTCGATGAACTGATTTTTGTGGATGAAACCTGATGTATAAAACCGATAACGGTATCTTCTGTGGGATTAGCTTCGTTCATCTTAGCAACCTTACGTGCGGTTGCCATGTTGATCGTATATGGTAGGTGAGATACAGTATTCTTGACTAACTTCGAACAATGTTGATAGAAATGTGTGAAAGAATACCCTTAACTTCTTTTATATAGAAGTTTTGTTTCTGTTTACTGATGTTGTGAAATAATTGTATGTGTACATGTGCTGTGTATATTGCGTAATGTGGGAGAATATTGCAAAATGTTTTATGAAGTAATTCTATGAGGCTGGAAGTCCCCAATATTAATAATTGCAAATAGTGAAACATATCATGGTATTTCCAATATGTCAATAGACTAGAAATTCGTACAAGAAAAAATAAGTCGTCGCAGTCGGAGATATTAATATGCTGATTTCAAACAATTGCAGGGAATAAATGAGACTGAATAAAATGTCATCAGTTATGTGATTAAATATGCATTGAAAGAAGGCGTCATCCTCACCTATCAGGGAAATGATCAATTTTGGTAAACTGAGAAAGAGAGAATTGGGGTTTAATGTCGTGTTCAGCAATATTTCAGCTATATAGTGACGATTAATGTTTGCGAGATAATAGTGTATGGCTGATTCTACATCGCCTCATCATGGTTTGATGGAAATGTTTCTGGCTGTTCAGATGAATATAGCTTATAGTTTTTTTGAACTCATAAAGTTTGTTAATTATTCACAGCATCCCATAAAGATTGAAATAGCCGTGTCACATAAGTACAGATAGAGGACATAAATGGGATTTAAACAGAATCAATGTTATTATGTAGTGGTGCCTTAGCTATCCTATCAGCCACAGTATTACCTATGATGCCAACGTGACTAGACAACCAACAGAACAAAATATTAATCTGTTGATCAAATCTACAGTCATGTAGTTGTAGAATACTCAGGATAGTGGGATGAGTCGAAGTTGCACTTTTAATCATTTGGAGGCATGACAGTAAATCTGATAATATGACATATTTTTTTCTTTTAGTGAAAGCAATATTTTCTCAGTAGTATAGTGTAAGCATTTAAATGCTATTTGACTTTTGACTTTTGTGGCATGTGGCGTTACGTGGCGGTCACAGAGGTCATCAAGTGCACTATAGTTCAGGCAAAAGTTATCTGGTTGGCATGGTGACATCACTTTCGGTTTCCATGTGGCATGTGT
Organism: Hanleya hanleyi; assembly: GCA_036873755.1. Classification (NCBI taxonomy): domain Eukaryota; kingdom Metazoa; phylum Mollusca; class Polyplacophora; order Lepidopleurida; family Hanleyidae; genus Hanleya; species Hanleya hanleyi. The sequence goes on from JAVTVY010005369.1 coordinate 128,988, forward strand.
TCCTTTGTGATGATGCAGTCTTGTTGTAATGTGGTCAAAAAAGCTTTTGTGGACAGAAAGTAGTCTCACGGGAAACAAGAGCCCAATGGGCTTCAATCAACGCCTGTATATCTGAAATTTCATTGGTCCAAATTTCAAGGTTGTTTAATAGTCTTGATTCCAATTGGTAGCTAGCAATCTAGAGAAAAGTGTACAATTTTGTGTTTCTGAGAATGTAACATATATTACATATAAAATTGAATGATAAACTAAAATAAGCTTAACTCTTGGAAACTAGTTGACCTTGGAGCAAGAATGGAGAGCTCACATATCCCCCATTGAAATCGACAATATTCAAAACAGAAGAAAATAGCAGTTTTCTTGAAATGGAGGAAAGAGAAAGTGATGAAGTAAACCTTTGTTCTTGAGTTGATAAATAGGTATGAAGTTCATAAAGGACTCCTCTCTCCATTAAATTAGTAAATGTATGGGTTTTTTTCACAACAGTTTAACTAAATGTAGCTGTTTCAAACATGGGAGAGAACTCCACAGGACAAATGCCATATACATGTAGGGGAGAAAACTATGAATATTCCAACGTGATACATATAGTCAGCTAAACTTGATTCAGTTTTGGGAGAGTGTGACCTTGACCTTTGACAAATTCATGTATGGCTCTTCTTCGCCATGCAAGTAAGGTATTTGATACCATTCCATATACCTTGAAACTAGAGATATCGCATGGACAACAAATGTTAATGGATGAATGGATAGAACGCAACATTGCATTACATGACTTCGTCTTTGACAGGCATATGAAAATGTGATTTAATGATTTCCTGATTTTGGGGTCACAGTGACTTTGATCTAAATTTTGATATGACATATCGTGTTCCGTCAATGTATCGATGGATACAAAAAGAATTATGATTTTTATGAATTTCAAAATTTTGGGGTCACAGTGACCTTGACTGTTGACCTTGAGCTAATTTTTGATACATGACAATGCATCTTCCTGTAATCTTTCGATGGACACAAAAATTATGATTTTTAACAATTTCATGATTTTTGGTTCACAGTGACCTTGACCTTTGACCTTAACTTACATTTTGGTATGTGACACATTGTTTTCCCCTAATGTATCTACTAACACAAAAAATGTTATTTTTCATAATTTGCTGATTTTTGGGTCAGTGACCTTTGACCTTGATCTATATTTTGGTATGCAACACTTTATTTCCCCCTATTGAATTCATTCACCCAAAATTTTTTAATTTTTAATGATTTCTTGGTTCTTATATCACACTGACCTTTGACCTCTGACCTCGACCTCCCCGGGCTCCACTTACCAAAAATTAGAACTCTAGACAGAAAACTGTCAATGATCAATGATTTCCTAATTTTAGGCAACAGTGACCTTTGACCTCTGACCTCATGTTCACAGATATAAACCGGACATGAATGCTTCAGTGATTTCTTGTTTTTTAGGCCAGTGACCTTTGACCTCACCTGTGCCCTTGACCTTCATTTTGATATGTGACACATCGTCTCCCGGTAGGGTATCCACTCACCAAAAATTAGAACTGTAGATAGAAAACTGTCTCAGATATAAACCGGATAAGGGGGACAGACAGACGGACGGAAAACGCTATCACATAATACGTCCGGCTGTTGGCGGGCATATAAAAATGCATGGAATGCATGTATGGACCCTGGAATGTACATGTTTAGATATGTACTGATCTTCAACATCCAGGACCTTTTCAACATCCGGATGACGTCATACAGTCTGCGTGAATCGGGCATAATCTGACCGTATGGAATGCATGGACTGACTTGGTTCTGGGTTTTTTCCATTATTATTTCCGACTTGAGGTCGTTACGAAGGATTTTGCAAGTCATGGATAGGTGTATGTAAAATGAGGATTTCTGGAAAATATAAGAAGGGCAACACAGACTTTACCCCTACACTAGGGGAAATCCCCTATCAACCCTATCCCAAAGAGCTAATATCAGTCCATGGTTTATCGGGGCCTGCTGAGAGAGTGGGGGAGTGGGTGTATGTAAAATTAGGATTTGTGCCGAAAATATAAAAGGCGGAACACAGACTTTACCTCTACAATAGAGGAAAAGCCCTATCAACCATATTTTGAAGGGCTAATATTGGTCCCTGAGCTTATCGGGTTCTGCCTGGAGTGGGTGTATGTAAAATTAGGAATTGTCCCGAAAATATAAAAAGCGGAACACAGACTTTACTCCTACAGTAGGAGAAAACACTGATCAACTCGTATCTCAAAGGGCTAATATCTGTCCCTGGCTTATCAGGCTTTGCTGAGAGAGTGGGGAGTGGGTGTATGTAAAATTAGGATCTCGTTTATTATATAAGGCTTAAGTGTATATAACGCATAAAAAACTTGGCAAGTCAAGCTGGTTCTTTAATTTTCATTGTATAATGCAATCTGTGAATGTCATTGGTTACATCTATAGACCATTTTCATCCACCTAACAATACAATAAAGGAAGCAGTATAGTTTTTGAGAATGTATCTTGAGATAACAGTAAAGTTAGAATATATGATTTTTTTGTGTTTGACTGAGTTGCATGCTGTTTACCTGGTTCAGGTTAACCACTTACCCGCTGCAGTAACGCAAATCAAATATAAATATACCGCTCGAGGAAGGAATATTCCTGAAATTTTCAGGATGGGCGATTCAAATATTGTAACCTTTAAACAAGGCACATTTGGTGAACTGGATGATGGAACAGCCCCCAGAATGCAGGAAGAAAGTGTTTTAATTCAATCTGGATCCAGAGAAAGGACATTTGATTTTAAGAAAGAACTCAGCGATTTCCAAATATCTTTGCAAATGGAAATGAGAAACTAACTCAAAAGTTTTTATGAGGAGACCTCTAAAAGAATAGCAACTACAACAGCTATGGAAACTACAGGAGAAATGGAAACTATGGTAGAAACATACAAAGAAATAGTTCCCAATTGCAGAGGGAAAGGGACTATCAAATCCAGAGTAATAATTACTCTCAATCTGGAAACACTAGTTCTGGACAGGGAAACTTAAAGTTGCTGAGTCAAGGGGCCAGAGCCAGGGAAGTAATTAAAGGCCCACAGTAGTATTGATCAATGATCTATCACCAAGTGATGAGGGATTATTTGTTGTTGCAAATGTGCAAAATAAATCTTTACTAATGTTGGTAGACAGAAGTGCCAACATTACCATTTTAATGAAGGATTTTCTAGACAATCTTCCACAATCATTTAGACCTTTGGTGAACCAAGTTGATATTATGTTAATAACAGCCACTGTGGAAGTTGCCTCATTCTACGGTAAATTAACCGTAAACATTAGACTAGGAAGTTTTGAAGTTGAACATGATGTTTTGTTAGCTAACATTGAAAACTAGAGGTTCCGCTTTGACCCTTGAGTTGCCGCCCCGGCATGAAGCCTATGCTGGTTGTTTTTTGGGGCAAAAACATACGTCTCCCACAACCTCCAACCTTGCCTTGAATGGGCACATAATTTAAGGGAAAGTGCTATAAAATGAATGTAGCAATAAGTATCTTAAACAAAGCTGCGTATCTAAAAATATTAATTACAAAGAAGCGATTTTCATTGTATATACATGTACAAGTAGATGAACGGTTGGACGACATCGGACACAGATGAATGCATGCACACATACACTAAAACCTGATCAAATGTGGGGCTATCCCAATGAAGCTTCCATCCAAGTTTGGTGAAATTCCATCCAATAGTTCTCAAGGTATCTTGCAGACAAAGCCTGTATATACATGTACAAGCAGATGGACGGACGGACGAACACCGGACGAATGCAGGCACACACACCAAAACCTAGTCAAATGAGGGGGCTATCCTAATGAAGCTCCCATCCAAGTTTGGTGAAATTCTGTTCAGTAGTTCTCCAGATATCTTGCAGACAAGCCCTGTATATACATGTACGTGTAGACGGACGGACGGACACGGATGAATGCATGCACACACACCAAAACCTAATCAAATGAGGGGGCTATCCCACTATAGCTTCTATCCAAGGGGAGTGAGATTCCGTCCAGTAGTTCTCAAGATATCTTGCAGACAAGGCCTGCACATACATGTATAAGTAGATGGATGGACAGACGGACACCGGACACGGATGAATGCACGCACATACACCAAAACCTAATCAAATGAGGGGGCTATCTCAATGAATCTTCCATCCAAGTTTGGTGAAATTCTGTCCAGTAGTTCTCCAGATATCTTGCAGACAAGCCCTGTATATACATGTACAAGTAGATGGACGGACGGACAGACACCGGACATGGACGAATGCACGCACACACACCAAAACATAATCAAATGAGGGGGGGGGGGCTATCCCACTGAAGCTTCCATCCAAGTGTGGTGAAATTCCGTTAAGTAGTTCTCAAGATATCTTGCAGACAAGGCCTGTATATACATGTGCAAGTGGATGGACGGACGGACGGACACCAGACATGGATGAACGCATGCACACAAACCAAAACCTAGTCAAATGAGGGGGCTATCCCAATGAAGCTTTCATCCGAGTTTGGTGAAATTCCATCTAGTAGTTCTCCAGATATCTTGCAGACAAGCCCTGTATATACATGTATAAGTAGATGGACGGACGGACAGACACCGGACACGGATGAATGAACCCACATACACCAACACCTAATGAAATGAGGGGGCTATCCCAATGAAGCTTCCATCCAAGTTTGGTGAAATTCCATCCAGTAGTTCTCCAGATATCTTGCAGACAAGCCCTGTATATACATGTACAAGTAGATGGACGGACGGACGGACTCCGAACACGGATGAATGCACGCACACACACCAAAACCTAGTCAAATGAGGGGGCTATCCCAATGAAGCTTCCATCCAAGTTTGGTGAAATTCCATCCAATAGTTCTCAAGATATCTTGCAGACAAGGCAGGGGGACGGACAGACATCCATCCATCCAACCAGACAGACAGACAGACGGACGGACAGACAGACAGACAGACAGCACAAACACTAGATGTCTCCCCCCAACATAGTTGGGGGAGACATAATGAAGGGATCCTGGGATTGGACTTTATGGAGAAATATAACTGTGAAGTTAGGATTAGCTCTGGAAAAATGGTAATGGCAAATATAGAAGTACCATATTATTGCAATGTACAGGAAATAAGGCCCAAGTGTCGCAGAATTGCAGTCGTGCGACATTTGTTATGCATGCAAACGCCTCCAATATAAGCCTAAGGCACCCATGAAGAAATATAATGTAGGAGCAATGATGGAAAGAATTTTGTTGGACGTCATGGGGCCTCTTCCTGTGACGCAAGCAGGAAATAAATACCTATTGGTGATAGGTGACTATTTCACAAAATGGATGGAAGCAATTGTTGATCAAGAGGCTAAAACCATAGCTTCGAAGTTAGTGAAAAGGGTTATTTCTGTTTTTGGTGTTCCTCATCAAGGTTCAAATTTTGAATCTCATGTGTTTCGGGAAGTGTGTCAGTTAATGGGAGGTAATAAAACACGAACTATACCCCTAAGACCACAATTTGATGGTATGGTTGAACGGATGAATTAGACGATTGAAAATATGCTTGCATCATATGTCGCAGCGCACAAGAAGAACTGGGATGGATACGTACTCTTTGTTATGATAGTATGCAGGTCCTCAATAGTTGAGAGTGCTGGTGTCACGCCATGTGCTATGCTGTTGAGTAGAGAAATTAAACTTCCCATAGACCTACTTCTGGGTTCTCTTTCTGAGGATGAGAAGGAAGAATTAGTCATAGATTATCTACTATAATAGGTTGAAACAATATACTGCTGAAAATAAACCAACATGGTTTGAGCAAGTGGAAACACATGTGGAATAAGAATTAACGATTAAGGATTCTCAGGTATTATTGCAGCAGTGTAGGAATACGGGTAATGAAGAAGGGGTGGATGAAGTGCGAGACCCTTTTGCCATAGACATAGGGACAGAGACTGTTACCATGCATTGACACAGAGACAAAGACTGGCTCGTAACCAACTAATGGGAGAGAGTGTCGTAAACTAGATACATATGGAGATTTTGTGTATTTTGTCGAATGTGATCAAATTTTTCACATGAAAAAGTGCAAGCATCAGCCAAGTTACGAACAACGAATGGAAATGAATAATAGGAAAACAAATGCCATCTGGTATGAAGCCATGGAAGTTCTGGACTTATATGGAATCTTAATTAAAAGATGCTCTTTTTGGCCATGATTAAACAGAGATGCCTAGAGTTATTCCACCATTAATTGTTACCTCCTGTCAGGCATGGGTTATCCTCCTTAGATCAGTAAACTGTTTGTGGAAAAAGGTTAAATTTTACTTTTCTCAATAAATGACCTGTTTTAAATTTGTAGACGATCTTCACATAAATAAGTGTCTTTTTTAACAATAAACCGCGAACTCATGTGAAATAATTAATGAAATAATACGTTGTAGTTATAGTAAGTCGTGTCTGGTTTGATTTTTCCACCCGTGGGTCCAAATTGTTTCGAAAAACGATCAAATTTCTGACAGTTTCTCGGAACGTATATATCCAGACTACTGATCACATAATGGTTTTAAAAACTGACAAATACACTTGGGATAAAAATAAATGATATACAGCTTTTGTTGACCTCAGAAAAGCATTTGATTCAGTTTGGCATGAGGCATTATTTTTCAAATTAGAGAAGTCTGGTATAGGTGGTAAATTTCTCGATGTTATCTGCAGTATGTATACCCAGGGCCAGTCAAGGATTAAACGAGTAATAGTTAAAGCAACCGCTTCTCTGTGTCTTGAGGTGTTCACCAAGGGAATATACTCAGTTGCATATTATTCAACCTTTTTATTAATGACCTTTTGGAGGAACTGATTACTTCCAACGGTCAATATCGTTAATTTATATAACCCAACAAGATACCTTCATATTGAAGATTTTAATAATCTTCTATCTACCATGTATCAGTTTTTGACTGAAGTTCATTCGATAAAACTTGCTGTTGCCATCTATGACGACATTTTGATTTTGTATGTAATAATAATCTCGTTTCCATAGCCGGCCCTAATCTTCTAGCCCCTTTTAGCGGCTTCAGGTGGCCTTACCGATCTAGCTGGCCAAAAAAAAATCATTACCCAGTGACCAATTTTCGTCATTACCATGTGTTGCTTAAAGAGTCCAGTTTTGTGTGACTGGCAGACTTCTATCATTGGAATTGTGACCTCTATTTCTGAAATATTATCTCAAATTAAATTCCCATATACAAATTTTGATCTTAAAACTGTAGAATGTAAAGTTTCTCTGCCATTGACTTTCGTTTTCGGCTCGCAGCATCACGCAGTTTGGGGACTGCACATGTATGCAGGCCTTCAACTGGTCTCCAGTCGAAATATAGGACAAAATATAGGACTTTTTTTTTATAAAAATACAGGACAGATATATGACATTTTACTGAAAATATAGGACAAATATAAGTTAATCTTGCACATCAGCAGATACCTACATGAAAGAAACAAAGAAGTGTGGTTCAAGCCTTTCTCTGATAACGCACAATATTTATCATGATCGAACACTCCATCCAGTCAGTCTGAGGATGCCATTGTGAGAAATCAGCTACTGTACTAGTTTCGTCTGTTTCCATTGGTGGTCTGAAAAATATGAAGAAAGATTTTACCATATCAGTGAAATGAAAATCCAACTTGAAAGATGGGTAACATTGCATGTTACATTGCTACATCAAGGAAGATAACTGCTGAAATTCCAGTTATCTTCACTGATCTTCCTTGAAACTGATCAGGATTACAAATGTCAGATTATCCAAAGTATTACATGCAGATGAAAAGTATCATTTGTTCATCAAGTGGTGTGAGACTGTTATAATTATTATGGCCTTATTTATTGATAATGACATCTATAAAAACAAGCGTTCTGAGAACCCCAACATGTCGCCTTGCGGGGTAATCCGCCAAAGGTGCAGCAGTATTCAGGGCTCTCAAGGAGAGGCGAGCGATCACTCGCGCGCACCTCTTGCTCGCCTGAAATAAAAAAATGGCGAGTGGTTCACCACTCGCCTGTTTTCGTCGGTCAGAATAAAATTTAATGACATCTTCAGCTGTTGCTGTCAAGTTCTTGGCTTCCAAAATATCTTGTTGTTCATCATTGGCATGTTTCATAGGTGAGAATAAAGTTTAATGTCATCTTCAGCTGTCGTAAAATTCTTGGCTTTGTAAAGATCCTGTTACGGAAGGCTTCCCGCCATTTCCGCTTCATGTGTTTGTGCAAAAAGTATAACCCTGTGTCGGAACGAAATTACAGATCCGTTATGGGTAGACTGGTTGCCTCCCTTGTATTTCCATACATACACGTTTTGAGACGTGGGTTATGATTTCCACAAATATAAAATCCGTCAAGCACCATCGCTCTCACCACCATGGCATCACGCCGTTTTAAACATAGTTTCCGATTTTGTTTAACATAACATCACTCTGTTTTAAACATTAGTTTCCTATTTTGAATTTCTCTCGCTGTTAAGCGCACTTTCGTCCCACGATCAAGTCCATGCTTTTTATTGCTCTCACGCAATTCCGGTGGGTGTCAAGCACGCCTTTTCGTTCCTGACAATTTTGTCACTGTTAGCAGGCTGTTAGCGGAAAATTGCACGATGTCGAATCCGAAAGGAAAGCCGATAGAACTATCAACGTACATAAAAGGGGAGAGGAACCTACATCAGTGTTCCGAATTAAAGAAGACTACAACACCGTTCTGAATCGTGCATATGTGACCCACATATTCTGATGTAATATAGAAGTAATTTTAGCAATTCACTCGCCTCAGGGATTTCTCAGGCGAGTGATAAAAGCACTCGCCTCACTCGCCTGAGCTTAAATGCATGCGAGTGACGAATCACTCGCCTTCATTTTGCTCCTTGAGAGCCCTGGTATTGAAAGCATACATGTAGAGCAAACAATAAAGTCTTGAATAGTGTCCCTTTTTCAATCTTTTTCGTTTAGATTCGAAATTCTGTAAACAAAATTACAAATCAATTGTTTGTTCTTAGTGACAATGGACAAAAAGATCCTCTTGTCATTAGCTTACAATTATCGGGCAATGGTAGGCGCCAAAATCTTTCAGGATCTCTTGTTTGTATATGTTGAGGATTACATTCAAATCATTAACCATCTCCGGTTAAAATGCAGATATGTGAGCTGATATAGCTGCAGTTGTTTTCCTTGGGGTGTTCAAGACCAGTTCATGTATGGTTGTCTCCCTTAATGTGCTGAGATCAATATATACATATTGTCTCCTTTGAAAGATCAATCATACATCTATGGAAATGTATTCCTTAGATTGCATCATGACTACTTAAAATGTTTAGGCTATTATATACAAACATTAAGGCATGGAAGATTGCAGAGAAAAAAAATAGTATATAAGAATGGGAATAAAATCCAATGACACCATATCTAATGATCACTTGTTCATCTCTGCTACATTAATCAACATGAAGGGTAAAGAGAGAAGGAAGTTTTTTTTTTTGTTTTTTTTTAAATGTTTTATTGTCATTTTTGATGTTTACATGTATGACCTCTTCAGGATTAAGTTGGTGGCCATTTATTATTGTCATCCTACAATCACTCCCATAAGCACACACCCTTACACACTGTATCCATTTGTGATTCCACAACACTCTGCATGCATTTAGTCTGTACAAGGTTATAAACATACATATACATATATAACTATATACATACATATACCCATACCCATATACACATACACACATATACACATGCATAGTATACAATTTTATCTCATAGTCTACATTATGTGTAGTGTTTCTCTCCACATATAAATACACATACATAAACATGTGTACACACACACATATACATTCATATACTTATTATATATACATATATATACGTACATATACATCTATATATATATATACTCATTTCATAAGGTTAAGGGACATCATGCTTAAACTTGTTTATGGGGCGATGATTTTAAACCAGCTTTACTCTGTTAAATTTTGAGTAAATGTGAAGTAAATGGAATTTACTACATGTGAATTCAAAGGAACATCACCTTTGTCGCCAGAGCCGCAGTAAACAGGACTAGGATGGCCGTAATGCTATTCTGGTGGAATATGGTGAAATAACTAATCGCGTTTTAATACATGCTTCAGTGCAAATGTATTATTGTACTATATCCTGGCAGTTCTCATTTCAGAGGAATCAACAAGATATGACAAAATTTAAAGGGAGCATACTTACTGAGGGGAGGGGGGGGGGGTGTTTCAGTCTCAAAAATAAGACACTGCCCCAGTTCTAATCATCATCAAACACCTATTGATTGGTAAGCTAGTCCAAGAATGGGTGAATGAGTGAGTGAATATGATTTAACGTCGCTTTCAACTATATTTGAGTCATATCACTACGTTGGGTGCTATTCCTTTTCACACACAGGTGGGGTCCTATTTCTTTTCAAACCTGGAAACCCCACGGGTGCCTCAGTTAGTCACCTCTTACGACAAGCTCTGTGAGAGCTGAGGCCTATTCTTACCACGAAACACAAACAGATTGAGTTCAAGAGCGATTTTTTACTTATACTGAAAAACTGTATGCATACACAATAATTGTTCATAGAAGCAGATTTGAATACATAGGTTCATAGAAAGTTGAAAATGAGAATATTCATATATATATATAAAAAAAATAATTGAACTCCCTGATCATAATATACCAAAACCTCAAATAACTAGCAAATTCATGTCATGTCCAATTAAAGATTATTTTGTGAAGTTAATACCTTACATGAAAACATTTAGCTATAGCTACCCAATTAAGGCTCATAATGAAGGACGGCGGAAACATATGTTACAAGGATTGGCGGGGATAATTTGTGCCTAGATGTATTACTTGTGTAAATTTATACCGATTTCATATATTTGCAGGTACCCACAATGTCGTATGGTCAAATGAATGTCGGATAATACTTCACGGACAAATTTTGCTGCACCCACTTTCCCAGTCGGCCCTCGTTTTTGATTTTCGCTAGCCGTGAAGGCCGTGAAGTATTATCCGACATTCATGTGACCATACGACGTTGTGGGTACCTGCAAATATATGAAATCGGTATAAATTTACACAAGTAATACATCTAGGCACAAATTATCCCCCGCCAAGCCTTGTAACATATGTTTTTATCCACCGCCGTCCTTTTGGCCGGCGGCCTTTCTTTCCGCCGTCCTTTAGTATGAGTCTGAAAATCAATACCAATGGCCCTCAGTGAAAATCAATACCAATGGCCGTCCAACTGATGTGAAGAAACTTCCCAAGTTTGAATTCGATTGGTCGAATTGTTCTTGCGATATCGCGTTCACAAGATGTTGGATGGACAGAATCCAATATGGTCGATGGCGGCCATCTTGTATTATGTACCTCAGTGGAAATCAATACCAATGGCCGTCTAACTGATGTAAAGCACCTTCTCAAGTTTGAAGTCGATTGGTCGAATTGTTCTCAAGATATCGCGTTCACAAGATGTGGGACGGACGGACGGACGGACGGAAGGACGGACGACTAATATTTCCAATTCCTCACACCACTTCGTTGTGGAGGACAAAAACCTTAGACTTGTTTAGCTGAGAAAGGCTCACACTTCTGTTGATTACTTCAAGGCGTGTGTCTGAGCGAAGTTCCTGGCGTTATCCTGCGAGTCAATTAATAATATGATACACACTCAGGCAGCTATTAACTACTTGCAATAGACAGTCGTGTGAAAGATTAATCTCTTCCCAGCTGGATATCGGATCACCTGTGACAGGCCTCCATTTAACCACTACACTGGTAACCTATGGCAACCTATTGCATAATTATTAACCTATTGTCATATTATTAGTCAAAATTATGGGGACCTGAAAATAGGTTACCACTGTTTTTTATATGGCAACCTCCAGGCAACTTGAAAACAGGTTACCACCTTAAATTGAGGCCTGTGTAAGGCAATCAGTTTAATTTTTCTAGTGCCTCAAGTACTAAATTTTTAATCCTAATACTGAAGCGCTTCTAATTAGATATACCGGTGAATCCAGCTGGTTTTTAAACAGACGAAGCCATTAAATGTTATGGATATCACGGCGATGAGACCGTTTAATCGACTCATAATAATTAGACAAAGCTGTTTTATTGGCGAGATGTGATTGAAAGTGTCTTACAATAGTAGCATAAAGAGGGTTTTTTATATGTGGAGGAACATTCAGGTTATAACCAATCATGAGGTACCCCTGTATGATAGTAGTTTAATACTTTTAGTAGGTTTAGAGTGGACTGTATGTTTTTTGACCATATCTGCCAGAGGTATTGAGTGGACCCTGCCATATTCTGCATTGACCATTTGACCCGAGCACGTACAACTCAGCCATTTTTTGCCAATATTTTCTCCGAAAGGTCTCCATTTTGTACCAAAATGGCGTAGGAATACAAGTGATATTATCCATCATTATCACTATGATGTAAATGTCACCCCACTTTTTTTTTTTTAATAATTAAAAATTATTAAAAATTAATTTAAAAAAAAATTTAATTTAATTAAAAATTTAATAGCTTGAATTTGGAATAATGTCAATATTTGCATGTTGTTCTTGAGTCAGCCTGGAAAAAAATTGGGCTGATCAAGTGAAACCTATAGGCACAGTGATGATTTAAAGTGCTGTTGTCAAATGTGAAAATTTACCTTGTGGGACATTACCAGTGGAAGTCTTCACAGATGTTCACCATGGAAATTTCAACTTGCTGCCATTTGCAGTTGAGTGGTGTCACCGAATGTCATTCAACTTGTAAACAGACAGCCTTTTTACCTCCACTCTTCAGGTGTCCTTCCGCCAGTCTTTCCCCCAATGTTGTTAAATCAACACGAGGAAGCACAGTTTGAAGCCTCATCTGCAATTTGAAATATCAAATTTATCAGAAATGCTCAATAATCCTACCTAATAAAATCCACAAAGATCTGCTCTCAACTTTTTACACAAAGTAGGTTGTGGCTACTGAAGCAGAAGTGATTAATTGCACTGGGGGCCATATTGGACTGGAGGCCATATTGGGTCTAAATATATCTTATTTATGGGTGCATTCCAAAGATTCCTTCATTGGGCATGGAATAGACTATGTGTCCGTTTTTCGACCACCAGTTGTGGTAAAATCTTCAACCCAAATCACTTATATGTATATATTTTCTGAAAAAGTATGATGAAACTATTATTTTAAGATATACCACTGCTATGTTATAGAAAAATTGAACTTGAACATTCTTCTCCATGCTTGATTCAATTTTCCTAGAAAACCCCTTAAAAATGCCTGTTTTTTTGTCAGATTTTCTTCCTGTGAATGAGTCCTGATTTTTAGGCACACCCAAAGGACATAACTGAGAGATGACTAACTTTACTCCATGATTCTAATCAGCGTGTAGACAAAGCCAGCCCTCGATTTGTACGTATTCGTTTGCAGCGATAATAATGCTGAATAGAATGGCAGTATAGATATAAACTATTAAGAAGACAAGAAGAATTATAATGCAGCGGAACAAGGGCGATATTAGCTCCTTAGATGCAAATATTTTTCGTCAAGAAGATGAAATAGACATAGAGGAGGATGGTGACAGGCAAATTAACACTGACTTGTTTGAAGACTAACAACAGAATTCATCCCTATCAGACCCCTAGTCAAGATTAGAAAGGGGCATGGGGAAAATACCATCAAAGTACTTATAGCCGGTGGTCTGTGGGCCGCTAGGCCCATAGCCGCCAGAGACCATGCGGTGCTCTTAGAGCTCTTGAAGCCATTTTTGGGACATTTCAGACCTATTCAAGAGAAAGAACTGTCAGCCTATATATATATGTCATAAATTGATATTTTTCCCCACGAAGTAGGCTACAGATCGCAAATTGTCCGGTAATGAGTGAGTCAGTCAGTCCATCCATCCGAATCCTTTCGTCGGCAAAATAAGGAGAACCGTTGACATTAGAACCTTGATTTTCGGCATGAAAGTGCATTAGGGCATTGTTACCAGCAAGTTCTGATCTGAAATAATTCTGATTAAAATTAGATATAATATTAACACTTCAGTATATTGTTTATAGATACATACCATCTATGTAGCCTTTAACAGTATCATGTTCCTTTTATAACCATGAAGCCCCGGGAACTCCTTATCAGTGTATTTAAAAGTCATTAAGGCTTGTCCTTGGAATAAACACAGAGAGAGGCTCTATTGAAGCCTTGTGGTTTTTAACAGTGATTTATATCCAAGCCCACTGAGATAAGGCTGGTTTGTACTCGCGCTGCTTGTCACATCAAATTACAGTGGTCGGTGTCCTGGATAGCAGATACTATAGTATATTATTGCATGCCTGTCAACTACCCTGGAACATTTCCTAGCTTAGTCTTAAGACATTAAATAGCCGGCTAAACTTGCCATCAAATGTGATAAGTCTGGGAGTACAAGAATGTGCGGTGTATTTTCTGTGGACTGTGTAGGCTGTACAGTCTGAATGAAGACAGCCTAGCAGAATTAGTTAAAGCTAGGTGGTTTAACATTTATCAATGAAGAAAATCACTTATCAACCACCATAGAATATAATGTGAAACAAGAAAATAGGAATAGTACATTCATCAGATTGCCGATGCCCAAAATGTATTGTCTTATATATCTAGATAACGTCGTGATGTAGAGACGCTATTTATTCGTCTTTGTACCGGTTATGCTCAGGAGAATGACACAGAATCATTATTATCTTGTGCATAGAAGGTGTTGGTCTTGAGTTGAATTACCGTAAACTACATAAATGCTACCTTTCTACTATAGTACTATATATAAAAATTTGTTGTATTGTTGGGAAAATAATGTGATTCAAAAAGTTGTTTTGATGCTGTACAAGGGCACTGAAAACCATTAAAGAGATGTAAATGTATTTTCACACGTAAAGCTTGAAATCTACTGAACCTATATTATTCAATCTGTTTCCTTTAATTAAAAAATTGTAAAATTAAATCGGCGAGTGTTATTTATTTTGGAATGAAAGCGCATTAGGAGACTGTTACCAACAAGTTCTGAGCTGACCTACTTTTGATGAAAATTTCTGGTGATTTTTCATGAAAATCACTGGCGATTCTGACTTGGGCGGTGCCCATCTTAATATAGGCAGGATTTCAACTGGGGGTGGGGATTTCCAAGAGTTCAGTTCGAGTTCGAGTCCTAATGCCTTCTGCACTTCGTAGGTCCTGTGACGTTAGTCACACTGCCCATGTTTCAGAAATGGACATGTTTAAATTATTTCAAACACGTGATAGTGGGACTTCATTATATATTGCAAAACGAAAATGTAGGTTTTGTCAAATGTCAATTATTGTGTATGCCAAATTTGCTGTAAATAAAGAGGTTCTCGAGTTACTCGTCAGAATGGAGGGATTGCTGTTATTTTTCTTCGATTTGATTGAGCTAAACCAGCAGTCACCTTGATCACTGTACGGAGCTGTTGTTGTTGATGTTGTAATATCTACAGTCTCTGCTTCGATATCAGGCTCAGATGTCGTCGTTGCTTTTTCTAAAAAACGACCTGATAGATTTGCAGTTCTTTGCACCAATTCCCATGCTCCTCGATCGTTTTTTGGGCTATTTTGTCGCTGCTTGGCACGATCAAAAATGAAAAGTTTGCTCAAACTTCACCAAATTTGACAACACGCTGATCAGAACGCCACGTGGTGAGCAAACTTTGGCATCAAGGGAAGCAATCTGATGCGGCATTGATGGACACTCTCCCATAATGGGGGATATGCGCCACCTTGTAGAATAGAATAGAATAGAATAGAATTTATTAACCAATCAGGTGCCCACGTGGAGCGTACAATCAATACTCCTCCCCCCTTCTTTGATACAATTGATTCAAACAAACATGCACAACACACAAAAAAGTTAAAATTTCTCAAACACTAAGATCTTTTTACTATTATGAGGATCAAAGGCTAACTAGCGTTTATGAGACATGTTATTATATAATACATGTACAAATAAAGCTACACGGAAAGTTCAGACTCACGTCGCAAGACGATAACATGACAAATAAATTTTGATAGTGCAAAACACACCTCAGAGTTACCACTGCTAAGCAGCCAGATAAACTGGTTTGGGGACGACAACAAGTTAAAGTTTGCACAAGATTTGCTTGCTGTTTCGGTTAAAGAAAGGCGAATATTACTATATTTATTACAATTAATTAATACATGAAATTCATCTTCGATCTCATTTGGACAGAAGGAACAAGTTCTTTCGTTAATAGGTGTATTATTTTTCAAGAAGAATAAACACTTTTGTATACCAACATAGTGTGGAGCCATAAAAATAACAAATGGAAGTGGTGGAAGTGAAAGTCTTGCGTTACGTGTGTTACAATATTTGTTATGTGTCTTACATTGTCTGAATTTACTAAAGCAAATTTAATCTAGAAGTCCAGTGAATAAATTTTGTTTACACATTGACAAAATAAGGTATAATTTACATGGCAAATCTTTCAAACTTTTCATATGATTTTGAGTTTAAATCACATATATGAGCAAATCTCATTTTGTCTGTTGTAACACACGTAACACACAATTAACCCGCCCCTATTTAAGATTAAAATAATTATGATCAATCTTCGAGAAAAAAATTTGGTAGTATGCGCCCTAAGGAACCTTGTCCTAATATAGTTGTAACTTCTTAAGAGCAATTTTTTTTTAGTGTGCATTATACAAATTGTAACACACGTAACGTGACATGGGCCAATATGTGTACTAGACTAGAGCCTTAGGCAATGAAACGGGGCTATTTAAATGTAGAATAGGCTGTTGGAATAATTCCACTAACTCTTTTAAGAGCCATACAATTTGTGGTCTCGCATATTTCTCTCAGTAAATATCTATAGTGCATTAGTGTGTGGACACATATATATATTTAAAAAAATAACTTGTGACTGATGAGACAGACATTTATTATGAAACCAACCTGATAAAATAATAAATAATGTTATCAATGCATGTTACCAATATTTGTAAAATAGTTTTACTTTTTTCAGGTCACAGAAAGCATATCCAGTAAATGACAAAAGATGAATATTGAGATACAATGTAAAATCCTCATGATTAGATGGACTAGATCTATCCTCTCATGGAATCATATTACTGACATGTACCTCCACCTGCCAGCATACCCCTGGAAGGTTATAAATTCTTACAATGGTTGTATACAGACTTGTATATGTAGCTCACTGCTATCTAAACATAATGACTTGGACTTTGACCCTATCAATTGACCCTATCAGCGAAGTGAATCAAGCCACTGACCTAGGTCATGCATGTGTCATGTATGTTGATAAGTTCTAAATAGATAGAAGGTCTGGTGGAGGGGATGTTTGTTTATCAGCCTTTCTTTACATCCCGTGTATACAATTTCTGCAAGAATGGAAGCCTAGAAAATTAGAATTTCTTGCCAACATGGCAAACATATGATAGTCTGCCTTGAACTATTTTCTTCTGTATATGTTAAGTGTTCTAATAACATTTTTATCAACCAGCAATTCATGACATGCTTTCAGCAAAACACTCTAAGTCAACCTCTAAATAGTATCCATTTTGTATTCATGCCCTAAAGCAGGAAATCTCTGTGAAAATGACATAAGAACATATATAGGAATAGCAGAAAATATTTAACTTCACTAATATAGACCAGGTGAAACAAAATCTAGCCAAAATAGTTGACCAAACTATCTGCAGTAGCTGAATTACTTTATGACTTTTTTCTTCTGCTCTTCCTCTCAAAGCCTAAAGCAGTTAAATAAACAACCAGTCACCCTGGCAATCGTACCAAATTTGCTCAAATTTTTCATGACTACAATACAGGACCATTAGTCCCTACGGGCCTACATAGCCCCGTAAAAATGTATCTTACCTGGATCTCACGTGGTTGGGGAAAAAGGACTATTCCAATATTTCTTATAATTCAGAACCTAATATTTTGAATCTAATAATCATTTCACTGGAAAGAAATCTTGTTGAAATAGACTCTATGTCTTTAATCAAGGAGTATGTAACACATGTAACATTCCATGTAATTAAGGGTCGAATTAGGCCAGACATTGAGTGTAGCAGGTCATCTTCCATATTGTACCTCCCATTTTATGTATGTTATGGAAAAACAGCAGGTCATCAGAAATTTCCTAAAGAAGGCCTTGATGTAACACACGTAACGTTACATGTGTTATGTGCAATTAACTAATTAATTATCAAATATAAAGACAATGTAGTAATTAAATTTTATGTATATCACAACATCATAGTTAATGTACCTTTGCACATGACAAAGTATTAAGCTCCTGTTATTTGTGCCCTCTACTGTAAACTTTTATATGAATTTGTGTTACGCGTGTTACGCCACATGCTAGACAGTAAATTCTAGTCGTTAATACCTTTAAAATTTTAACAGGAAACGGTCATTATTATTAAGGAAACAATGTGTTACCCAACGATATTTTGGAGTTTCACTTAAAAACCAACACAGCTTAGCAAAAATGAGTCCATTAACTCTTTAGGTGTGTTTTGTCATAAGAAAATGAGAAAAAAATAGTTCACTTCACCTGTAATTATCAGACAAATGTGTACTAGAAAATCCAAACTACTGTCATGACAAGTAATCTTGATCTATTTGCTACAATAAAATCACAAATTTTGTTCACATTAACATTTTTAAAATTTAGCTTGTTTGGAGCACTTCCTGTGGAATGTGCCAAAAATTGCACACAGACATAATTTATCCATGCTGCAATCATACTGGAATCACTTAGATAGAATAATAGTCATATTGCATTGCCAGCATATGCTTCAACCATGCTGCTGTATGGCTGACCTACATGTCCATGTAGCTGTCACATGATATGAATGAACTATTGCCCTGGTTATTCTGTACCAATCAGAAATCAAGTCAGGTGACAAGTGTAGAGTCAGAATTCAAATCAGAATAACTACTAACCAGTACTTTGAACATGGTTGCAGGAAAAACATGGCTTGTAAGATTGTAGGATGTGCCAAAGTACACAGACAAGAGCTATTTGCATTGTATTATCTTTAAATTATAACAATGGAAATACATGTACTTGGAAACTTGAAGGTGAATGCAGTTACAGTTTCCTGCATATACATAAACTTGATATTTGTCTGGAATATATATCGCTTTGTTTCAATGGTCCATCTTGAAATATTTATTGATATCTGGATACGTGAAACATGAGATGAAGTACATGGATAGGAAAAAATATATTACAATCTAACATATTTACAAAATATGCCAGAAAACTAAAGTTAGCTTTACTATTTGTGCAGACAAATTCAATGGCTTTCACCACCTGTGTCCATGTAGTGGAGCTATAACATTTTACATGTATTCCATGTTTGTAGGTTATAGTTACTATGCTGGCACCCTTTTGCAAAATTCCAGCTTGGCTGCAGCATACATGCCTCTGTATAGGTTATAGCTACTTTTCTGGAATCATGCTGTGAAATCCCAGCATGGATGCAGTATGCCTCCTGTCAGGCTTTAGTTACCATGCTGGAACCATGCTGCAGAATTCCAGCATGGATGCAGTATGCCCCTGTACATCATTGAAAACTGTTGACCACTTCTCTATTGCATAAAACAAGCTTATGTTTATGTATACTATGATTGTCTTTTTGAATTTGGTACTAATACCGTTATATAGAATATGAAATAGGTTTTTGAATTATCGACGCGGATATTCTCTAATGGACGATGGCTGGATTATGAATGACGGACTAGACGTTTGTAATACCTACCATGCTGCAACCATGCTGTGAAATCGCCTAGAATGGTTGCAGCATGCCCCTTATCATGCTTTAGTTACCATGCTGGAACCATGCTGCAGAATTCCAACATGAATGCAGCAAGCCTCTGTGTAATGGCCATATCTACTATACTGCAACCATGCTGTGAAATTTCTCAGCATGGTTGCAGCATGTCCCTTATCAGGCTTTAGTTACATGCTGGAACCATGCTGCATAATTCCAGCATGAATGCAGCATGCCCCTGTACAATGGCCATACCTACCATACTGCAACCATGCTGTACAATATCCTAGCATGGTTGCAGCATAATTTAAATAATTGAAACATGCTGCAAGCATGCTGCAGCCAAGTTGAACTTAGTGGTGTATTCTCGAGCATGGCTGCAACATGTATTGTGATCATGCTGGCACCATAAAATGGCGGTCAGTCGGTGAGGGTATTTTCGCAACACAGGTCAGATGGTTTTACAAATTTGGAATTTTTGTTTTGACATTTCCCCTACAGTTATGTTCAATATTAATGGATATTCATTCATGGGAAATAAGTCATCATTTCAATCGTTCGGTTACATATCAGATCACCTTGTACTTGAACATATTGTACAAACACGCTACTTGTAGATATATTTTATCATGCGCAATTATTCCCTATTCAATGCTTTTTGTATGTCACCCTAACCTCAATGGATTTAATTCATGTAAGCGTAGACATTAATTAACAAGCCCTCAGGAGCAGTTGTAGTTGAGAAACTGTAATGAGGAGAACCTGGAGCTAGCCAAAACTGTGCTAGGTCCCGGGTGAGTAGTAGACTGTAGTTCCATCCAACGGACCTCTGGGTCATGGTGTTGATGGTCTGGTTCTCGGTGCAGGTTCCATATGCCGGAAACCTGCTTGCCGCTTGAATGTAGCCGTACTACATAATCTGTGGGGTCTCTGGAAATATCCCCAGAGCGCCATGATCATCGAGGTGAAACTCGAAAAAAGCCTCTGGAAACGCCGAAAGTGACGACAATCGGGAGTCGGAGTCCAACTCCTGTAGAGTCGAATATGCTCAGTAAGTGTCCGGCTCTGTCGTCTTGTCCAGTCTCTACTGTCATCCCGCTGAATGCTGGAGTCCCAGGTTCTGATCTGGAGTCCTAATTCGCATTCCGGATTAGAGATGACTTTATCCTCGTGTCCTATTCCAGTGTCCGGGTTTGTGTTGACTTGGCCTTGGAAGGAACCTCAATTTGAAACTAGGCTTGCCCACTGTAGACTGGATGTCTCACCCCAAAGAAAAACAGGTTAAGTCAAAACCGACTAGCCGTTTCCCCCGAAATAGATTTCCTTGATCATGATCTCGGGTGTAGGTGGAGTCCTAGATTATCCGATGAGGAGTGGGATCCGGCTCTTAGAAGACTGAGGATGATCGTCGGATGAAGTGTCGGGACTTGGAGTAGACCTCACGTAAGGACTGACTTCTTCGACGAAAAGCTTAGGAAGGATGAAAGGATGACTAGTGGTTTGAAGGTGAAGCTTGAGAACCATCAATTCTGACTGACGACGTTGCCCCTGTCCCGGTCGGAAGATTCCCTCTTTACCTTGGAACTGTCCTTTCCTGTAAGGGCGAACACCACTCTGAGCATCTAGCTTGGGTTGTCCTAGTTCTGACAGGAGAAACCTCCATGGCGACCTCCTCTGTTAGAGTCGATAAGGCACTGAGGAAATCCATCTTGGGCCGTGAAAAGGTCAAGGATCCATCTTATGCTTCACGTATGGATCCTGAATCACCTTGGAAATAGCCGTCAGGAACCAATCAGAGTATGATGTAATTCTGTGTTGTGTCAGCCTCATATCTTCCACAGCACAGGCTTGCTTCTGTTGAAGTACCCCCGCTGGTGTCCCCGTGAAGTTCAACAGTCTGTCAAGATCCGGTTTAGACTTAGGGCCCTGAACGGTGGATTGTCTCCGTGAAGAGTGTAAGCCTTGTAAGGACCGGGCTTCTGGAGAGATGACGAAGTCTCCAATTGTCGATCCAGTGCGTCGTATAGGTTGGCTGGAGATGGTGCGCAGGTTGGCGCAACTTCCTCCTCAGAAGGTTTGTTTAAACCGTAAAGAGATGCCGTAGTAAGTTTTCTCCGTTCCCGGCGGGGTCATCAGGCTGCTTGTCATCGCCGACCACCGGTCTGGGCATCTCTGGAACCAACGTGTGTACCGCTGCTATCCTGGCTTTGAAGGGTAGCATGTCTTTATTCTTGTCTTCTATCTCCGCCTGACGTAAGGAGGTGAATCTTTATGAGATGAGGATGCCGAGGAAGTGGAATGTCGTGCGTGATCCTCATAGTCCGAGCCTGAGTCTGGTCGAGTCCCGAATGTCCTGCTCAACGCAGAATTCGAAAAATAGTCTATAGACTCATTAGTGTGTTCCTCTCCACGGAAAGATTTTTTCGTGGGATTGAAGAGAAACCAGAGTCAGGCACCTCGTTCCTTATAAATCTTTACAGCTGGGCGACTACGTTGGTTTATAATGAACTCACTGGAGAAAAAAATAACCCTAGAGTGCGTCTATAACAATGCAAAAGTTACTGTTTACAGGAGCTCTTTCAAAACAGGTCTTGTCACCAAGACTGCAAAGGAAAAAGAGGAAGGACATACGCGGAGAGCACGCCACCTGGCGGATGATCGACGCAGCGATCAGGGGAGATAATTTTGTTTGCAGGAGATCTCCAAATGGAGGAATATTGGCATTAAGTGATAACAGGTGAAGATTTGAGACACAAACACTTTATTTCCCCGTATTGAATTCATTCACCCAAATTTTTTTAATTTTTAATGATTTCTTGGTTCTTATATCACACTGACCTTTGACCTCTGACCTCGACCTACATTTGGAATGCAAAACATTGTCCCCCCCCCTTCCCGGGCTCCACTTACCAAAAATTATAACTTTAGACAGAAAACTGTCAATGATCAATTTTCAGGATGGGCGATTCAAATATTGTAACCTTTAAACAAGGCACATTTGGTGAACTGGATGATGGAACAGCCTCCAGAATGCAGGAAGAAAGTGTTTTAAGTCAATCTGGATCCAGAGAAAGGACATTTGATTTTGAAAAAGAACTCAGCGATTTTCACATATCTTTGCAAATGGAAATGAGAAACTAACTCAAAAGTTTTTATGAGGAGACTTCTAAAAGAATAGCAACTATAACAGCCATGGAAACTACATGTACAGGAGAAATGGAAACTATGGTAGAAACATACAAAGAAATAGTTCCCAATTGCAGAGGGAAAGGGACTATCAAATCCACAGTAATAATTACTCTCAATCTGGAAACACTAGTTCTGGACAGGGAAACTTAAAGTTGCTCAGTCAGGGGGCCAGAGCCAGGCAAATAATGAAAGGCCCACAATAGTATTAATCAATGATCTATCACCAAGTGATGATGGACTAGTTATTGTTGCAAATGTGCAAAATAAATCTTTACCAATCTTGGTAGACAGAAGTGCCAATATTACCATTTTAATGAAAGATTTTCTAGACGATCTTCCACCCTCATCTAGACCTTTGGTGAACCAAGTTGATACTACGTTAATAACAGCCATTGTGGAAGTTGCCTCATTCTACGGTAAATTAACCGTAAACATTAGACTAGGAAGTTTTGAAGTTGAACATGACGTTTTGTTAGCCAACATTGAAAATGAAGGGATCCTGGGATTAGACTTTATGGAGAAATATAACCGTGAAGTTAGGATTAGTTCTGGAAAAATGGTAGTGGCAAATATAGAAGTACCGTATTATTGCAATGTACAGGAAATAAGGCCCAAGTGTCGCAGAATTGCAGTTATGGAAAACACAGTAGTACCACCTGGGACTGAAGTAATAGTTTTTGGGAAACCTGTCGATAATTTTCATGGTTTTAAGGAGTGTATTGTGGAGCCAACAGAGCAATTCCTTGAGAAGGTAATGTTAATTACCAAGGCAACAGTTGATCCTAGAAGTGGAGTGATTCCATTTATAATCATGAATCCTGGGATACTTGTCAGACTATCTATAAAAATACTATTACAGCTGTCTGTGAACCAGTGGAAATCAGTGGAGAAATAATCGAAACCTATTCTGTATCAAACTCTCAAGTTGGCAATAAATGAACTTTTAGTGGGTGACCAAGGGGTAGCCGCTGACCCAGAAAAGATAAAGACAGTGAGTAAATGGCCAGTTCCCAGAAATATGAAAGATATTCGTAGTTTCTTTGGCCTTTGTTTCTATTATAGATGGTACATAAAATGATTGGGAAATATAGCTACACCTCTTCATCAGTTGATGGAAACTGGTCAAACTTTTAATTGGACTGAAGCTTGGGATAAAGTTTTCAATAAATTGAAGAGAGAGTTTACTTCAGCACCAATTTGGCCTACGCAAATCCACAACGAAAATTTTTGCTTGACACAGACACTAGCAATTTTGCGATAGGTGGCGTTTTTTCCCAGGTTGATGGTGAAGAGAAAGTGATTGGATACTTTAGTAAGTCTTTGAGCAAAACGGAATGACAATACTGCATTACTAGGAAGGAACTACTAGCTGTTGTCTTGTCGGTGAAACAATTTCACCACTATCTTTATGGTAGACCTTTTTTCGTCAAAACAGATTATGGAGCACTCATGTGGTTATTGAACTTTAAGAAGCGAGAAGGTCAAATTGCTAGATGACTAGAGTTGTTGTCTACTTATGATATGGACATAGAATATATGGCAGGGTAAATCCACAGTAATGCGGATGGACTGTCTTGTAGGCTATGATATGATCAAGATTGTATACATTGTGAAACAAAGGAGCAACTATATTAATTTGAAATTAATGGAGAGTAAAACCATACAGGAAATTATAGAAGCAACACAGGATGATTCAAAACAACAGCCTGTTGCATGTAGGCCGCCTAAGAAAAAGCCAAATAAAACTATTGTTAGGGAAACTGCTAATGGGGAATTCTCAGGATCTGCCAGTGACATTCCAGTAGGAGTTATCTCCCCTGAACTGATACAGAAATCTCAAAAGGAAGATTCCACCATCAGTAGTATAATAAAATCGAAGGATTTCAGGAAGAGACTGATGTGGTCTAAGATTTACCGTTTAGGAGTTACCTTCAAATACTACTGAGCTAGATGGGATACTTTGCTTTTTAGGGACAGGATTTTGTACAGGAAATGGGAGAATGACAGGGGAACAGAGTTCACTTATCATAAACTTTTGCCCAAGGCCTTCAAGAATGTAGTTTTGTAACATCTAAACAATTAATTCACATCTGGTCATTTAGGAATAAACAAAAATCTGGGGAAAATCAAAGCTACATTTTTCTGTTATGGGATAACCAGAGATGTAGAGCATTGGTGCAAGTTGTGCGACATTTGTTATGCATGCAAACGCCTCCAATACAAGCCTAAGGTACCCATGAAGAAATATAATGTAGGAGCAATGATGGGAAGAATTTTGTTGGACGTCATGGGCCTCTTCCTGTGACGCAAGCAGGAAATAAATACCTATTGGTGATAGGTGATTATTTGACAAAATGGATGGAAGCAATTCCAATTGTTGATCAAGAGGTTAAAACCATAGCTTCGAAGTTAGTGAAAAGGGTTATTTCTGTTTTTGGTATTCCTCATCAGGGTTCAAATTTTGAATCTCATGTGTTTTGTGAAGTGTGTCAGTTAATGGGATGTAATAAAACACGAACTATACCCCTAAGGCAACAATCTGATGGTATGGTTGAACGTATGAATCTGACGATTGAAAATATGCTTGCATCATATGTCGCAGCGCACAAGAAAAACTGGGATGGATACGTACTTTTTGTTATGATAGCATGTAGGTCGTCAATACTTGAGAGTGCTTGTGTCACGCCATGTACTATGATGTTGAGTAGAGAAATTAAACTTCCCATAGATCTACTTCTTGGTTCTCTTTCTGAGGATGAGAAGGAAGAATTAGTCATAGATTATGCACCATAATAGGTTGAAACAATATACTGCTCAAAATAAATCAACATGGTTTGTGCAAGGGAAACACAATGTAGAATAAGAATTAACGATTAAGGATTATCAGGTATTATTGCAGCAGTGTAGGAATACTGGTAATGAAGAAGGGGTGGATGAAGTGCAAGACCCTTTTGCCATAGACATAGGGACAGAGACTGTTACCATGCATCGATACAGAGACAAAGACTGGTTCATAACCAACTGATGGGAGAGAGTGTCGTAAACAAGATACGTATGCAGATTTTGTGGATTTTGTCGAATGTGATCAAATGTTTGACATGAAAAGGTGCAAGCATCAGTCAAGTCACGAACCACGAATGTAAATGAATAATAGGAAAACAAATGCCATCTGGTATGAAGCCATGGAAGTTCTGGAGTTATAAGGAATCTTAATTAAAAGATGCTCTTTTTGGCTATGATTAAACAGAGATGCCTAGAGTTATTTTACCATTAATTGTTACATCCTTTCAGGCATGGGTTATTCTCCTTAGATCAGTAAACTGTTTGTGGAGAAAGGTTAATTTTTACTTTTCTCAATAAATGATGCTCTGTTTTAAATTTGTAGATGATCTTCACATAAATAAGTGTCTTTTTGAACAATAAACCGCGAACTTACGTGAAATAATTAATGAAATAATACGTTGTAGTTGGAGTAAGTCGTGTCTGGTTTGATTTTTCCACACGTGGCTACAAATTGTTTCGAAAAACGATCAAATTTCTGACAGTTTTTCGGAACGTATATATCCAGACTACTGACCACATGATGGTTTTAAAAACTTTAACTGAGAAATACACTTGGGATAAAAATAAATGATATACAGCTTTTGTTGACGTCAGAAAAGCATTTGATTCAGTTTGGCACGAGGCATTATTTTTCAAATTAGAGAAGTCTGGTATAGGTGGTAAATTTCTCGGATGTTATCTGCAGTATGTATACACAGGGCCAGTCAAGGATTAAACGAGTAATAGTTAAAGCAACCCTTTCTCTGTGTCTCGAGGTGTTCACAAAGGGAATATATTCATTTGCATATTATTCAACCTTTTTATTAATGACCTGTTGGAGGAACTGATTACTTCCAACGGTCAATATCGTTAATTTATATAACCCAACAAGGTACCTTCATATTGAAGATTTTAATAATCTTTTATCTACCATGTATAAGTTTTTGACTGGAGTTCATTCAATAAAACTTGCTGTTGCCATCTATGATGACATTTTGATTTTGTATGTAATAATAATTTCGTTCCCATAACCGGCCCCAATCTTCTAGCTCCTTTTAGTGGCTTCCGGTGGCAATTTTCGTCATTACCATGTGTTGCTTAAAGAGTCCAGTTTTGTGTGACTGGCAGATTTCTATCATTGGAATTGTGACCTCTATTTATGAAATATTATCTCAAATTAAATTCCCATATACAAATTTTGATCTTAAAACTGTAGAATGTAAAGTTTCTCTGCCATTGACTTTCATTTTTGGCTCTCAGCATCACGCAGTTTGGGGACTGCACATGTATGCAGGCCTTCAACTGGTCTCCAGTCGAAATATAGGACAAAATATAGGACTTTTTTTTATAAAAATACAGGACAGATATATGACATTTTACTGAAAATATAGGACAAATATAGGTCAATCTTGCACATTAGCAGATTACCTACACGAAAGAAACAAAGAAGTGTGGTTCAAGCTTTTTTCTGATAACGCACCATATTTATTATGATCAAAGACTCCATACAGTCAGTCTGAGGATGCCATGGTGGGAAATCAGCTACTGTACTAGTTTCGTCTGTTTCTATTGGTGGTCTGAAAAATATGAAGAAAGATTTTACCATATCAGTGAAATGAAAATCCAACTTGAAAGATGGGTAATATTGCATGTTACATTGCTACATCAACATGATCAAGGAAGATAACTGCTGAAACTCCAGTTATCTTCATTGATCTTCCTTCAAACTGATCAGGATTACAAATGTCAAATTATCCAAAGTATTACATGCAGATGAAAAGTAGTCATTTGTTCATCAAGTGGTGTGAGACTGTTATAATTATTATGGCCTTATTTATTGAGAATGACATCTATAAAAACAAGCGTTCTGAGAAGCCCAACATGTCGCCTTGCGTGGTAATCTGCCAAACGTGCAGCAGTATTGAAAGCATATATGTAGAGGAAACAATAAAGTCTGCAATAGTGTCCCTTTTTCAATCTTTTTAGATTCAAAATTCTGTAAACAAAATTACAAATCAATTGTTTGTTCTTAGTGACAATGAACAAAAAGATCCTCTTGTCATTAGCTTACAATTATCGGGCAATGGTAGGCGCCAAAATCCTTCAGGATCTCTTGTTTGTATATGTTGAGGATTACATTCCTATCATTAACCATCTCTGGTTAAAATGCAGATATGTGAGCTGATATATATATATATATAAAACTTTATTTATCGAGGGTAACTCTGTCAGTTACAAAAACTGTTCTTCCCAGAGGCCCTCCAGAGATACATATAATAATGAACAAATCACATGAAATATAATATAAAAAACATAACAGAGTAGAATATATACAGGTGTATGAATAGATTTAACAATGAGTAAATGATATGGCGGGACATTCCAGTAATCACACTAAGCATCTGTATTTTGGCTCCTGATTGTTTTCATAAGTCTTGACTTGAAAGCATTAAGGGATGGGGCATCCTTTAGATGTTTTTCAAGAGAATTCCACATCTTGGCTCCTGAATAAATTAAGCTCTGTTTTAGATAATTTGTTCTTGGTCGAGGAAGATAAAGTTTGTTGTTTTCGGCTGATCTGAGGTTTTGTTTTGTTACATCATTCACATATTGAAAAAGACAGTTGAGATAAGGTGGGCATAGATTATGAATGATCTTGAACATAAAGACAGCCTTTTGATAAGTTAGTCTATCATGCACACTGGTGCAGTTGAGTTCTTGAAATAGTGTCTTGGTTGGAGTGAGATAGTGAGCATTCAATATCATTCTTGCTGCTCTTCTCTGCAATTTATAAACCCGATCCATTTGAGAAGCAGATGCATCTCCCCAAATTGTAAGACAGTAATCTATGTGTGGGAGAACATATGCATTGTAGAATAACAGCTTTGCTTCTTTCCTAAGGAGGTTCCTATGTCTGTATAGGATGCTAAGTTTGGCAGAAATTTTATGACAAACAGAATCAATATGGTGATGCCAGCTAAGATTTTGATCAACAACAAGGCCTAAAATTTTGTCTGTCTTGACATTCTGGAGTTCATTTTGATCAATTTTTACATGAAGGTTTAAATCATTCTTTTGCGACTTTCGTTTTGTTGTCATAACCATTATTGAAGATTTGGACGTATTTATATACATTTTGTTTTCACGACACCATCCCTCAATAACTTTCACATCATGATCTAAGAGTGTTTCAAGCTCCTTGGTATTGGCAGCATGGTTGTAAATAGTTGTATCATCTGCATAAAGATCAATCGTACTTGACAAATCACATAGTAGCATGTCATTAACATAGATAATAAACAATAGAGGTCCAAGGATGGACCCCTGTGGAACACCAGCTTGAATGGAAAGAGGATCAGACATGTGACTCTCAATATTCACAAATTGTTGTCTTTTGTATAGATAGGACTGTATCCAGTTTATAGTTTTAGCAGAAAGTTGATATATTTTGAGTTTTTCTATAATAATATCATGGTTTACTGTGTCAAATGCCTTCTTAAAATCTAACTTTGCACATCCAACAAAGTGGCCTTTATTGACTGAACCTAACCAGGACTCCACCATTTTCGTTAAGGCACTCTGACAGGAGTGCTTTGCTCGAAAACCAGATTGCGCATCACATAATAATTCAAAAGTTTAAAGATATTGATAGAGATGGTCATGGACATGATGTTCAATTATTTTGGAAACTGTTGAAAGCACAGATATTGGTCTATAGTTTTCCGCCAGCTCAGGATCACCAGACTTGAAAAGTGGAATGACTTTTGCAATTTTCCATTTTTCTGGGAATTCATCGTGTTTAATGCTCATGTTAATTATGTGGGTGAGGGGTTCAGCTATTATCCCAGAAGATATTTAAAGGAATTTGGGTCCTATTAGATCAGGTCCCGTACTTTTACTTGTATTCAGGTTTGTCAAGTGTTTATGAACTTCTTCTATTTTTATCTGAGGAATATTAAATTCAACATTTTCAGCGATTTTCTCTGCTACAAAATTTTTGAGTTTTTCATGAGGCGTTGCAGTAGGGGTATGATGAACCAGATTATTAGCTTTTTGCAGTTGAGTAAGGATATCTGTAAAGAAACTATTTATCTCATTAGCTATTTGAAGTTTGTCAGTCAAGTATTCACTTGTCGTTTTAAGTTGGAGATAATCACTAGTTTTCTTCAGTCGGTTGGGGACAGAGTTGTCTTTGTTGGATTCAATTTCTTTAGAGTACTTTCCATATATTTTCAGGTTTACTTTTGTTAGCTTTCATCAGATTCTCGAAATGTTCTTTCTTGGCTCTGTGCAGCAGACAGTTAGCTCTGTTCCTCCACTTTTTCGAATTTTCAAAATCATGTACAGTATGAAATTTGTCTCTAAGTTTTCGAGCTTCTGATACATCATCATTATAGAGCCATTGTGGTAGTTTCTTACTTTTAACCCTCCTTTCACAAAAAGGAGCATGGTTGTCAAGAGCTTCACCAAACTGCAGTTGTTTTCCTTGGGGTGTTCAAGACCAGTTTATGTATGGTTGTCTCCCTTAATGTGCTGAGATCCTCCTTTGAAAGATCAATCATACATCTATGGAAATGTATTCCTTAGATTGCATCATGACTACTTAAAATGTCTAGGCTATTATATACAAACATTAAAGCATGGAAGATTGCAGAGAAAAAAATAGTATATAAAAATGGGAATAAAATCCAATGACACCATATCTAATGATCACTTGTTCATCTCTGCTACATTAATCAACATGAAGGGTAAAGAGAGAAGGATTTTTTTTTTTTTTTTTTGAAAATGTTTTATTGCCATCTTTGATATTTACATGTATGACCTCTTCAGGATTAAGTTGGTGGCCATTTATTATTGTCATCCTACAATCACTCCTATTATTATTATTATTATAAGCTTTCGTGTCCTCAATGTAGTTCAACGTCTCGCATAGTTGGGGAGACGAAAAACAAACCCTGAAGGGACAGTGCCATTTTGAAATTGTCGTTAGACAACAAACATTCACGAGAGATTATACCACAGGGAGCAGTCCATTTCCTTTCCATTAACTCTCCTGGAAACTTTTGCACATATGTGGAAAAACACTTTATTTGGGTAAAGTTTAACATATGTGTAAAACTTTTCAACATATGTATAAAACTTTTGCATATATGTCTAAAAACTGTTTTTTACACATATGTGGAATTCTTTTGTACATATGTGCAAAAGTTTTCAACATATGTGGAATAACCGATTAAATACTAAAAGGGATTGCCATAAAGGACATGCTCCCCCGGGAGTAGTGAATGGATTCAATATGTTTAGCCCCATGTGAGCATCTCAAATATGAGGGTTCAGTGGTCGGGCAGGCCTTAGGATGAAACTTCAACATTCACTTGGTCCTGAGGGAAAAATTTCTAAATCCAAAATTTTAAAGGAAAAGTTTGGGTTTGGTTGTCTTTGATACATATCATTACAACTCACCAAATTAAACCCATAAGATATATTTTCTTATTTTAAAAAAAAATTTTGAAGGAGTACTAATCATTTTAAAACCGTAAACTCGCAGACATAGATTGCCGTCATTGTATCGTATCCAGAAGGCGGATATGATGTAGGGGAAAGGCTTGGAACTCTTCTGTCTGTTCGGGTAATATATGTGAAGCACGGGGTCTTCAGTTGAAATTGAGTGAAATCATGTCGATGAGCGGCAGTTCCATCTGTAGTGGTGAAAGTGATGAGGAAGTTGTGTTTGGTCTTCAGGGCTACCAATTCTAGCCGAAACACCCAGATACGGAGATCAGAGCTGCGGGGATAGCAGCTCTAAAGTGAAACAGGTTACGAAACGAAGGCAGAAACTCGCGTGGAAAATTTAGTACATCATGTACTCCATGTATGGTGTCGATGCACACGGTGCTCTCATCTACCACTTACGGGAGAGATTGAGTGTCTTCACTGTTGGGAGAGCGAACAAAGCTGCGCTCTGGCAACTAAAAATGAAAATGGTATGAGCTATTTACTATTTGAAGTAATTCTTGCCAATGTTTACACCGTCAAACTTGCACCTTTACACATGCAGCTTCGTGCTGTCAACATATGTTCTGCCTTCCGCTTATGTCACACTGTTTTACATAGGTTTACTCCTATTGGCTAAAATAAGTCACTTGACACTATAATGGCGCTTTCCTGGAGTTCGGTAAATTTGACGGTATCACAGCATTTGGATAAATAATTCTGTGTTTAAATAAATTCCAAAAATTAAAAAAATACAGTTGAATACCATTTGACTAGCTCTTTCAGTTGAAATATAGCTTTACTATACCTGAACCTTTCCTTTACCATTTACTTGGTCCTGCAGATAGACAGACAGACATCATTGTGGCACCTATATCGAGCTTTCTGCAGCTAAGGCTACGGGCTCGATAATAAAAAGCAAGCAAGAATATTATGGAAGCTACATGTGAGTTGGTGAAGAGGCCTGAAGAGAGGGAGCAGGCAGACCATGCATTATAATTTTATCGGCGCCACACAGGTTTTGTTTTATTATTTTGGCCCAAGTGAACTTTGTCTAAACTAACATGGTGCAATGCATGTGACCGCTTTTAACAGGCATATCAAAAAGAAACAGCAACAGTCCCTAATTTACAGTAGGCCTAACATGAATTGCAGACAAGCACCTAAAAGGTGTGTGGACCCCTCAGCCTGTTTAATCAAGTAGGATCAGGGCTGCATCAAGAGCCAATTTAGTTCCATAAAACATATGGAAGCCCAAAAAAACAAGGATTTGTGAAGGAAATAGTCGAAGAAAAAGCTTCTGGGAGCCTCAATATCGATCCGATTGCATAGGTGGGTATTGAATTTCATGTTAATAAACCTCTGCACATATAAGCTCCAGGTATACAAACTGGTTCAAAATTGTCCAGACAGGCTAAAAATGGGCTCTCCTAATCGCTTGTTCTAAACAATTTCCAAGGTATAATAACATGTTTGGTGACAAAAATTGAAGTGCACCAGTTAAATGTGTGGACACAAATATGGTTCAAGCAAAAGTTTTAGGATAAATCATATGATGTAGAATAGAATGATTTAACAGCAAAATTGAAGAAAAATGTTGTCCTTCATTTAAGACGCGAAATTCAAACCTAACAGGGGTTCAACACTGCGGGAACCCCAGGCTGGTTATTTCCTCTTGTACTTCTGAAATAAAATAATGTTGCCTACCTGTTAGTTATTACGGTACTATAAAGGGACAAATTTTAAGTGATTGAGCATGTGTGTGTGAAAAAGCAATGTACACTGCATCCCATACATATTACATGAGGCTGACAAGCTTTAGATAAGAAAACAAAAAGTCAAAAACTGTAACATTCAGCGCCCCAGGGGTGGAGAAATCCTCCAGAGGGTAGTGCATAGGTTGAACAAGTGTCACATGGAATTGGGGGGTTCCATCCAATGATAATCTTGAATGGACTAGGCTTTCTTTTATCAGCGAACCTCCAAAGGTCACAATGAAACATGCAACGAAGGGTTCCCGATGGGCATAGATAACAGTGCAAAAGCTAATCCATCAATAAATAATAAAAAAAAAAATTAAAAATCATGAAATCATCATAGCCATCTGAAAATCTAATCATTTCATCAGTCAACATTCACGAAGCTCTCACCAAAGTTTGGACAGGCCTGACTAGACAGATCTGCAGATATTCAGTAGACAAGAACGTGTTGATGGGCATAGATAACAGTGCAAAATTTGAGCCATCAATAAATAATAAAAAAAATAATTAAAAATCATAACATCATCATAGCCATCTGAAAATTTAATCATTTCTTCAGTCAACATTCAGGAAGCTCTCACCAAAGTTTGGTCAGGCCCGACTTCAAAGATCTGCAGATATTCAGCGAACAAGAACATGTGGACGGACAGACGCTAGGACGGATGGACGTACGTACATGGCAACGACAAGACCTCGCAGCCCTATGGGCTGAGGGATAAAAAGTAGTTACCTTGGTTTTTCTTATTTGCCATTTTGTCATGGGAAGCTGTAAGGAATACAAGTGATTTAATGGTTACCTTGCCTTCCTGAATGTCAGTTTCTTCAGTTACTAGAACTTCCCAGTAAACACCAATACTTCTTCAGAAATATTGTGATATCAACATGGTCTGGGTAGCCCTGAAAAAAAAAATTCTGTTCATGTTTCAACCTCTTCAGATGTCAGAATTGATGGAATTAACAAGAGTTGTCACCCTTGCTGCATTGTGCTCTATAAATTTGTACAATTATTTAGTGGTGAATGTAAAACAGTACAATGCTTATACTGCTGTACCTGCCGATAAGACAGATAACCTTCTCAACTTTGTCATATTCAATAAAATACAGCGTATAAAGTAAATGGCCCAGCCTTTCCGTATAACACTTCAGTATAAGCCTTTATATAATACATAGTAGCCTCGTTATCATGTGGCCCAATATAGTGCTGATGCAAAGTGAATGCTATGGTGTCCCACAAGTTAATATTACATAAACCATTTTTTTTATTATGCTACAAATCTATAAGATGGTTCAAATTGTGTCTTTCCATAACAACAGTATACACACGTTACACTGTAGAAATATATAAACTGCATTAAATCACCAAAGTTCCAATCTGCTTAACTGTTCAATTGCTTAGTTAATATAAGCAATATTGATAAAACTATACTTCAATTTGAAAATGTGTAATTTACCTCTTTGAGTTATATCTAGCAATCCTGAGTATCGTAGTTGTCGTCAACAAACATATTGGCTACTTTCTTTGTGTTTGGCTTCACACATCGTTCATACCTGAAAAAGAAAGATACTAAATTAAGAAAATACACAATACCTTAAAAATCTGTTACATGTTACGGCTTGTAACAAGCTTAGCTGTAAAAGATTTAGAAATGGATTGAAAATCTTATCATAGTATGATGAAATCTTGGAAATAGTTTAAAGACTCCCTTAGACTACAAAACTGGCCCAAGCAATAACACTGGAACTGGAACCTGCATGGAAAAACTTTTTCTATTCAGCCCGACACAAGTTAACTCTACTATTTCCTAGTTCACGCAAGAAGCAGCAAGTTTGACATTTACTGACTGAAATTCAACTAACTTACACATTTCTAGGTCTTCTAGAGGTGAAGTAATGAAGTCTGCTAGTGATTACAAAATCAGTCCAAGATACTTCAGATCTTACCATGGATTAGTACAGGGTATCAGATCTTATCATGGATTAGGTATAGAAGGCTATCAGATCTTACCATGGATGAGTAAAGGCTAAGACATCAACCAATGCAGAAAGCTGATGTTTGAAGGTATCTGCTACAGTGGGCTTGCCTCGTGTGGTACGAGAAATGGTGGACCTTCCACTGAGAGATTCCAATCTATCACCCAAAAGATTCTGTAAAAAATTTGTACAGGCTATGAGATCTTACCATGGATTAGTATAGGCTATCAGATCATACCATGGAATAGTACAGGCTATCAGATCTTACCACGGATTACTACAGGCTATCAGATCTTACCATAGATTAGTACAGGCTATCAAAGTTTGCCATGGATTAGTACAGGCTATCAGATCTTACCATGGATTAGTACAGGCTATCAGATCTTACCATGGATTAGTACAGGCTATCAGATCTTACCATGGATTAGTACAGGCTATCAGATCTTACCATGGATCAGTACAGGCTATCAGATCTTACCATGGATTAGTACAGGCTCTCAGATCTTACCATGAATTAGTACAGGCTATCAGATCTTACCACGGATTACTACAGGCCATCAGATCTTACCATGGATTAGTACAGGCTATCAAAGCTTGCCATGGATTAGTACAGGCTATCAGATCTTACCATGGATTAGTACAGGCTATCAGATCTTACCATGGATTAGTACAGGCTTTCAGATCTTACCATGAATTAGTACAGGCTATCAGATCTTACCATGGATTAATACAGGCTATCAGATCTTGCCATGGATTAGTACAGGCTATCAGATCTTACCATGGATTAGTACAGGCTATCAGATCTTACCATGGATTAGTACAGGGTATCAAATCTAACCATGAATTAGTACAGGCTATCAGATCTTACCATGGATTAATACAGGCTATCAGATCTTGCCATGGATTAGTACAGGCTATCAGATCTTACCATGGATTAGTACAGGCTATCAGATCTTACCATGGATTAGTACAGGGTATCAAATCTAACCATGGATTAGTACAGGGTATCAGATCTTACTATGGACTAGTGCAGGCTATCAGATCTTACTATGGATTAGTACAGGCCATCAAATCTTACTATAGATTGGTACAGGCTATTAGATTTTACCAATGATTATTTCAGGGTATCAGATCTTACCATGGATTAGTACAGGCTATAAGATCTTATCATGGATTAGTATAGGCTATTAGATCTTACCATGGATTAGTATAGGCTATCAGATCTTACCATGGACTAGTACAGGCTATCAGATCTTACCATGGAGTAGTACAGGCTGTCAGATCTTACCATGAATTAGTACAGGCTGTCAGATCTTACCATGAATTAGTACGGGCTATCAGATCTTGCCATGGATTAGTACAGGCTATCAGATCTTACCATGGATTAGTACAGGCTATCAGATCTTACCATGGATTAGTACAGGCTATCAGATCTTACCATAGATTAGTACAGGCTATCAGATTTTACCATGGATTAGTACAGACTATCAGATCTTACCATGGATTAGGTACAGAAGGCTATCAGATTGCTAAGACATCAACCAATGCAGAAAGCTGATGTTTGAAGGTATCTGCTACAGTGGGCTTGCCTCGTGTGGTACGAGAAATGGTGGACCTTCCACTGAGACATTCCAATCTATCACCCAAAAGATCCTGTAAAAATTTTGAAACAAATAGACTACACATGTTGTAACATTACCTTAATATTATACATGTACATTAACTCTATGCTCAGTATTGACGAGATAAACACCTTCTTCTGAACCACAAGAACTTGGCAACCCAAAATGACATGATACTATGATGCAGTACGTTTTTTTCTATTGCAGTTACCATGAGTGCAATCTAATTAAATACATCTATCATGAAGCTGGAACCTTGTAGAATATGATTACCATGTGTTTGTAAGAGACTGAAATTATTATTGCCAGTAACGACAAGAGAAATTTGATGTAAATGACATTTTGCAACTTTACCTTATCAGATCTTTAGGTATTAATGCAAAATCAATCAAGACAATCTCATTAGTTTGAAGCAACCTGTCAAATTGTTTAGCATACCATACATACCATACATGTATTATAGGTTGGAGTTAAACAGGAGATCAAAAAGTTTATCCTGCCAAGTATCCTTGTTGTTGTTGAGGAATCCCTCCACCTAGTATGTGACGGCTCCTGCATAATGCTGAATACTGAACTCTTCCTCCCAGTTACACCGGTCACCCTTCATGTAGTATGGATGAGTCTCTGCCACCTGATGCTGTTTGGCAATATAGGACTTGTCTGTACCCTGAGGTAGTAAAAGACAGAGAATATAATTTATTATCCATCAAACTAAATTGTGAAATTTCATTAGTTAATTCTTGTGTACAAATTTGGATGAAAATCTTAGAACGAATGAACCAGGATCAATTTTAACAGAACTGTTGTCCCCAATATGAAGTACAAATGTATGACAGTACAGATAACTTCACTGTGGTCCAATTACAATCTGTCTCATAAACTTTTAAAAGTTTTTTGCCAATAATGTTGTGATATTTTTCTCCACAGTAATGAAACTTTGCATAGCATTTAGACATGACTTCTCTATTTTGATTTCAGAATTCCATGAATGCCACACTATATCTCATGTTATTTTCTAGAATAGGAGACATTTCATCATCATATTCTCACTGATTGTAATTCAAACCATTAAATAACATGAAGCTGCGCTATATAAACCCCTTGGCTCTGTACTCCAGCTATTATAATGTAAGGGTGTTTCTACCAATTGATTGGCTTGTGGGAAGAAATATTTACCCCTGGTATTGTAAGTGTACTTTCTTTGAAAAAAAAGAAAAGTTTTCCTCCCCTTAAATTAATTTGTTTCTGGAATAAATTGAAAGGCTGTATCGATGTCTCACCAAAACAACAGTACACATGGCTAGATGAATACAGTACATGTATACTAAATGGCACATTTATGTCATTTTCAAAACAGATCTGCAAGCATTCTTTGCAATGTCTAAGAAAATAAATCAATAAATCAGTGATCCAATCAATAAATAAATGTGATAGTATACTAACATGATATAGAAATAATATGCAAACTTAACATAGGAATTAGTGGATTTTGTTAGACAAGGGGCATACTTTCTGACACGACTCATTTTTGATAGGCATCTAGTGTCATTTTCAAAACCGATTTGCAGGCATTCTTCGCATTGTGTAAGAGAATAAATCAATAAATCAGTCATCCAATCAATAAATAAATGTGATAGTATACAAACATGATTTATATGCAAACTTAACATATGAATTAGTTGATTTTATTAGACAAGGGGCATAACTCTGAAAAATATTTTCTGACACGACTCATTTTCGATAGGCATCTAGTTCAGGTCAAGAGAAACAACTGTATCACGTTAGGATGTTGTATATGGAACGGTTCTGAAATTATCACAATAAATCATGAATGGATTTTTATTCGTAACAAGGGGCATAACTCTGCAAAATATTGTCCGAGATGACTCATTTTCGATAGGCTTCTGATTTACGTGAAGATAAATAGATGTAACAAGTTTAGTTGCCATGCATGAAACGGTTCTGTAGATATCGCGGTAACGGATTTTATTAGACAAGGGGCATAACTCTGCAAAATACTTTCTGACACGGCTCATTTTCGATAGGCATCTAGTTTAGGTCAAGAGAAACAACTGTATCACGTTAGGATGTTGTATATGGAACAGTTCTGAAATTATCACAATAACAAATCATATATGGATTTTTATTTGTAGAAAGGGGCATAACTCTGCAAAATATTGTCCGAGATGAGTCATTTTCGATAGGCTTCTGATTTACGTGAAGATAAATAAATGTAACAAGTTTGGTTGCCATGCATGAAACGGTTCTGTAGATATCGCGGTAACGGACGGACGGACGTACGTACGTACGGACGTACGGACAGACGTACATGATGACGACAATACCCCTAGGCCAAAGTTGGCCGAGGGGTAAAAACTAAGTTAAACTTACAAAAAGTGAGATAATGTTTACTAGATCACCTTATAAGTAACAAGCATGCCAAATTTAAAAAGTGTAGCATGGATACTTTTCGAGAAATAAACATTTAAATCTTGAATTCTGTACAAAAATAAACGGCTAGAAATTGGGCAAAATGTGTCCAGCAAAACATGTGATGAATTAGTCCTAATTATTTGTTTGTACTTTATTGTCAAATACATTTTTAATCTGTCTTATAAGACCTACTAGAATTCCTGTTTATTCTGAATAACTATAACCCTGAGTTTATTAGTCAAGGTGGTTTGAAGTCCAATTTCAACTTAACAAGCTGAATAGCTAGCAAGTCCTCCAACAAGTAACCTGTTTGAGAGCATGCAGCATATACGCTTCCATTATCTCCTCAAATATAACTTGGAATGTGGATATGTGTATGTGGAAAGTGAAGTTTATGTTGAATTGTTGAGACAATTTGAGGAGGTTTGAGAAGCAGTAATGGGTAGTGTTACACTGGAATGCGAGTCTGTAGACTTTGGATTTGTGGATGGCGAGGTTTATAAATCGATGGGTGGAATAGGTCAAGATATTGCGTTCACAACACAGACGGGTACAATATGGGTGAGTGAAATCCAAGATGGTCAATGGCAGCCATCTTAGATTACATACTACCTCAATGAAATTCAATACCAATAGCTGTCTAACTGATGTGAAGCCCTCTCTCAAGTTTGAAGTTGATTGGTCAAATTGTTCTCGAGATGTCACATTCACAAGATACGAGATGGATGGAATACAATATGGTCAATGGCAGCCATTTTGGATTACGTACCTCAGTGAAAATCAATGCCAATGGCCGTCTGACTGATGTGAAGAACCTTCCCAAGCTTGAAGTTGATTGGTCGAATTGTTCTTGAGATATCGCGTTCACAAGATCTGGGACGGATGGAATCCAATATGGTCAATGGCAGCCATCTTGGATTATGTACCTCTGTGAAAATCAATACCAATGGCCGTCTGATTGATGTGAGGAACCTTCCCAAACTTGAAGTTGATTGGTGGAATTGTTCTTGAGATATCGCGTTCATAAGATGTAGGACGAATAGAATCCAATATGATCTATAGCGGCCATCTTGGATTACATACCTCAGTGAAAATCAATACCAATGGCTCTCCAACTGATGTGAAGCACCTTCTCAAGTTGAATACCATCAAAGCACTTATAGCCGGGGGTCTGTGGGCCGCTAGGCCCCTAGCCGCCAGAGACCATGCGGTGCTCTTAGAGCTCTCGAAGCCATTTTTGAGACATTTCAGACCTATTCAAGAGAAAGAACTGTCAGCCTATAATATACATGTGATAAATTGATATTTGTTTCTACGAAGTAGGCTACAGATCGCAAATTGTCCGGTAATGAGTGAGTCAGTCAATCCATCCATCAGAATCCTTTCGTCGGCAAAATAAGGAGAACCGTTGAGATTAGAACCTTGATTTTCGGCATGAAAGTGCATTAGGGCATTGTTACCAGCAAGTTCTCATCTGAAATAATTCTGATTAAAATTAGATATAATATTAACACTTCAGTATATTGTTTATAGATACATACCATCCATGTGGCTTTTAACAGTATCATGTTCCTTTTATAACCATGAAGCCCCGCGAACTCCTTATTAGTGTATTTAAAAGTCATTAAGGCTTGTCCTTGGAACAAACACAGAGAGAGACTCTATCGTAGCCTTGTGGTTTTTAACAGTGATTTATATCCAAGCCCACTGAGATAAGGCTGGTTTGTACTCGCGTTGCTTGTCACATCAAATTATAGTGGTTGGTGTCCTGTATAGCAGATACTATAGTATATTATTGCATGCCTGTCAACTACCCTGGAACATTTCCTAGCTTAGTTTTAAGACATTAAACAGCCGGCTAAACTTGCCATCAAATGTGATAAGTCTGGGAGTACAAGAATGTGTGGTGTATTTTCTGTGGACTGTGTAGGCTGTACAGTCTGAATGAAGAGAGCCTAGCAGAATTAGTTAAAGCTAGGTGGTTTAACGTTTATCAATGAAGAAAATCATCGATCAACCACCATAGAATATAATGGGAAACAAGAAAACCGGAATAGTACATTTATCAGATTGCCGATGTCCAAAATGTGTTGTCTCATATATCTAGATAACAATGTGATGTAGAGACGCTATTTATTCGTCTTTGTACCAGTTATGCTCAGGAGAATGACATAGAATCATTATTATCTTGTGCATAGAAGGTGTTGGTCTTGAGTTGAATTACCGTAAACTACATAAATGCTACCTTTCTACTATAGTACTATATATAAAAATTTGTTGTATTGTTGGGAAAATAATGTGATTCAAAAAGTTGTTTTGATGCTGTACAAGGGCACTGAAAACCATTAAAGAGATGTAAATGTATTTTCACACGTAAAGCTTGAAATCTACTGAACCTATATTATTCAAACTGTTTCCTTTAATTAAAAAATTGTAAAATTAAATTGGCGAGTGTTATTTATTTTGGAATGAAGGCGCATAATTTAGGAGACTGTTACCAACAAGTTCTGAGCTGACCTACTTTTGATGAAAATTTCTGGTGATTTTTGATGAAAATCACTGGCGATTCTGACTTGGGCGGTGCCCATCTTAATATAGGCAGGATTTCAACTGGGGGTGGGGATTTCCAAGAGTTCAGTTTGAGTTCGAGTCCTAATGCCTACTGCATTCGTAGGTCCTGTGACGTTAGTCACACTGCCCATGTTTCAGAAATGGACACGTTTAAATTATTTCAAACAGGTGATCGTGCGACTTAATTATATTGCAAAACGAAAATGTCAATTATTGTGTATGCCAAATTTACTGTAAATAAAGAGATTCTCGAGTTACTCGTCAGAATGAAGGGATTGCTGTTATTTTTCTTCGATTTGATTTGAGGTAAACCAGCAATTACCTTGATCACTGCACAGAGCTGTTGACGTGTTGTTGTTGATGTTGTTGTTATATCTACAGTCTCTGCTTCGATATCAGGCTCAGATGTCGTCGTTGCTTTTTCAAAAAAACGACTTTATAGATTTGCAGTTCTTTGCACCAATTCCCATACTCGTCGGTCGTTTTTTGGCTATTCTGTCGCTGCTTGGCATGATCAAAAATGAAAAGTTTGCTCAAACTTCACCAAATTTCAAAACACGCTGATCAGAACGCCACGTGTTGAGCAAACTTTGGCATCAAGGGAAGCAATCTGATGCGGCATCAATGGACACTCTCTGATAATGGGGGATATGCGCCTCGTTGTATGAAAAACTTGAATATACAAATGGGATACCGGTACCTATTACACATCTCCTCTTTGCTGATGACCTGGTTCTGCTTTCCACATCAGCGGCCGGTTTACAAGGCTCCTTATCACAGCTCTATCAATATTGTGTTAAGTGGAAACTTCAAATTAATACTATGAAACCTAAAATAATCATATTTAATAGTACGTTTTCAGCTGCAATAGCTAAAAATAAATTCTGTTTCGATGGTCTTCCCATAGAAATTGTGAACTCTTATACCTATCTTGGTGTAATATTCAATTACAATGGCTCATTTCACATGACCATGGAGAATTTACATGGAAAAGCTCTTTGCGCATGGTTCAAAATAAAACAAAGTATATGTACAAGTACTTCGCTACCCATTAAAACATTAATCAAAATGTACCATGCCATAATTGAACCAATTTGTACATATGGTTCAGAGGTGTGGGGGGCAAAACTCACAAATCTAAATAAGCGAAATCTATTCATAAACTGGACTAATTCCCTCTATAATAAAGTCACAATCAAGACATGTAAAAGCATCTTAGAAATGCCTAAAAGAGGTAGCTCTGTGGGTTCTCTGGCAGAGCTAGGTACATTCCCAATGTCCATAAAAATAATGCAGAACATGGCCCGTTACTGGCTATTAAAACTATTAAAATCAGACAAGAATTCGCTCATATTTCATGCCTACCAGGAGGACTTGATTCTGTCTCAGTCTTACCCTCGACAGTCTTGGGTAGCTTCTATTAAACATATTCTTGGTGTCTCTGATACTTATGACTTTAATCATGGCCCAATATACACAAATTTACCTAACCGACTGGCTACAAATTTAAAGACTTCACTTCTATCAATATTAAATGAGGCAACAGGAAGAGGATCTTGTGATTCTGATCGCAAGCTCCGTACCTATGTAAATTTAAAAATACAATTGAACTGTCTCCTTATCTGATATGTGACAAATCAAAAACATCAGCGAAAAGCACTAACTCATCTACGACTCAGTACCTACGCTCTAGAGATATAAAGAGGGCGCTACAGTAATGTTCTGGTTAGTGATAGGATATGCCAACAATTTTATATGGATGAAGTGGAAGATGAAGAACATGTCATTCTCCGCTGTCCTCTATATGCACATCTCCGCCAGTCTCTACAATTACATCTTAATATTCTCAGTTGGGATTATTCTGTTTTTGATCTATGCATGAATCCTCCTATTATGTTAGCTAAGAGGGTGTGCACTTTTGTTTACAATTGTTTTGTGACCAAGCAGAACAATTTATCACATGTCTTTCTGTCGTAACATACCACATGTGGCGTTGTATAGTATGTTGATTTATCCAGTAAAATCTAGTCTATAATATGATATGAAATATATATATATTTATGCTTCTTTCAACTACATATTATTGGTATATCCCCTTGTGTAATTCATGTATCTGTAAGTGTTGTATACGGCCTCTATGTGGGCGTTTTATACAATAAATTGAATTGAATTAAATGGAATACCACACGTGGCCTAATTGCGGAGAGTGAAAAAATTCTAGCTCTTCTATGAATGAGATAGGAAAAGATACACCAGTCCGGGATTGACAAGATTAGACTGTCCGAAGCAAAAACTGTGCTGAAAAATAAAGACTTGTAGATGGCGCAAAGTCGATTTTCCATAAAATGGGCGTGGGCTAAATTTATTTAGGGCATGGTAACCTGAATTAGGGGCATGGCGCTAGAAGTGAGCCAGGCCAAATAAGCCTAGTGAGGGGTCTGCTTATCAATTTAAGTCGACACGAAAATTTCAGTTGCCTAGTATCTCAAAAATTAAAAAAACTTTTGTCATCAAACTATGTATATTTGAAAAGAGAATCTCTTCAGCTACTCCCGAAAGTTTAGATTGTCAGAATCGAACCAGTATCAAGCGAGCCAATAAATAATCGATCGAGTTTTCGTTTTCATCAGTCGAATTCCGTTTCATCAGTCGAATACGCCGACCCCTGTTCAAGGAATTCTGATAGTGACAATCATTCTGACAACGTGGAACTCGACGACAGGATTTGGAAATGTCGTTTGCATGCAAGTTGACTGGAAACCTTATTATCGTCATCTATAAGGCGAAATGTCCATATATTTCAAACTGTATTGAATGTAGAATGATTCTGTGATGTAAAGAACGAGCACGTCTGTTGTGTTGTTGTTGTTAATGACCGATGCGGCCTTCTCGAAGAGATAACCTCTGGGATTCGTCAGTATGGATAGTAAAATGTTGATAATTAACTCTACTGATATACGTCTGATTTGAATTTTGTTTGTTTT
The DNA here is from genome assembly GCA_036873755.1 of Hanleya hanleyi. Taxonomy (NCBI): domain Eukaryota; kingdom Metazoa; phylum Mollusca; class Polyplacophora; order Lepidopleurida; family Hanleyidae; genus Hanleya; species Hanleya hanleyi. The sequence goes on from JAVTVY010005369.1 coordinate 173,974, forward strand.
CCCATAATCCCGATGAAATATCAATTTCAGAATTATATACTTTGATAAAACAACTTTGGTCATTCATGGCGAATAGTAAGCCGTGGTGAGTGGGTGTCGAACCGACGTGATGGATTGGTACGGTATTCACATTTGTTCAATTTCCGTCAATTAAATTGAAATCGAATGATATTCCCACAATTTCAAATGTCAAGGAATCATTATGAAAGTATTATTATCACTTCTGTATCTACAGCTATTCACTCCAATTGGTGTTCAGAAAAAAAAAAACATGAAAAGGTGACAGGTTTGCCCGATTACTGTACAATTTTTTATTTTTCGTCCATCTGTCCGTCCATCTGTCTGTCTGTCCCCCGTGTCCGGTCTATATCTGGGACAGTTTTCTATCTACAGTTCTAATTTTTGGTGACTGGATACCTTATGGGGAGACGATATGTCGCGTACCAAAATGAAGGTCAAGGTCAGAGGTCAAAGGTCACTGGTCTAAAAAAACAGGCACTTCATTTTTTCTACGCGACACATGGTCTCCACCTAGCGTATCCACTCACAGAATATTGCAACTGTGGATATAAAATGATCACAGATATAGACTAGACACGAACACTTCGGTGATTTCCTGTTTTTTTAAGCCAGTGACCTTTGACCTTAACCTTCATTTTTGTACGTGACACATCATCTTCCCATAGGGACCCAGTCACCAAAAATTAGAACTGTAGATAGAAAACTGTTCCAGATATAGACCGGACATAGGGGACGGACAGACGGATGGAAACCGCCATCACATAATACGTTCGCCTTTTGGCAGGCGTATAAAAACAACTCAACTAATCAACTTCAAACTTGAGAAGGTGCTTCACATCAGTTGGATGGCCATTGGTATTGATTTTTACTAAGGTACATAATTCAAGATGGCTGCCACAGTTTTTGAATATTTCTTCAAGCGAATTGGAGAATTTTCATTTCATGAAAAACTTCTTTTTTTTTTGAGACACAAAAAACTTGCCTTTATAATTATGCCAGCTAAACCAAAAACTTTTTAGCACATTGACTATCCTTCAAGACCATTGTAATAAATTTCAAAGAAATCAGACGGGCTGTTCAGATGAAATCGTCAGAGAAAGGTTTACCTATACTATGACTACGCCACCTAGTGGTGAGCAGCGGGTATCGAAACACAACCAGACAAATTTCCCAGGCCTAATGAGATAGCACAACAAGTATGACCCAAAAATATTTAACGGTTTTGAAGATATTAACATTAAAAGTTGCGGCGGCGGATCCGTTTCTCATGAAAACATAAGAGCATCCACTTTGTGGAAATGCTCTAAATAAATGTGAATGTTGTCGTGTCACTTGCATCAGAGGTAGGAGTAGGGATTACTACTAGTAATTTTCTTCACCACTGGCTGTATGGTCCTCCTAAACACACAATATCATCGTTTATTGTTGCCTTATGCCCATGTTCCAAAATGTTTTTCTGCAAACTTTGCAGCTTGCCTCACCAGCATTTTTACCACGTATGAACCATTCATTGTCAATATTTGCATTGCAGCCATGATGGCTGAGTATTTTCATGGCATTTCCGTTTACACTGATGTATAGTAGTAAGATTTGAGAACGGACATTTCCTCCGAAATGCAACCTGGGAGTTCAGGGAAATTCCAATATCATAGTTATCTCTCCTGATACACACTTGATCACATCTGCAGACCACACAAGACATTCCATGAATTGAACAATGATTCACTGCAGGTTCAGGAAAATCAATTTTTCGGTGAAAATAATCCTGAGAAATATTTATCTGGCAAATATTTTCAAGTTCCATTTAATTTTTCCATGACCTATCACAAAATTCAATGACCAGACATGAAATTCCTCGACTTTCAAAGCCTGGAAAATCAATTTTGAAATTCCATGACTTTCCATCACCACGGGATTCACTGCTGGTTCATAAGAACACGAGCAAGATGTACGGATGGACAGAGAAAACTTTACCAGTGGGGAGAAATAAACAAAAAGCATTCGTTCAATTATTTTAATTCCCATTTATTTATCGAAAAAGTAGATTGAAATACATGTATGTCTGTAAATGAAAGATGAAAACAGAACTAGAAGTCGCACGTTATTTATCCGTGTTCATCACGGATCCGTCTTTAGCCAAGTGTATATCTGTCTTTGCATGGATTGCACACAAGTTTGTGTCTTCGAAGAGGCCAACCAGATATGCCTCACTGGCTTCCTGTAAAAGAAAAATAATCAAACGTTGTAAGGTATACTCAAAGTTTGGTATCAATCCATATCTTGAAACTAGAGCTATTGCATCGACAACAAATGTTAATGGATGAATGGAAAGAACGCAACATTGCATTACACGACATCGTCTTCAACAGGCATATGAAAATGTGACTTTTGATGATTTCTTGATTTTGGGGTCACCTTGACCTTTGACCTTGACCTCAATTTTGGTACACAACACATCGTCTTCCATCAATCTATCAATGCACACAAAAAAACATGATTTTTAATGATTTCTTGATTTTAGGGTCACAGTGACCTTAACCTCTGACTTTGGCCTGAATTTTGGTACTTGACAAACTGTCTCCCCTCGATTTCTCAATGGACACAAAAAATCATGATTTTTAACAATTTCCAAATTTTGGGGTCACAGTAACCTTGACCTTTGACCGTAACCTAGATTTTGATATGTGACACATTGTGTCCTAATTTATCTACTGACACAAAAAATGTTATTTTTAATAATTTCCTAATTTTGGGGTCAGTAACCTTTGACCTTGACCTAATTTTTCGTATGCATCACTTCATTTCCCCCTATTGAATCCACTCACAAAAAATTTGAAATTTTTAATCATTTCCTGATTTTTTTCAATCACAGTGACTTTTGACCTCTGAACTTGACTTACATTCAATATGCAACACATCGTTCCCCCACTGGGGCATCCACTCACCAAAAATTAGAACTGTAGATAGAAAACTGTCAACAATCAATGATTTTCTGATTTTTGGCAACAGTGACCTTTGAACTCTGACCTTGACATCAATTTTGGTATGCGAGACATCGTCTGCACCTGGCGTATCCACTCACAAAAAATTGCAACTGTGGATAGAAAACGTTCAGATATAGACTGGACACGAGACTTTGGTGATTTCCTGTTTTTTAGGCCAGTGACCTTTGACCTGTGACTTCGACCTTCATTTTGGTATGCAACACATCGTGTCCCCGTAGGGTGATTACCGTATCATGTAATATATATTTCCTCACTTTCGACGTCCAAATTCGTTACTTGAAAATTCGGCCATTTTGATTGGTCGCTGGCGGCCATTTTGTTTTACGGAGCAACTTTTCAAATAGAGTTTTAAGAGACCCTGATCCATTCAAAAAATAGTGAATTAACAGAGATAAATCTAACTCCAACGTCTTAAAACACTTCTACCTCACAACCGGGAGAGAACAAGATTTTCCGGGTTATGTCATGTCGTGTCGTCAAACAATTTGAAACGCTTGGATTACGCGTGGGTTTCTTTGATGATATTCTGAGAGGTACCGTATATTAAGATAAGCCACAAGCTTATCTGGGTGCCTATTTCCGTTCCGAGTGTATATGTGTCTGAACATAACAGACAGCTATGAATGCTTAAAAGTTAACGGGCTTTAATTATAATATTGATGGAAAATTTACCGTTATATCTGTGTCATCTTCATCATCATGAAGATCATCATATACATCAAAATCTGGACTGATCTGCAATAAGAGAAAACAGGCAAATAAATTCTTTTTGTTACATCAATAAACCTAACAATCTCTAATGTTGTTTTTATCTGAAACTACATGATTGATGTCGTTACATAAGGTTATTTCCTCTGTAATAACTTTTCTTCTAATGTCGTATATCATCTTTTCTGATAATTAAGTGAAGTTATCAAGGGAGGTAATATTTTCATGATGATATCATTATTCTTTTAAGGAGATGGTAAAAATGCATGATACTAGCTTTAACTCGTCACCTTTTTTGACTGGTGTCTTCATTATTTTTTTTTATATTTATAAAGCCACCATAAGTTCATTTTCTTCTGGTGTCTTATGCTTTCATTATAATTAGGCTTATATGAAACGCAGAAGGCATGAGGCTTCGCATATATGCTATTTGTATATATGTATTTTTAATGTTAATGTTAAATTTTAATTATGGTCGTCGATTATACTAGTCCCTGATGGACTAATATTGCATTGTTCTCAATATCAATGTTAAATAATATTATCTTATCTTATGTTAATAAGTTTTTCTTGAGTGTCTGACACGATAATTTTTTTAAGATTTATGCCATAAGAAATTATTTCTTAAGCAAGAAATTATTTCTGCATTTTTCTTACATTTTCTCTGGAGTCTGATAAGAAATTATTCCTTATTCAAGATCTACCTTTAAGAATTATTTTCTAAAACGAGAAAAGAAAACAACAATTCTTAATTTTTCTTATTTTTTTTTTGAGATCTGACAAGATAATCTTTCTTGCTTAAGATTTGTCACAAAAATTATTTTCTTAAGCAAGAAATTATTCCTTACTTTTTCTTGCAAGTCTATGAAGACATATTGCAGGAATATTTTTCTCTGGCAAGGAAACTAAAAAAATTATTTCTTACCATTTCCCAGATATAATTAGAAAATGCCATACTTTTATTTCTTGAACAATACCTTTAGGTTTTCACTGTAGTTTGTGATGATATTATATTGGAATTACCATCAACCATACAAAAACATACACCTTTCAAAATATCAAACTTTACATCAATGGATTGCTGAATAATTTCCCTTCATGCTCCATATATATTGAACAACATTCGTGCCATATTTGCTCATTTCCATGAGTTTAAAATTATTTTTTAATTGTGGTATGGAAATGCTCTATTTCATTATTTTGGTTTGCTTTCAAATATAGTTCACATAATCTGGTGATAATAAGTTCAGACTTACCACGTGATCTGGCAAGTGTGCATAAAGCGACCATGTGTTAGAATAATAATCTTTTCGTTGGTTATTTTAAATATAAAACTACCACCTGGGTTTGTGTTGTTTTACGTCATAAGTCATGCAGAGCACCAACATGACCATGAAAAGATATGAAGCTCGAAACAGAAACAAAGTGAAACAAAAGTTGCTCAATTATCGATTGTTGCAAAGTTCGATATTTATGAAGCTATATATTTTTTATGCATGGCTAACAAACATTGAGGCAGGTGATTCCAATATCAGACAGTGTCGCTCATTTTACTCTTCAGGGCTGTTTCATTTGAAAAGGGATGGGAGGAGAGGAAGGCAAGTTTATTCTATGGGTCATAGGGAGAAATTCTCTTCAATTCATGTTACAACATTTGAAAGGCAGACAAAATTTCTATAAATGGTAGGGTGTAATTCAAAGTTGCTTTCTGCTTTTCCCATACCTTTTTAAATGAAACAGTCCTTTAGAGATGAATAGCTTCTGACGTTTTTCAGCCAAATAATATCACAATCAGGTACGGCGAAAAAGGGGGGCAAAAAATAAGGAACAAGAAAAAAAAAAGAAACGAGAGAAAAAAGGGAGAAACAGATAAAAAACGATGAAGTGAAAAATATATCTGTATTGAATGCATATTTTACTTTTCAATAAGCTTGAGGGGCACCCTTGTTCATTCCATAATCCTAATTAAGTCATGGTTTGTCTGAAATTCAAGCTACAACGGATAGCTTACACTACAATGAATATCGGCCATTTCAACAGGAAATATTTGTGGGTTTATGATCCCTCCGAATATGCCCATATTTAAACATCTCCATCAATGTCTCCATCTGGTTGTTTCGAAGTCAGATATTTATATGAGATTTTTTTATATTCAAGATATACCCTCATGTTGTTTTCTTTCGAACTTCAAAGAGTTTATCCTTCAGCTTCTTTTCTACTTAGGGACCTTCTTGAAATAAATTCCTTGATAGGAATGCATGCTGGATAGACAAATCAGATACACCAGGACTTCTGTGCTGTTCTAATCTGGATGGATTAGAGTTTCAATTGGAATGGCTATTCTCCTCTTTGTTATGGCATAGCCATTTTTTGTCTCTCTACTTCTAAAAAGTATGCCAACTCGGCACAGTATGCCTCTGAGTTCCTAGTATACCGAATTTTAAGTAGCTTCCATAAACTGAGCTTTAATCTCATTAAACAGAGATTTAGAGGGTCACAGTAACCTGGACTATTGAATTTGACCTAAATTTTGGTACATGACAAAACAGTTCCCTGTAATTTCTCAATAGATTAAAAAATAATGATTTTTAACAATTTGACTATTTTGGGGTCACAGTGACCTTGACCTACATTTTGATAGGTAGCATATAATGTATCTACTGACACAAACTGCACTGCGGTGATCTATGGTAAAAGAGCCTTGGCCTCGTAAGCGGTAGGTACTGGGTTTGATCTCAGCTGGCTGTCATATGTAAGACTTGAAAAATGGAACTTATTGCGGACCCTCGGTTATGTTCAGCATTAAGAGAATAGAACAAGGAGTGGTTTGTTTGGTGTCCTTATAATATGACTGAATGCATGGGGTGTTATGTTTGCCTATATATTTCAGTGGAATAGCGCTATAAAATGGCAGCATTAGATCTAATCTATCTGTTACATGTAGGTACCCCTGCACTTCTCCTTCTGCTCCCTTCCCTTGCCCATCGTGATATAGCTAAAAAAAATTTTGAAAGCGATGTTCCCAATTCACTCACTCACTCTACTGACACAAAAAAAATGTTATTTTTAATAATTTTTTGATCGAGGTGTCACAATGACCTTTGACCTTCACTGATTTTTTGGTATGCAACACTTCATTTACTATTGAAACCATTTACAAAAAAATTAGAAATTTTCAATGATTTCATGATTTTTCAGTCACATTGACCTTTGACCTATGACTTCAACCTACATTTGGTACCCAATACATTGTTTCCCTTTAGGGCATCCACCTACTAAAAATTAGAACTGTAGAAGGAAAACTGTCAGTGATCAACGATTCCCTGATTTTAGACTATAATGACCTTTGACATCAACCTCAATTTTGGTACACAACACATTGTTTTCACCTAGTGTATCTATTCACAAAAAATTAGATTTTGGTATGCGATACATTTTCTACCCGTAGAGTATCCAGTAACCAAAAAATTAGAACTGTAGATATAAAACTGTCCCAGATATAAATTAGACATGAGAGAGGGACAAACAGGGGGAAACTACCATTACATAATATGTCCATCTTTTGGTGGATATATAATAATTAGAATAAATATTTTTCCACACGTTTGTAATGGTCTTTTATTTTATGGAAACCTTATTTAATGGTTTATAATCACTTTAATATGAGTTAAAAAATGTATACTTACGGTTAATTTTTTTTTTTTACCAGTATGTCTCGCATTGTAACATCTGAAGATATAAAAGCAAACAAAAATATCTTAGTATATTTGATATCTGTGTAAAACAAAATATAATTATGTATTAAATATATCAAATAATAGCAAATTATACTAATTTTTTATTCGAAACATTTGTTGAAGGTTAACAGGAGATAAAAACCCCATCTGGACAAAACCGTATATTAAATAAAAAAGAGCCGAGTAGGTAGCAGGTCCTCCGCTAAGTAGCCTGTTTGAGAGCATGCAGCATATACGCTTCCAATTTCTCCTTAAATATAACTTGGAAAGTGGATATGTGTATGTGGAAAGAGACGTTTATCTGAAATTGTTGAGACAATTTTAGAAGATTTGGAAAGCAGTAATCGGTAGTGTAACAATGGAAAGTAAGCCTGTAGTTCTATATGGATTTGTGGATGGTGAGGTTTATAAATCGATGGGTGGAATAGATGAAGGTATCACGTTCATAACACAGATGGGTACAATATAAGTGAGTAAAATCCAAAGATGGTCAATGGCAGCCATCTTGGATTACATACTACCTCAATGAAAATTAATACCAATGGCTGTCTAACTGATGTGAAGCACCCTCTGGAGTTTGAAGTCCATTGGTCAAATTGTTCTTGAGATATCACATTCACAAGATCTGAGATGGATGGAATCCAATATGGTCAATGGCAGCCATCTTGGATTACGTACCTCAGTGAAAATCAATACCAATGGCCGTCTAATTGATATCAAGCACATTCTCAAGTTTGAAGTCAATTGGTTCAACTGTTCTAGAGATATCATGTTCACAAGATGTGGGATGGACGGAATGCAATATGGTCAATGGCAGCCATCTTGTATTACGTACCTCCGTGAAAATCAATACCAATGGCCGTTTGACTGATGTTAAGAACCTTCCAAAGTTTGAAGTCAATTGGTTGAATTGCTCTCGAGATATCGCATTCAGAATCCAATATGGTCGATGATGGCCATCTTGGATTACGTACCTCAGTGAAAATCAATACCAATGGTCGTCTAACTGATGTGAAGTACCTTCTCAAGTTTGAAGTCGATTGGTCGAATTATTCTCAAGATATTGCATTCAGAAGATCTGGGACGGATGGAATCTAATATGGTCAATGGCAGCCATCTTGGATTATGTCCTTCAGTGAAAATTAATACCAATGGCCATCTGACTGATATGAAGAACCTTCCTAAGCTTAAAATTGATTGATGGAATTGTTCTTGAGATATTGTCTTGAGAATTCAATATGGTCGATGGCGGCCATCTTGGATAATGTACCTCCGTGAAAATCAATACCAATGGCCGTCAACTGATGTGAAGCACCTTCTCAAGTTTGAAGTCAATTGGTCAAATTGTTCTTCAGATATCGCGTTCACAAGATGTGGGACGGACAGAATCCAATATGGTCAATGGCGGCCATCTTCGATTATGTACCTCAGTGAAAATCAGTACCAATGGCCGTCTAACTGATGTGAAGGACTTTCTCAAGTTTGAAGTGAATTCATTAAATTATTCTCAAGATATCGCGTTCACAAGATGTGGGACGGACAGAATCCAATATGGTTGATGGCGGCCATCTTGGATTACGTATCTCAGTGAAAATCAATACCAATGTCCGTCTAACTGACGTGAAGCACTTTCTCAAGTTTGAAGATGATTGGTCGAATTGTTCTCAAGATATAATATTCACAAGATGTGGGATGGATGGACGGACGGCTAGCATTTCCAAGTCCTGTACCACTTCGTGGCTGAGGACAATAAGAAACAAATGCCAATATTTCACTGGGGATAGCCATATGATGTAGGCAAACGATGAACCAAATTTAAATAAACCTTTGAAAATACATATATAATACACTTTACGTCATTGTGAATATGAATATTATTTTGTACTTCTTTTTAATTAATAACACCAATTTTTGTAAAAAAAATCTCACTTTTCACATTTTATACTACTGCAGAAATGATGAAGTAAGATATTTATCCATAGTTTGCAGGATAATTATAAAACAATTCATACGCCAATTAAATAATACATATGTTTATTATAATACTTTTGAAGTAATTCGAGTGTTCATATTGGCCATTGTAGACATTTGCATCGTGAAAAACAATACGTAAAACCTCATAGATAGTGATCAGATGTTTTCACAAGCTTATAGGGAATTTCATAATAATTTACACATTTAATGCAAATTATACAAAGATACTAAAAGAAATAAAAACATGACTATAAGTTGCCAACTTCATATACGATGTTTAAAGTGTAAACAAATTTTCATAATACAAAAAGTTATCACCTTTTTTTTCTCCTTTTTTTTTTCTTTTTCTTTTTTTCATTTTTTCTGTCGTCATAATCCTCATGATCTGCAAAGAGAATTTCATCAAATATAATATTAATTTCAAACTTTAAAAAATATTCATATAAGCATTGTAATTATATTTGTCATTTTTCACAACACATTACATTATTTATAAGGGTCCTGCTAAACACCGCCCGGGACCGCCCGTGACCGCTATTCATGTCAATATTCTGCCACGGCAAAGTTACAATGGTGCATCGACGTAACACAAATTCATATCCAATAAGAATGAATCTGTAAAACATCATCAGTGTCGTATTCCCAGATTCGCCAGAAATCGGACGTCCACACAATCACAAGTAGTCTTGCTGCGCGTACTTTATCGGGTAACATTTAGAATTTTTAATTCAAGAGTTTTGCAATGACAATCAATCCCTTGAAGCATAATAAAATTTCATATTTTTTTTCTGTTGATATATAGAATTTCAATTTCGCGAAGTTCAGCGATTAGCTTTTTCACCAAATTTATATATTTAGTTGATAATATTCGATATTTATCAATAAATTAAATCAGAAAATGACAACATGAATTCCACGCTTACGGCATCATGATCTGGTTTTAATCTTCAGAGCACCCGTTAGTGAAAATATGTAGTCGAGATTTCTATTGCTTAAAATTGAGCTATCTGCCAAATTTTGACGTGTTGATCATGATTATAGTTTATTAGAAAAATAATTCGCGTCTTCTGTTTTATTGTTATATATCCGAAGATATATGACAAGAACAGAGGGAAAAAGGCATGATAATGTTCAGCTAAGAATTCTGTCATAGCGGTGTCTTTCGAAAGTAAGCGGGAAAGCGTAGTTTTCCATGGAATTCATAACAAACGTCACACGTCAGTCGTATAATGACAATACGACCTTTAGACCGGGGATAGTGCTGAATCTTAACAGTCTGTATGACATTAGTGGCCCCGGGCGGTAAGATTATGTCCCGGGCTGTCCCGGGCGGTTTTGGTCGGTCCCGGGCGGTGTTTAGCATGACCGATTTATAATGCTGCATCATATTGAGTAGTCAAGTAGCCATCACTCTGATTTGTATCAGAGTTATGCTGCGGTATTTCCGGTACATGTAGATAAACACTGTCGGAAACAAACCAGAAAATTACATTCATGCAGTGTTCTCCATAAGAGCCGGCAGCCGGCACCCGGCGGTATACATACACCTATCGGAAGTAGTGCCGCGAGTATTTTGACATATCTCGGGCGAAAAAAAATAAAGCTAATAGTTCAATTTGGTCGTAATGCAACCAATATGTAATGTAATCCGACTTTGTGTGTTTCATTTTCCTCATGCTTGGGGTAGAATATGAGAAAAAAAGATCATAAAAGGAAAACGAAAAAGTCAAACTTCTTTCAACCTTATGTTAACGGAATCTATACACTGCATAACATCGCCTGTTTCTGGTTTTGCGATGTTATAATCCTGTTGATTGCTTGAATACAATAGATGGGCTAATCAGAAGCGTCGTACATTGGGATGCGGCTTACGGTTTTAGTCATCGACAGAATGACTGTACAGGGTTGAGGGTGAATTTTTGAAATGAAACGTCGACAAAATGAAATAAAAGATGATCTTTTGACGGAGATAGCAATGCTGTCAGTACAGTGCCGCTGAATATTAATGACAGTGACTCAAAATGTGACTATGTCGAACAATTTGATGCAGTGACAGTTACAACAACAACGTCAAACGACAACGGTGTCGTCAATTCACCTGTTAAAGTCAATGACGGCATATTACGTGACAATTAATTTCAATACGGAAATAAACTTTAAATGAACCTATTTTTGCAATTATCATGAAAGAATTTTGAAATAACTCTCCCTCATAAATCTATTTGTTTAGCTTTCACTTCAACTTGAAAATTTACCAAGTTCTTACTTAGTGTTGATTTTTCTTAATCCACCTGTTTGATATTGTTATGTAAGCTTGATAGGAATCTGGCTTCATGGGCTAAATGGGGGGTGACTGGGTTGGGTAGCTGAATGCTATATAAAAATACCCTGTGCTAAGAACTTATAATTTTCATTCCAAAATGCCCCAAAATGGCTCCCATTGCACTACAGAGCATCTAAGGGTTCTGGCGGCTGGCGGCTGCACTGGCCTAATTTTGAAACGCCTCGCTGCGCTTGGCAGTTAACAACCACATACATCTGTTTGGATATGATTGTACAGGTCTTCCAAAAGAAATGGAGAACCCTGTTCATAACCAGAAATCCCCACGATCATTATAAATGGTCCTGTCATGCCTGTCGGTTTAGAATGCTGTCAGTATTATTACTAACGCTTACTTGCACTCGAAATGTGGTATAGAACGAAATGGATTGGGAGAGAATAACAAAGGTGTTATGTCAGTTTCTTATCTTGTCAAACTCGCTGACAAGAAAGTGAGTGAGTGAGTAGAATTTAATGTCGCTTTCAACAATATTTCAGCTATATCACGACGAAGCAAGTAAGCACCACCCATTTCAGCTGTTTTCCTGCTACTTCAAAGAAGAAATCTTTGAAGCAGCATGGAATCAGACACCCTCCATCCACCCTATGAAACATTGAGGACGCTTACATGGTGTAATAAAGAAATGTAATGTTACAGTGTTAGACATCACATTCCTGCTTGTCAAGTTTCTGATGTGGCTGATTTCTTAAGTCAACTTAAGTGCAAAAATGGTAAAGAAGCTGGACGGAGAAAATAAATGGCCAGGGAAGTAGGCAAATATGTATTCTATCCAAGCGAGTGCAAAGCGGTAGGTATTATCGATTTTTGTGAGCCCAAATCCACCCGCTGTTACCTGGGTCGGGAGGCCGAAAATTTTGCGATAGGAAATTTCGGTTCAACGGCTGAACCCTGCGTTGTCAATATCACAAAATTAAATGTCAGCAGGGTTCAGCTTGTTGAACTATCTGTCATCATGCATGCCAACTGCTGACGCTTGTGTGATTTAATTCGAGGTATGTTCCGAGATTGACGGCGTTAATTACATATGATAATCAGTGTATGATGAAGATAAGATCGCTCATGAATCAATTTGCATGTTAGCTACAGGTTACTTGTTGAGATATTTGAGACATTTTCGGAATTTGGGAGAAAAACTAACCGTGTGACGCAGTCGATTCCCGCACTCGGCGATTTACAAACACGAGCGCCTCCTACAACTAAGTAGGTCGCATGAATCACCTCCCTTCACGAGGGTTCATATGGGGGCGTTCTCCAGCCGCACTTTTCTTTCAGACATTAATGTCTCTAATCCATGTATTGAATTACTCAATTGATAATTTTGTATGAACAATATATATAGTTCAGAACATTTTTTTGCTGGTATTAGTCTATGAATCTGCAAACATTTGTTTTTTGAGGCAAATAAATATTTAATTATTATACTTACAAAAATGAATTAATATCTTTACAGAACAAAATAATTGATCAAGTTACAGTTTACAAGAGAATTTGTTTAAAATAAAAACATTAGAGATGTTAGAGGTGTAGATATACATACAGAAAAGTATGTTTGCCTTGACTTCTAGGTTTTAATATAAAATATATTTCAATACTTCAATAAAAAAAAATATAAATACCTTTTAATGTACATTTTGATTCCAACTTACTGACTGAACCAGAGATATTCCTTTCTCACACATGTACAATGCATTCATCTCCAGCAATCCATTATGACATTTTTCAGCCTCATTTGCAAGAGTCAAAACTTGATAAAATAATCTTATAAGACATATTTTGTTAGTTGATTCCATGCTTTCTTGTTTCTGTATAATTGTTCGGGAGACAGGTAAGAAAATAGTTTTGTATACTGTGTTAAGAAAATAATCCTGTTACTTCACTCAAACATTTTTTGCACAGAAGATTATCTTGAAAATAACCTCAGTTTCACAAAAGTAATTGAGGAAATAGCTAAAAACAATATAAATTTCATTACTTTTCTTAAAAACAACATTTTGGGGTGTTTTATATAAAATTGTTAGAATCATTTGTCATTTTTTATGTGGGACAGTTGTATGTAACCATCAACAGTGCTATATACAACAAGAGACCAAGGGGCTTCAATATACGCCTGTATATCTGGAATTACACTGGTCTGAATTTCTAGATTGTTAATGGCCTTCATCCGAGTTGGTAGCTAGCAATCCAGAGAAACGTCTACGATTTTATGCTTCTGAGAATGTTACATACATCACATCTTATATCGAATGATAAACTAAAATGGGCTGAACTCTTGGTAATTAGGTGACCTTGAAACAAAAGTCGAGAGCTCACATATCCCACACTGAAATCGACAATAGTCAAACACAAGAAAATAGTAGTTTTCTTTCAAATGGATTCCTTTCAAGCGAGAACATTTTCCATGAAGGTAGAAGAATGTGAAGAAAGTGATGAAGTAAACCTTTGTTCTTGAGTTAATAAACAGGTCTAAAGTTCATAAAGGACCCCTCTCCTCATTAAATTAGTAAATGTATGGTTTTTATTTCACAACAATTTAAGTAAATGTAGCCATTTCTTACATGTATCAAACATGAGAAACAACTCTACAGGACAAATGCCATATACATGTAGGGGAGACAAGTCTGAATATTCCAACCTAACACATATAGGCAGCTAAACTTGACTTTTGACAAATTGATCTCTCTTTGCAATGCGAGTAAGCTAAATTATAATACCCAAAGTTTGTTATCAATCCATACATGTACCTTGAAACTAGAGATATCGTATGGACAACTAATGTTAATGGGTGAATGGACAGAATGCAACATTGCATTACATGATCTCGTCTTCGACAGGTATCTAAAAATGTGACTTTTAATGATTTCTTGAATTTGCGGTCACCTTGACCTTGATCTTTGACCCACATTTTGATTTGTAAAACATCATGTCCCTCTAATGTATCTACTGGCACAAAAAGAATGCGTTCTGACAAATGGAACACTCATGGCTATACATGTACATGTATGACAGTTGAATATTGCACTTTTTGCATTCAGTGATATTTTTTCTACACGATTGATTTATTTGTCAGTTGTTTAATCTCGACATATGTCTACTCTAATTGTTTGTACAAAATCTCTGATAGCAGCTTAGTTTATGCTAGTCAAGATAAAACTTATTATTTACTTCTGGTGGAATGATGTTATAAACCTAATCCGAATTTCGCACATTATTGAGAGAACAAAAGACCAGTGATTTCAGTTGATCAGCTACTAGTTGGTATAATTTCACTTTGACCTATCTGTTAGACCAGGAGAATATTTTGAACTGCTTATAATTGACATAATTTTTTAAAGATGTGCTATATTTTTCAGTACCAGTATTCAAAGAAAGTGTCATAATGCTTGAAATAATGTATAATTATGGAAATATTACATGAAAATATGCCAGCTATCTAAGTTAAAAATTTCTCCAGAGTTAAAAGATAGAACAAGTGAATTATGAAAACCATTACATCAGCTAATCATTGGTCACAACATGGACATACTTTTCTTTGTATTATCAATAATGTGCAAAAGGCAAATTCCAATAAAATTAGACTGGGTTTCCATAGATTTAGTACTTAAAGCTTGAAACAATAAACAGTAGGAACTTCAAATTACAAGCGTCTAGTCCGTCATTCATAATCCAGCCGTCGTCCATTAGAGAATATCCGCGTCCATAATCCAAAGACCTATTCCATTTCCATATAAAAGTATTAGCACCAAATTCAAAAAGACAAAAGTATACATAAACATAGGCTTGTTTCCTACAAGAGAGAAGCGGTCAACAATTTTCAATGATGCCGGCAAGACATCATGATGTTCCAAAATATCAAATTCGTATCGCTGATCAGTATTCTTAATCCATAATATTCGTTATAGAGTCGTCATCTAATCCCCATTCAATATTCTATTCTAGAGGGTACACAAAGGATTTCGACATTATTCTGTTCAGATCAACTACAAGAACTATTTTAAGCCCTGTTCACATGCATACTTTTACTCACGTATGCAAATTTGCACCCTATGTAAAAAAATACACGTGTATTTCTTGTCATGTGAACGGAAATACACATGTATGTATATTTGCACTTTGAGTGTATTTGCATCTGGTCAAGAGCAGGTGCAAAAGTATATTTGCACATGTGTAAATATACACATGTGTATTTTTACACAGGTGAGTAAATTGTATGCATGTGAACGGGGCTAAAGTGAGAGTACATGTGAAAATTGATTATGGTCAGAGATGCCAAACAAATTATCATGAATGAAATATGTTCCACAGTCAAAATCAGCATGTACATAAACCCTAAAATCGAATTGTTATTCAGGAATAAAGGTAATAAATTACTTGAGTCTCTGATATTGCAAAGTTAAATGTTATTTAGTTAAAATTTCTAAATCCATCAAGAAATTAAAGCTGTGGACTTTTCTGGAATATTTCACCTGATTGACTGTTCAGGGGATTGAAAATAACATGCTTGCTTGATGTAACAGGTTACTATCAATGGTCTAAGTGAGCTAACCAGTTCATAGAATATAAGGCCATTCATAATAAATTGCGTTTTTCAGGTAATGAATTTCATCAAAAGATGAGTAGGTAGGTAATTGGTCGGTTGGCTTATATTATTTGTTTGATGACATTTCCAATAACTTCAAAATTGAGCTAGGTGCATGGCATGACAGATTACTATTGTTAATGTAATATTTTGTATTTGCACATATCCACGTTTAAGGCAACATTTTCCATTGTATATATGCTAACTTGAATGATGTCATTTATGAATCATATTTACATGTAGCCTAATGTCTTTTGTTTTAAGCCGTGACATCTCAATACAATGTAGACTGGACGAGTCTCAATTTTATATTTACTATTTAATAATAATAAAATGATCTTTAATAAATATATACGTTTGGTCAATAAATAAATATAGAAAAAAAATAAAAAAAATAAAATAATTAAAATAGATACTGGACGATTTGATAGGTTTTGTCGTATAAAGATTCCATCTGGAGGTATGGTTAGTCTAGACGATTGCCTGGGATGGTAGTTCGTCCAAATTGTAGAATTGTATAATAAATGTTCACAGCACGATAGTTGAGCTATAAAATCTTGGGCGGTTCCTAATTGATTGTATATTAATATGTACTCCGTAAGGAGATTTCTCTCTCAAAGGGGGGAAATTACGAATCGAACTTGAAGATAATAGACCCCGTGTATATAGGGGATGATGATCACAATATTGATTATGGTATTTTTATTTATGACGGCCATTTTTTCTCAAGTTAATGAATGTCTAATAGGGCGTAAAGGTAATACTAAGTGCGCCATGGAAATGTTCGAGTTACCATCAGGGAAATGTATTTCTCGTCGGCATAGCGGTGAGGGGAGGGAGACGTTATCAATCTTAGCTAGTACTGGCGTTTTGATAGAAAAGTGTGAACACAAAAAGAAATTATATGACATTAAGTTTTAGCTTTATTTTGAATTTGTACTGCTTCACATTCAAGTTAAATACTATACTAACGTTACGTCATTTATCTTGAGATATTGAATATAGTAAATTATTCACAACCTGCCAACGTAAGTGATGTCATATATACAATAGATACAAGCTTGCCAATACCGTGTAAGGAAGATTTTCTTTGGTGTCTTCCATGTGTTGTATATGGCAAGTGATTGTTGTATTTATGTTAATTTCTTCAACGTAACCAATCAAACTTTTATTTTATCCAATGTGGAATATTTTATCCAAGTTGGGATATATTCTTTACTAACTTGCATAATTCCAATGAAATGTAAATATACGTCAGAAAGAGTGACAATGAATTAAAAATGCTTGTCAAAAATAACTTGCCTATGAATCTCTCTTCCATGTTGTCTGTTCCCTCACGATAAGACATTTTTACAGGTTATGCATAAATGGGTGTGAAATCACTTGTCTTTGGCCGCGAAGGGGCGTGTCTGTTAACGTTCATTGGTTGTGTCCTTATAAGGATATAGAAGTATTCATTATGTGATCATGTTTGAGTTTGCTATTTTTAGGCCTAATATTGTTTTGTCTATAGAACACGTGTTTAATTGAATCAATTTCATGAGGCGTGATAATGATGTTACAGTGGATTTCATATTACATTTCACAAGATAACTTGGTTATGCTAATCAGTTTCTTATGATGGATCTCATTGGTCGAAATACTTGGGCAGGAACTGGGTTGAGTGACAGGGTCCATTTCATATGCTGCCTGCAGTCGATTGATCTGATTTTGTTTATCTTTTTCGATTTGCTGGCTTCCTCCATATCCAGACCTGTCCGTTCACAAAATTTTAACAGGGTAACTGGGGATAGGTCCGTGTAACCTTGCACAATTCAATTTTCGTTTTTTGTTTTTGTGTTCTCAAAATCAAAAATTGAAAATTGACCGTCAATTTTCAATTTTCGTTTTTTGTTTTTGTGTTCTCAAAATCCAAAATTGAAATTTGACCGTCAATTTTCAATTTTCGTTTTTTGTTTTTGGTTTCTCAAAATCAAAAATTGAAAATTGACCGTCAATTTTCAATTTTCGTTTCACTTGTCCCAAAAATGAAAATCAAATAATGAAAATTGCCTCGACTTGTCCGTTTTTTGTTTTTTGATTTTAACTTTGACTCGTCAATGTTAACTGTGCACGCGCAAGACTTATGATGTCACTTTCGGTTCGCGGAGTAGTATGGAAAGCGCAAATCGGATTGTTTAGGCAGATGTGGAGCATAATATGGAAAAACAGTAGGGGGCAAGATGTGGGAGTTTCACAACACTATAGATCCCTGGAGCCAGGCATTCGAGCTAGAATATAATGGGCCAACTGCGCATAAGCGAGTAGGCAATCGTGAAGCAGGTGTGAAGCATTATATGGAGAACAACGGGGTTGATACACATGGGAGTTTCATTAAAGTAGGGTAGTATAATAAATACGTGAGTACCCTAATCACATCTTCATTTTATCTAGCCAATTTCTACGTTCCCACTTCGAACTTCCCTTGATATATCTGGACCCCTTCAATGTTCAAATAACTTATAAATAGACACGAGACGTCACTGACCTCGAAAACATTTGAAATTCGAAATGGGTCGCACAAGAGCGTTATTGATTGGCTGACCTAATTAGTGGGCACCTTATTAGGAGGAAAGACGCCGCTAATAGAGGATGTCACTCAACGTGACTTCATTCGCAATCGATGTACGCTCTGATTGGTTCTTCTGTCGTTAGTAGGTGAAATTTACACCTCGGATTTTGAACACTGAAGGGGTCAGATGAATCAAGGCAGGTTCGAAGTGGGAACGTAGAAATTGGCTCGATAAAATAAAGATGCCTAATCATAACCCCCAAGGAAACTTCCCACGTCGATGCGTTGAAGCGTTTGACACCCACACTTGCGTTGAAGCGTTTTTGACGCTGAACGTTGACGAGCATCTGAACGCTCCAACGATCCAGGTCCCAAAAATAGAGAATGAAGATTGGACCTGAAGCGTTGAAGCATTCAGACGTCTGACATCAAACGTGGCGATTGTGTGCTTGTTTGAAATGGTGGTTTACGGGCCGCATACTTACTCTTATTGGTATTAAATCTGTGTTGGTATCTTTATAAATACTATATTTCAAATCAATAGCAAATAGCGGTTGTCTGCATGAATGCTGTTCGCTTTTGTAGCGCTCTAAACATCTATTTTTAGAAATGAGAAAATCTAAGACTGCGTTCTGATTGGTTCAGGCCTCAAGGCCAATAACCATTGAGAACAGCGGGATGCCACATATCCTGACCTGTCTGGTGCATCTTCACAAGTCCAGGTAAATCGTGAATCCCCGCACATAGACTGCAGTACTCTCTGTTAATTCAAGATATTAACAGACAGTGATAGTGTACTGTTCCAGCTGTCTCCCCTTCAGAGATTGGTCATTCGACTCCGCCATTTCAAACTAAGACGAGCATTTTCATTGGATCACTATTTATAGGAGCCACCCCAATCTTCATACACAACCACGTGACTGTCTCAGTTGACCGATGACATAGCGCGGCATCGTTTTCGATTTCAAAATCTGGCGTATAACTGGGAAAATGTTGTTGTTGCTGCATCAGCCTATCATTGACCCTCCGTAGAAGGGTCCAATACTATAGGCTATCCCCGCACAGGGTTTACTTGGACATTTTTGGTGATTCGAGTGAGTTCTTGAGTCGTTGCCTCAATCTCGAACATTTCATCCCCGAGGTTATTTTGAATTAGCATGTCGGTATCCCAAGCCGGCGGTTTTTGCCTTGACTCTCGATGTCGATTTCAGCCTGACATCAAAGTTATGCCAGCGATGTCACATCTCAAACCGTCCAGCTATAGTGGATTGGAGTAATGAGCTAGCTGAACCTGTTGAATAATTGGTTTGATTTAGAGGATACCCCTTGATCTTTTTTTATCCAGAACTATCGTGTGCAACCATGCAACCAAGGCAATGTATAGATACCCTAACAAATCGATCAATACACTGGCTTCCGAGGATGGCCTGGTGGGCCACATGCCTCTCACGCTCCACACCTCTCATACGACACGATTTGCGTTTTCTATTCTACTCGTCGTATCGGAAGTGACATGATAACCCGTCCACATGAGAACTTAACATAGATACGTCAAAGTTAAAATCAAAAAACGAAAAACGGACAAGTCGAGGCAATTTACAATATTTGATTTTCATTTTTGCGTGAAGCAAAACGAAAAACGAAAATTGAAAATTGACTGTCAAATATCAATTTTCGTTTTTTGTTTTTGTAATCCCAGAATCAAAAATTGAAAATTGACGGTCAAATTTCAATTTTTGATTTTGAGAACACAAAAACAAAAAACGAAAATTGAAAATTGACGGTCAATTTTCAATTTTTGATTTTGAGAACACAAAAACAAAAAACGAAAATTGAATTGTGCAAGGTTACACGGACCGGGATACTTTTATTTTAGTACGGCCAAGACAATTCATGGCATGTAATTCTCTAGTGAGCACTTCACTTTAATCAATGGCTGATCGTATTCACCGATCACGGCAGGGAGAAGCGAGGTGAATCTTATAGACTATATAAATCTCTGACATAGAAAAATGTGAGAATTGTCAAAACAAAAACAAAAACAAAAAAACGGGAACGGAACTGATGTGTTTTTGAAAATTTTAGTATGTCAGAGCGATCCATGTTCGCTGAATCATGAATAGTTTTCAAATATTGACAGTTTTCTTACTTGGCTCCATTCAACTCCATCAATGTTAAAAGGTTCACCTCGCCGCTTCGTCGTATGTCGGGCACATCCGCGCTCTGGGCGTTGGTCATTCTTGAAAAAATGCTAATACGGAAACTTTGTAACTCTATTTAATTATCTTACGATTATACTCAGTATGTGTAAAACGTATGCAAAGAATTTTAGCGATTTTTTTTATCAAGGAAGCACGCAACACAGCGTTCGATCAGAAAAAGCGTATTGTTTCATTGATTCCACACTTCAGTAAAGGGGAAATTGGAACAGAAATAAATGACGTAAACGAACCAAATTTGATTTTTTTTTTTATTTATTAAATCCAGTTATCAACAAGACCTGTTATGGCATGGACTTTGAAATGAATAAGTGGCTGAGTGGCATATTTTTTCAAGCAATTGTCAATTTAAACTTAATTTCTGTTCAGGTACAACCAGAAGAGAAAAAATCTTTGAAATATTCAGTCACAATGCCGAGGTTTATAAAAGGGTGGTAGGCTTGTAAGGGGGTGTCTGACCACGTTTCAAATTTCACAAATAAAAAATGGGCGTTTCACGAATCGTGTATCGCATTATGAGGGTAAGGGATTTCCAACAGATTATTGAAGCCAATTTATCTCAAAGCATTGGAATTTTTCACAGTATAAGTAATTTGTGTATTTTTATTCTGAAATTTCAAGAAAATATATTCAGAACCAGTAAAATCTCCAATACATCGCATGTTATTTTCATAACGCACTGTCACAATGTACCGTAAAATACAACATTGCAAGCCCAACGTCATTGTGCTTTGAAAATAACATTTGATTCTGAACAGATTCATTTACTTCAAGTATCAGAATAAAGAGTTTCTCTTCTCTGAGAAGAACTGACCAAAAATCCCATGCCCTTATAATGTGAGACAGACGGTAATTTATTGGGATCTGCATCTCTGGAAATTAATTTACATTATATTTCCATCATTTGTTTTATTATGGTATTAACTGAAACAAATCAACCTGTGATTGTGAAGAGAGAAATCCTATCGACTGACTGCTTACTGTGTCTGTTTTCGAAAGATTTTGAGGTTCCCTTAGTTTATGCGGAGGGCTGAGGATGTTGTATGTGATGTAAAACCATTTTGCCGGTTGTGCTTAGTATACTTTCCGGGAATAACATGCCCACATTTTGTGATTCAAGAAGCTTCAACGAAACCTCATTTGTAAAACAATTGGCGTCCCTTTTATGTTAATCATGTCATTTTCTTCGACTTATTCTGAGAGTCGTACTCACAGCGGCTTGTTGATGATCAGTTATTAATTATGATATTAATAATGGAGGAATAGGAGAGTATATATATATATATAATTAATACCTGACAATCAACAAATTCTTCAAAATAATCAGACATCTCGTTAGACAAACAATTCTGTCACTGATAGGCTGCGGGGCGCAATGGAAAAAAATTTATCAAAGACAAAATAATGTCTCACTCGGCTATCATTCACTCGATGGGTTCGCCCCTTTGAGTTTCGTATCCAATCAAACGTCTCTCGACCAGCCGACACTCTGTCAATCAAATGTTTGCTTCCGCGAATACCCAATCAAGACGTCTGTTACAAGATACGCCAGCATCTCGGGGCAACTTTCGAAGTTGAGACTGAAGATAAACCGCGGTGAAATCAATTAGCGGTAAAGTTTGAAGCTTATGAAAACAACAGAGGATGTACTTAGATGTCATGCGGAGTCACCTTGGAAATGTAATATGAAATCCACTGTAATGTGAACCAGTTTTCAACCAATCATTAAGCATGTTGTAGAAAGCAAATTGACACATTGACTGGCGCTTAATTCGTTCAAATATGGGCATACGATTTTAGGTAACACCGACTTAGCTACCTTTTAGTCGAGTGGCTTACCGTAAAATAATCGAAAGTTATTTACATTTGTGATTTGTGATCGTTACTGATTGAACTCTGTATGGGATGGGTTTTATGTTGTAATTTGGAAGGGGGGGGGAGGGGAGGGATTAAAATGTGTTGACTTTACCTTACCTGGGCTGGTGCTATCTTCGGAACAACAGAAAATGGAGAGCTGAAACTCAGTGACTTTATAGTTTATTATATTGAGATCATTTTGAGCCTATTTGCATAACCCCCCGAGCAGAGGATCATGGGAAAATTCAAGATGGCTACGTGGAGTCCCAGAAAAGGGATGTGTTTTCATATTTCTTCAAAATTTCTGCTTTTTCTCGACGAAAAACGGACAAAACCTATTTCATTTCACATCTCATTAATATTTACTAATTTATCATGCACATATTTAGCAGAAATTACATAAATAAAAAAATCAGAAAATCTGACTGAAAACTCGACCAAATGCCGTTTTTGAAAATGACGTCACTGTGACGTCATCAAACCGGCCATCTTCGATTTTTTTCACATCTTCTGGTAGAGGTTGACCCAAGGGTATAGTGTGGTAAGTTTCAGCCCTCTAGCTCAAGAGGTAAGAGAAATAATTAGAGGGGAGCTATTTCGCCCCCGCCCCCTCACGCCTCCCCCTCCCTTCTAATGCCACAACAGGTCCCAAAAAGCCCAGGCCAGATAGGGTTAAATTAACCACCTACCCTTTGTACGCATTTCTATTTCATATGGTAAAAACTTTTACATAAAAGGCACATGATACTGATGTGCAGTAGCGGTATATGTACCGTGATAATATAGTCAGAAATTGCTAGTAACAGTCCCCTGATGCATGTTCATGCCAAAAATCAAGGTTCTAATGTCAACGGTTCTCCTTATTTTGCCGCAGAAAGGATTCGGATGGACTAACTCACTGACTCACTCATTACCGGACAATTTGTAAATGAGAGCCTACTTCGTAGGCATAGAACCAAAAGAACAAAGAAGAACCAAAATTTGGAAGATTTCAGGGATGTGTATTGTGTACATCGAACATTAATATTGAATTCGCTGTGTGCTGTCTGCGATTTCTTGAATTCGTGGAAATACAGTGGTACAAACGTTTGGTTATACTTCACCCATGGGAAATTAAAAGCCTATTCATTCTGAGGTGAAAGGGTGACGACAAATGTTACAGTTAACATCTAGAGTATTGGAGGAGGGAAAGCATTCAGAAAGTGTTGTTTCACCACTTTTAAGTGTTTGATGCAACAATTTAAAATGTTGTATTTAACATTAAGGCAATGGATAAATAAAATGTAGAAGTATTCGATTTAGATTATTCTACGAAGAAAGTATTGCTAGAGAATTTACAGTGAAGTTAGTATTACCAAGGAATGAGGATGTGATATTTTTTTTATTTTATCAATTTTATTTTGTCCATCGCGAAGAAGCCCAAAGGAGTGAAATTTATTTATATCATGTAAATACATGTTTTTTCGATTGAAAGTAAAATGGCCAAATAAAAGATGATACATCCTTAGAATGACATCTAACCATGACTGTGATGGAATTACATTTCGGTTAAAAGATTTCGTGGAATTCATCTTGATGAACGGAAAGGTCTGTTAAAAATTCGTTCTTGAAATAGCGGTACTCCCTAAAAAACTGTTTCACTCAAGTTTGGGTGAAATGAACCTGTTCACTCAGACTTGAGTTATTTTTCACTTAGCTTGAGTGGGATCCATTTCCGCACCTATGCTTGAGTGAATGTTACTCAAGTTGAGTGCATTTAACTCAAGTTCAGTGGAAAGTAACTCAAGTTGAGTGAAAATCTCACTCAAGTATTGAGTGGGATCAATTTTCACGCTTATTTGAGTGAAATATAGCGAGTAGTGCAGATTGGTGAGATATAACTTTAATCAAGTTGGATATATTTCAAGAAGGTTATGAAACTTATTGATGTTATACAAATTGTTTTGTTTACGCCACCTTGCCGATCAGCGAAGATTACTATTCACTGTTTAGTCATGACAGGGTAGGCCTAATGTTTTTGTGACTGCATTCTCCCTTCTCCTTTCATGCATTTTCGCCTTGTGAAGATGCATCATACAAGTTTGGACAAGTGGCATTCGGTAGTTGTCATTGGTTATTGGTATTGAGGCCTAAGCCAATCAGGCTGCACTGTTAGATTTTCTCATTTCTAAAAATAGATGTTTAGAGTGCTACAAAAGCGAACAGCATTCATGCACGCAACCGCTATTTGTTACTGATTTGAAATACAGTATTCATAAAGATACCAACAAAGATATAATACTAATAAGGGCAAGGATCCCCCTGATGGACCGCGAAATTCTTTTATGGCCAGCATTCCGTAAACAACCATTTCAAACAAACACATAAACGTCACGTTTGATGCCAAACGTCCTACTGCTTCAACGCTTCAGGTCCAATCTTCGTTCTCTATTTTTGGGACCTGGATCGTTGCAGCGTTCACATGCCCGTCAACGTTCAAGGTCAAAAACGCTTCAACGCTTTAAGTGCAGGTGTCGAAAGCTTCAACACATCGACGGGGGAAGTTCCTTTTGGGGTTATGATTAGGGTAATCACGTATTTACTATTTTACCATACTTTAAAGAAACTCGTATATGTATCAACCCTGTTGTTTTCCACATAATGCTTCACACCTACTGCACGAATGTCTACTCACTTGTGGACATACGCAGTTGGTCTATTATAATCTAGTTCAAATGCCTGGCTCCAGGAATCTATGGTGTGGTGACACTCCCATATCTTTTCCCTACTGGCTTTCCATATTGTGTTTAACACCTGCCTAAACAATCCCATTTGCGCTTTCCATACTACTCCGCGTACCGAAAGTGACATCATAAGCCTTGCGCGTACGCACTTAACATTGATGCATCAAAGTTAAAATCAAAAAAGGAAAAACGGACAAGTCTAGGCAATTTTCAATATTTGATTTTCATTTTTGCGCTAAGTAAAACGAAAATTGAAAATCGAATGTCAAATTTCAATTTTTGATTTTGAGAAACCAAAAACGAAAAAGGAAAATTAAAAATTGACGGTCAAATTTCAATTTTTGATTTTGAGAAACCAAAAACCAACAAGAGCCCAAGGGGCTTCAATATACACCCGTATATCTGGAGTTATATTGGTTCAAATTTGAAGGTTGTTTAATAGCCTTGATTCCAATTGATCTAGCAATCCAGAGAAAGGTGTACAATTTTTTGCTTATATTGAATGATAAATTAGAATGAGCTTAACTCTTGGTAACTATTTGACCTTGAAGCAAGAGCCGAGAGCTCACATATCCCACACTGAAATCGACAATAGTCAAACACAAAACAATAGTAGTTTTCCTGCAAATGGATTCCGTTCATACGAGAGGATTTTTCATGAAGAAAGAAGAAAGTGATGAAGTAAACCTTTGTTCTTGAGTTAATAAACATGTGTGAAGTTCATATAGGACTCCTCTAATAATTAAATTAGTAAATGTATTGTTCACAATAGTTTAACTTTATGTAGCTGTTTCAAACATGGGAGACAACTCCACAGGACGATACCATATAAATGCAGGGAAAAGAACTTCGAATATTCCAACAATATTCCAACACATTTAGTCAATTAAGCTTGATTCAGTTTTGGGGGACTGCGACCTAGACCTTTGACAAATTGATGTCATATGTATAGCTCCATTTTGCCATGCGAGTAAGGTATTCTCAAAGTTTGGTACCAATCCATACCTTGAAACTAGAACTATCGCATGGACAACAAATCTTAATGGATAAATGGACAGAATGCAACATCTCAAAATGTTCACAGATCCGGACACGAACACTTCAGTGATTTCCTGTTTTTTAGGCCAGTGACCTTTGACCTGTGACCTCCAGCTTCACTTTGTACGCGACACATTGTCTCCCCGTAGGGTATCCACTCACCAAAAATTGGAGCTGTGAATAGGAAACTATCCCAGATATAGAGCGGACACGAGAACCAGACAGACACCCCGACGGACAGACGGACGGAAACCGCCATCACATAATACGTCCGCCTTTTGGACGGGCGTATAAAAACGAAAATTGAATTGCGTAAGGTTACACGGACCATCTTTGAATGGTAGCATGAAGAATTAACCTCTAAAGAATAAAATAGGAGGTGAAATAGTATAGAGGTAAGCTAATTTCTGTGAAAATGTATAGGGATAATCGAGAGAAGATAGTACTTGTCCCCTTTATTGTTTGACGATACACCAGCTAATTAATTTGCCAAACACCTATGGATTAACCCATCCACATATACCTTTCCCTAAAAATAGGGCAGTTTATATACGGAATGCTTCTGGAGAGATCATCACAGCTCGCAGTACATCTTCTGCCACTAGAACCATCACGTAATTTATAAATTGGAATAAACTGTCCTTTCTGTCACAATATAACTGTTATTATGTGAATGTAATATTTTATCTTAGTTTTAACATTTTCTTTATGTATCCACGTATAGAAATAAAGACTGAATTTTCCTGTATTTCTAACTCTCTTAACTGGTACTCCAAATTGACTCATTTATGGCATGTGCAACATATACGGGCCGTATCGTAACAGAAACAGAAGTACTAATAGCATGAATATCTCATTTAAATTTATTATTAATTTTTTTACTCCCCCCTCTCCCCGGTTTTCATCTGGAGGAAACGTCGTCCTCCCTCCCCCCGCCTCCGCTTTGGACGCCCCGCTTTTGATGCCCGTGGTGTTAAAATATTTCTTCATCGTATATAATATACTAAACCCCTCTCTCTTCTTTACTGACAAAACCCATATTGATCGTGTGAAAGACACTTGGGCGCTTTATACAGGAAGCCCTGAAAGGTGACAGCGTTCAAACTTTGTCGGGTGACGTTCCCTGTGATATGAAGTTGTAACGTGTGTATTAGTGAATTGCATCACACGACTCATCAATGTTATATCTGTGGGATAGTTTGCAAAGGGAGTGTTAGTTTATTTTTAACATGCCCATATGCAAAATTCTTGATCACCGTATTTGTTTTAAATCCTTCACAGAACACGACACGAAATGGAAGATTCCAAAGTCATGATAAGGATGTGCAGGTTGGTTTAGTTACCAGAAAAGAGAATTTAGACTGCATGAAATATATAGTGAAATATAATTACGATTTTCGAACAGGTGTCTAAGTGACAGTAATTGAATTTTGAAACAATGTAACAATTCGCCAGCCAGAATAAACCATTCCTCACGTTTCTCTCCAACAATGATTGACGTTTACTTCACGGATATCAACATGTTCGCGCGGCATAATCTTTTGATATTTTTCATCCCCTAAGAAAAAGATATGCAACCGTGGAGAGACCCTATCACTGACTTTTCAAAAAGTCGGATAGGCGGTCATTTTTTATTTTTCATTTCCGGAAGGGCATAGGAATGGTTCAGTTCATTGAAGAATCCACTGATATTAAGATGGTGATAGTCTAATTTGGTCCTGAAATGGTATATAATTCATTTTAAAGTTTCATTTTCTACATGCACGTTCTTGTTAAAGTCTGAATAAATACATTGGATAAATAGGCAGGAATTCCATAAGGAAACATATAAGCTGAGCTATTCTCACAAAATGGACAACATGACGATCATTAATTGACGATCATGAATGTCCCCGTTCTTATCCTGTCTGAGGGATCTAACACTGGTACAAGAGAAAAAGGAGAAATGTCAAATGATATCTATCGAGATTTTATTTTCTTTGAGCACATGTGAAGTCTTTAACAGAATTATTTAATGATATGATATTTGCTGTTGTGCAAGTAAATGTTTGCAAATAATTCAGCAAGGAAAGAGTAGTCCCGAAGGAGGAGGAGGCAGAGAAAATTGGGCAGTAATTTAACGGGCCAATGAAAATACACCATTCATTCGTCATGTTTGATTAAGTAATTTGTGAAAGGTAGAACGCTATGTTTGATCACATGATATTTATATGTATACAGATATTTAAGGACGGGTATAAAATGATCATTATGAACAGAGAACCATGCCTTCATCATAGTGAGATCATGACTCTCATGTAAAATGGGAGCTATGTCACTATTTTGACAGTGAGGCTCTCTCTTACATCATCGCCCCATAGAACATATTTCGGCTTTATTAACAGTCAACATTTAATCTAAAATTGCAAAAACTTGAACGCTGCATGTAATTATATATATCAATATTGGAAACTTGATCTCCTTGTATATTCATCAAGATAAGGCGTGGCCTTATCTGTAACTAAATTATTTGAATCAATTAGTGAACATATTTTGCATCAGTTGATGAACCTTACAAAATATAACAGCAATGCAGGAAGTTAGCCAAAAATCTATTGTTTCTTAACCCAAAAAATAAAATATATATGACTTTTTCGTCGTTTATTTATAAAAGACACGTGAACGTTTGACAAGAGAGACAAGTCATACTGATTCGTTTCACAGTTAATTATTGAAAAATAGTTAACCAGTTTTAACTGGATCTATAGGCCTGACTTCTACTGTAGCCGTCACGTGCGACCAGCACGTGTTCTCTTGCAGTGATTGTTGAACAAATTTGGCTAATTTGCACGTAACTACCTATTCAATATTCGCTGAACGACGTTTTATTCAATCTCAATTATTCCACGCGGTGGTTTTAAATCAGCGTACTGATATCTCTGACTGCAAGGATTTATTTTCTTGAACCCTGATAGGTACAAATTTCTAGGTTACTGACATATCGGGAATACCAGGGTATGTTGCACTATTTGGAATTATTAATACGCAATTTCCAGCCTGACAGGATTACTTCATGTAACATTTTGCAATATTCTGCCATATTACGCAATAACATTGTATATATCCGTATATAATTATTTCACAACATTGGTACCGAGAAATACTTCAATTTTAAAGAATGCATGATTAATGTGCATTTACAATGTACATCTGCGTCTTTTGACGAACAAACAAACTCCGGCATCTTTGACATTGCATTTTAGACAGTTTCATTGACATTGCGTTTTCGACAGTTTCATTGCACATTTTGAATTTTGTGGAGAAGTTTACCAATTTTGCAAGGGCCTACTCTCTTAAACCCTATTAGATACAGATTTTTATGTTGCGATAGGTGCAATTTCCAAACGATAGTATAGTAACAGTATATTGACTCACATTTAGTAGTATAAAAGCGCATTTCGGGCCCTATTGACATTATAGCACAACGCGCAGAGGATAGAAAAGTAATCTTGACTCAGATTTAGTAGCATAGAAGCGCATATGGAGTCCTATTGACGTTGCGGCGCAATGCGCAGAGGATAGTATATATAGTAACAGTATCTTGACTCACATTTAGTAGTATAAAAGCTCATTTCGAGCCCTATTGGCCTTGTAGCGCAATGCGCAGAGAATAATTATCTATATTCAGCTGTAACTCTGTATAATATTTAGCGATTCTCGGTAACAAACTTTACACGGATTTATTGATTTTTCTGCTGTACTTTTTCTGTGCAAGCAGCGAGAAACTTTCCGCGAATATAAACTGCCTGTATAAGCTTAACGTTATGGTAACACAGCTTAGCTAGCATTGCCAGATTACGGACGTATTTTTGTGACATTGAAATGCTAACCACTCAGACTATCCAGATTCACATTTAGTATTATAAAATGGCATTTTGAACACTGTTTTGACTTTGGCCCTTGATAATTTTGTTTTGTATTAAAACGCAGGCAACTAAAATAGCAACTAACTTAGCCATTCCTGTTGAATCGTCTAAAATCTTATGAAATTTAATAGTATATATTTGATTTAAGATGTGTTTTTGTTATTGTCCCACTACACCCTGTGTGTCCCAGTCCGACATCTTGTTGGGGCACACTGGGATACCTTTTTTGCTTTTAAAATGTGATTCTGGAGAAAAGTATAACAAATATTTTAGAATTTTTCATATGATTATGTCATACTAAATATTAGTTCTAACTACAGCATAGAGACGAAAGCTTCTCATATGAACAGTGACAATTAAAGCGTGACTGAGATACGTCATTGTCTAGATAAAGACTTCACAACGATTATTATGGATTAAGAATACTTATCAACGATACGGATTTTATATTTTTGGAACATCATGAGGTCTTCTCGGCATCATAGAAAACTGTTGACTGCTTCTCTTGTACAGGAACTAGCCTATGTTTATGTATACTATGATTCTGTTTTTTTTTTAATTTTGTACTAATACTGTTATATGAAATATGGAATAGGTCTTTGGATTATGGACGAAGATATTCTTTAATGAATGACGGCTGAATTATAAATGACGGACTAAACGCTTGTAAGTGAATACTGTAATGATTTGCAAAGCGATGCCAGCAACGAGAGTGAAAACAATGATGACTACAATAATAGAGAGTAATGTAATTACAATTCAGTATGGTCAGATACGTGATTACTTGAAGTAATTACTTGAAACAAATGATAAAACGTATGCCTATTAAGTCGGACTTAATGTCATTGTCTTGGCAACGTTTGTCTGAGTGTGTTCAATGGGAAGCGTCTAATGCACACATTCGCCTTGCAAAATGACATAGCAAATATGAAATATGGAAGTATATGGTATATATTGTTGAATTGTTCCATTCATCTAGTACATCCATTATGTAACAGTCCTGTTGCATCTCATAACAGAAGTGCTAACCTTGCAAGTTGGAATCAATTGTATACATATTTAATATCAAAACTCACTTCATTGAAAATGTTGATGGCTTTCATTATATTTCATTCTTTCGTCAAACACAACAAGATGAAATCCATCATACCAGTTCGCACCTTTCATACATGTACTTAATAGAACTGGAGTCTGACTATGTTACGAGAATTTGCAAAAATATGAAGTGAGAACCGAGTACTATGAGAACTTAATCCAATTTATGAGTGATCAATAATATGAATTCTGAAGAACGATGATGGATCTTGACCACTGGTTGGATTGGAGTTTATGTTAGTGGCATGAACATGATAATAATCAAGTATATCATAATCTATAACAGGATTGTTTATATCAGTAACTTCTCTAATAGTAGAGCAATATTATGAAAATATTGTGTGCTTCGAGATAAAAGCACGAAATTTGACATAGTAGTAGCCAATGGTGACCCGATGAATTTCTGATAAGGTCTCATACCATTTTTTTTTCAACATGGCCGCCAAATTCAAGATAGCCGCCATAATAATGACCAAATACTGAAATTAACTTAGTTCATTGTTTGATTTGCATCAGAAGCCTAAACTTGGCATGATGTTAACTATTTAATGTTTTGGAGTGTAGAACACGATGTCCACATCATCTGTGATGTCATTGGTGACGTCATCAATAGCAGTAGTAGCCAAAGTGGGCATTTGGTAGGTGTGAAGGAAGGTGTCTGGTGTAGAGATCGTCCATCCGTTGTCCGAATGGACCATGCTGTGTGTCCACTTGTGGCTCTCTGCATCTAGAATATGGGTGGTATGGTGTTTGTTGGAAGTCTCATTGTGCTATGCCTGCGCAGTTGGTCAGTAGTAACGAAAGATGTCATTTTGGACGTGGGAAATGACATGTTTGGGCAATCAAGAGATCCATCTTTCATCCAAATGGGTTGAGGTCTCCTAGCGAACTTTCGACCGGAAGATGCGCCAATCTGCGCATAGGCAGTTGGGGTGTAGTAAGTAAAGTGGTCATTCTGGAGGTGCGCAGGGGTATATTTCAGCGATTGAGAAACCATTCTTGGTACAAATGCGTCATGTGTAGTGTCAAAGTGAAGTCCTCGGTTTGTAGACCACGACTTGAGGGATGTCCACGTCGTCTGTGACGTCATCGGTGACGTCATCAGTAGGAGAAGTAGCCAAAGTGGGCATTTGGGGGTGTGAAGGGAGATTTTTGGGGTAGAGATGGACCATTCGTGGTTCGAATGGACCGTGTTTTTGTCATCCTGTAACTGTCTGCATTTAGATAACGATTCATATGGTTTTTGTTGGACGTCGCATTGTGCTATGCATGCTCAGCTGGACAGTAGTAACATGAAGATGTGATTCAGGGCGTGCGTGGGATACTGTTTGAGCGATTGAAGGATCATTCTCAGTAGGAATGCATCGTGCGAGATGTCATTGTGAAGTCTTTGGTGTGTAGACCACGACTTGAGGGATGTCCACGTGATCTGTGATGTCATTGGTGAAGACGTCAGTATGAGTAGGAACCAAAGTGGGCATTTTGGGGGTGTGAAGGGAGGTGTTTGGAATAGAGATAGACCATCCAGAGTCCAAATTGCCCATGAGGCAATCCCTATCTTAAAGCATGGACGCACTAATGATGGTGAGTGAATGAGTACGCGTGCGCGCACGCGCGTGTGTGTATGTATGAGTGTGTGTGTATGTGTGTGTGTGTTTCTGTGTTATAGAGCGTGTGTATGTGTGTGTGTGAACATCGTGCTTAGCTGTCTCTCTGAAGACATGGAAGCCCTCAAGAGCTGCCATAGCCGCAGCGTCAGGATCAATAGAACAAAGACCATTGCGATGTACACGAGCCGTCGCTGGTTTCGCCGTGAGTGCTCGTGGTCCATATCCCGAGCATCAAGGATAGCTTTCATAGTCCAGTACTGGTGGGTGATAGCACACCTCGCCATCGAGTTGATTCTGTCGACGACCGCTTTTGTGAACACTTCAAGCATCTGCCATCGCCCCTCGCCATTTGCAAACATGGACAGAATCACTATTCCGTAAGCCATGAATGAGTTAACAAAGGTCACATGCTGTAAATTGCGAGTGACATAGAGATGGGTCTTCGTCATGTGTCTACAACAGATGCATGGGGGTGTGGGGTACAGAGCGACATGTTTTATGTCCGCTTATACGTAGCTCTACGGGTCCGTGATAAGCAGTATTCTGATTGGTTAGTCCAATAGAAGCACAACAACAACATGGATTACAAGTCAATCATTTTATTATCCCCTCCATCACAGCACATCTATGTTGGGGGAACCGCTATATTTCTGCCTTCCCAATGGAAGGCGAAATTTGAATGAATCGTCTTTGTTGTCAGTGTGTCTCATGTCTTTCTTGCAAAGACAAGAAAATTTTCTATGTAATTTATTATTTATTGATATATATTTATTGATTTTCTTTTTGTCTAATTATCTTCTGTTCAAGTCATTTGGCATTGGTAAAACCTTAAATGTGTATCATGATACTTATTTCATTTATTGATACTGTCTGTTTGGTTTTAGATCACGGGGCTGAACAAAGCATGTGATCGTATGGCAAATAAATGCCCAGCCTGGTATGTCCAGTGCTTGAAACTATAAAAAAAAAGCCGACAAATAGTTTACGATATATAGAAATGACGGATGGTGTACTATGAATCATTAAGTTGTAATGACATCAAATGGCAACAATCAACTTGCCAGAAAAATGGCAAAAAATCGCATTGTCTACAGATGTAGGGCCGCCATGTTTAATCTTTCGTTGGATGGGAGGCCGCACCGGATAGCTCTGGTTTCGAGATTGAGGTGGAACTCAACTACAGAAGCAAAGCCCAATGCAATGCATTGTAATGGGGAACCCCATTATTTCAATTGTATCCAAGAAAAGTGCCTCAATATTTGGTCGTGAACCATGACAATATCTATTGGAAATACTATGAGTCATGGGTTCCCCATATGACAATTATTTGTCGGGAGATTTCACTTTGCCCTCCTAGATCTGCGTCTGATCGACGGAGGTAAAAAGTAGTAATCCATCTCTATTTGCGTACACTTCGCCATCCATAAGATGGCTTGCGAATCGTGAGTCTCCATTATTGCGGAGCGATATCCGGTATATTACGGGATTCTGTTTGCCCTTCATCCGGCAGAGAACAGACTCGAGAAATCTGATAAATTACAGGTTTTCAAACCACTTGGGAAACAGATATAGGCTAGGCTTACAAAATATATAGGTATAAATAACTTTCGTATCACCCAAGAGATGTGGTAAATCTGTAATTTTCAACAAGTAGGGCATCACATGATTCGAAAATGGCGAGTTATGTTGGGGTTACGTCCGTAGACTTTAGCTGATTGGCTGACGAAGTCACGTGGTATTGATTTTTGGAAATTCCCTCTCGCACTTGCCGAAAGTAGGCTGTAAATGGATACACACGATCCCAGGGTTATGAGGCGCCGTTTGTGACAATATTGTCAACGACAAATATATAGAGTTAAAACCAAAATATAAAGTCGCCGTTTGTGAAAATATTGTCAAACACAAATATATAGTTAAAACCTTTGTAAATATATATAAAACGAAATAAATAGGGCCTATATATAAAGTTTTTTTTTTTTATTTTTATAAATATTTTTTTAACATAAATAACGATAGGAAGTTAAGACGTTAAATATAACGTAAATATAAAGTACACGAACAAACTTAAAATTATAGAGTGTACATGTAAACGGCAGGGCTCGGACCACTAAAAAAAAGTCCCTAGCCGTTAACCCCTCTAAATAACCTCTGCCATATAGAGGACAAGTTTTTGTGCTGATTTTTTCCCCAGCTTCCTTTTGATAATGAGACAAGGGCTTGCATGGCCAACATTAAGCATGACAAGTGCCCTTTTGAGTTGTGACTTTTATTTTGAATTCACTGCATAATTCATGCCAGTCTGAGGCACTATATGCAGGTGCGTAGACTCTGCTTTTTGGAGGTAAGTTATTCGCCGGAAGTACAGTGCTTGCCAACAGGACGCTCTAGCTCGAAATTTTGATGGGCGACCCCCGCCAAGAAGTAGATGGCGATGCAGGACTTGAATGGAACTACAAACTGCCAAGAGATGAAAGTCCAAAAATAATTAATAAATCAGCCAGGTGCACTTTCATTAACATGGCCGTCAATGTAAATTTAATAGTGGTACGAGCCCGGCAATCGATGTGCGCGCGAGTAATACTGGTTAATCAAAACTGCAACTGATTTCGGAAGCGAAACTATGACAGCGGTGAAAACCACTCGCATGTCCCAGATGTGGCGAATCAAACAATAAGATCACGTACCTGAACATATTTCAGCTCACTGCCATAATGATTTAGTAAAGGCCTATTCCAATTTTCAACAATTACTGTTATCATTTACAATCGTACTTCAGAGTTATCACATCAATTAGATATAAATACATCTACTTATAAATCACCATAAGATATCCTAGCCTGCAGTGGATGGGTGACCGGGTGCTGTACTGACTGGGCTGATCAGTGTCCAGAATAATAGGAACTGTGGATACTCTCGTGTTCTGGCACATGTAGGCACCGTCTTGATATGACTGAAACAATGTTGAAAATGACGTTAAATCCTACTCACTCACTCCTAGTCTGCAGCCAATATCACGGCCTGTCCTTTAGATGTTCAATCTACGATTCCGCCGGCCAAGTCGCTGGTTGCTATTTGCCGCATAAAAACATCAACAGAAGTTGAAATAAAACATGCGCAATAACGATGCATTAATTATGCGCAACACAAATATTAGGCGACTTTATATTTTGGTTTTAACTCTATATATTTGTCGTTGACAATATTGTCACAAACGGCGCCTCATACAGGGTCAGTCTTACCGCGTATAGATGACCGAGATGGTTACATGTTGATCCATCTCATGATCTTTTATGACACACAAAAGTCATCCTATGAATACCCGTTGCGACTGACCAGCAGTTTAGAAAAGACAATATTCGCCATATAAATTAGGAATTATGCAGCAAGCTTGTATGTTACTGACCCTATTAGCGACCTTCACTGTCCGATAAGTGATGCATGTGTAAATGTTCAAATCTAAAGTTTTTTGTAAAATGTGAACAAGTGTTGAAATAATTCATAATAAATGTTATCAAAGTTGACAATGCCTTCATTTTTAGCATAATTCTGCCATTAAATCTTCTAAGAATTTTCCTATATTAATAAGTATCGTAGGCCTACACGTTTGACGCGTCAAGTATTCCATAAGTGTTACAGATATCGAAATCAAAACATCATGTATTCAAATGTGAACAGATATGAACACGTTGTTACCGTTTACACTCTTTATATTCGAAACTTGAACGCGTGAAGTATGCACACATCATATTTGCGTACCTGTACGTAAAGGTATAGAGCCGTGAAAGGGATATGGAATTTTTTTTTAGCCACCATTAAATCGTTATAACGATTTATTAGGTCGTTATAACAACTTATTAACTCGTTATAAATAAAAGAGGCAGAAGTAAGACGGAATTTCATTGGTACACAAGTGTTTTCCCCACAATATGACATCGATATTTAGTGGTACATTAGTGTACCACTGAGTGTTACAGCAATGTAACAATTTATGTTGGGCCATCATGGTACCATTGGATGTTGCCGACGATGTAACATTATGTATTGGTACATATCGGTGACGGCTGACGGTACATTGTGATTTACATTCTTCGGTGTTCCAATGTCGGTCCTACATTGACTCTCGTTTGTTTGACGGTAAGAATAGCCATCCTCGGTATATTGTACCATCATTGTATCATTTTAAAATAGACCAATATGGTAACATTAAAAATTGAGGAAAATAGAAAGAACTCGTTGTTAATTGGAGGTAAAGAAGGTCTTCAGTGTCGAGTTACGTGCACGTTCACTTTCAAATTCGTCTGTTTGGGGATAAGCTGACTTACGAATAGAATAGAATAGAATAGAATAGAACCTTTAATTGTACTTTTTTACCCGTTGATGGGTTAATGTGTACAGGAGAAAACAAAACAGAATAAATCTCAACATGTTCACCGGATTCAATAAGATACATTGTTCATCAAGTACTTTCTCTTAATTAAGTTGTGATGAATAAAGTTAACTACCAGAGAGATGACAACCATGTCCTCGGCAGAGAGAAGCCATACAAATTTTGCCCTATCTGGCATACTGATAAAGTTGGCACATGTCTGTGATATATTTGTAAATAATGGACATCTAGATATGCTATAACCAGGGCATTTAATCAAAAAGTGGAATTCATCCTCGGTATCACATTTGCACAATGGACAAAGACGGCGTTCAATGGGAACTCCGGTATACATGCCCCTTTCGATATTAAGATCATGAGAGCTAGTTCGAAACCTTGCAAATGATCTACGACGGTCTCTATCTTTGATAACATCAATATAAATCTCCCGACTAAAACGAGATTTGAATTCCATATATGTTCTAAGTTTATGACTGCCAGGCAACAGATTACACGATGGTCCATTAACAATTCTTTTTTTCCATTTCTGTTCAAAAGTGTACATATACATCTTTTATATCAGGTCCTACAACAATGGCAATATGAGTGGAACTGTTGCTATAATTGGCAGTAACTTCAGGTTATTCAGGACACTCATTTTCTAATAAAATGATTTCCAATTATAAACCTAGAGCTATTACAAACAACTGTAAAGTAATACAGTATTACAAAGCCAAACACTGGTGAGAAAGGTGGTGGTACGATAAGGCGGGATTTTGGCCTATACGTGGTGCGGTTGAAACCGAAAAAATAAAATGTCCTAAAAATACTAATGTTTTAATGTAACGACAAGAGAAAATATAAGTACACAATATTTGAAAGTTTTAGAGCAATTGCGTTATGATTATAGTTATCACATGAAACTGAAATCCACAGCTTGTGCTATTTCGTGAAAAAAGGGTCAAAATCGAGTCCTTCAGACACGCATTTAGACGCGAAGGACCCCTTGGACCAGAACGCCATTTAACCTTGTGTTGTGTGGTAACATTATATCTCCACTACTGGAAGATCTTTTTGGTCCAAGGGGTCCTTTATACTAAAAAATGAAAAGTTATGATTCATAACGTTTGAAGTTTTCGTAAGTAGATTAAAGTGACAAAATACAGTTACAGTTGTTCGTATGTCGTGGCATAGTGGATACGCACATTGGGTCACAAGCGCGTCAAAATTTTCTTTTACCGAGTTCGAATCCCACGAGGGCAACATGTGTGACGTAGACAAGTTATTTTAATCTTTCTCATTTTTGTTAAAAAAAAATTACATTCAGTATATCTGAAATAACCATAAAAAATAACCAGGCTATCATTATGAACCAATTAAAAGTAAAATAAATATTGTTTACCAATGACACGATACCATGTGGACATTACGGGCCAGTCAAACTTTGAAATCGAACGATCAGTCGCTACCTGTTACAACGGCAATATATTCGCCTAAATTGTGTATTTATTCTTCAATATGTGCATATAAAATCGACTGCAACGTGGTGAAATAATAACGCCTCTGTACCAAACATATGTGAAGCTATCATGGTTCATCGTAACATTC
Source organism: Hanleya hanleyi (assembly GCA_036873755.1). NCBI lineage: Eukaryota > Metazoa > Mollusca > Polyplacophora > Lepidopleurida > Hanleyidae > Hanleya > Hanleya hanleyi. The sequence continues at coordinate 213,309 of JAVTVY010005369.1, forward strand.
AGTCTGTTGATTGACAGCTGTCGCCGACGACAAGTTGTGCATTGCATTGTGATTGACAGATGGAGAGAAGAAATGTACATTCCTATGAGTCTGCTGGCTGTGGGCAAAAACCCCGCCTTACAATACTATCTCCTTTAAAGGAGCTCTGGACCTGGTTATAATGCGCACATGACCTATATTGAACTTTGGTCTGAAAGCATCCAAAGAACTCACTTTATTCAACAAACTACCATCACATTTTCTTTTATCTATATAAATTTTCGGTAAAACAACTACATTGCCTATTGTGACTGCTAAGACTTGCTTGGTCAATTGTCTCTCACTTGAACAGTATAAATGTGTTTATCAACATGTATCAGTAGCAGCTGCATACTGTCACACCATACAAATTCAAAATTGTTTTAAACAATTATCAGTCCTAATGATGACATAATATGTCAAAATTTTGATCAACTGAGAATATGGCTTTTCTGTCATTCGAAGTGACATCTTTATTAGGTTATGTACCTTGGATATTTTTTGTAACAGTTGATATGCAAGTTCAGTGTTTAGATTCACTACGACATTTGCTTCACACCCTGCAGCCAACCGTAATTCAGCCGATATATGCATATTGTCTTGAGATGGGTAAGCTGATGTTCATTATTGGAAATTCTGATTCCTTTCAAATTCACCCCAGGTCACCACCTTCACAACCAGCCCTTGGCTAGTTTTATCCAAAGCAGAGGTTACTGGGTCACACAGACACACCCAGGTCATAGTATTAAGAGTAGGCCTCAGCTCCGCAGACAGCTTGTCATAAGAAGCGATTAACTGGGGCACCCGGGTATGAAAAGGAATAGGATGACACCTGTCGGGTTCCCTGGTGTAAAAAAAAAAGAAATAGGACCCTATCCGTGGGTTTCCCAGGTGTGAAAAGGAATAGGACCCAACGTCATGATATGACCGAAATATAGTTGAAAGCGACTTTAAATCCTACTCACTCACTCACATGCACCAGATACTGATATCCGTTAGGTAGTTTTAGCGGATTAATCCTTTTTATTAATCAACTATCAATGATATGAATCCAATACAAAGAAATCGGCCTGCTTGATATGACCCAAAATCGGGCCAATATGAGGAAGGCGGGCCAATACGGAAAAGCAGGTCCAATACGGGAAAACAGGGCCAATATGGGCTGGGCCAATATGACTTTCAACATGGCGACGTTGAGGATGAACGATCCTCGATTCGCGATCTTCTCCGGATGATGTCACTGATTTCTCTGACTTTGAACGGATATTCAATGGCTTATGTGATAATATTTGATAGAGCTGTACGTGCCGATACACAAACCTTGAAATCAAGTGAGGTGAGTCATGCTGAAATAGACTATAGTGACGCGAGCGCGAAATCGACGTGCTAAGTACAAGCAGACGTCAAAACAGCAATCCAACATTTACAGCAGTGCACTGATGAACGAAGCGATAACTACAGTGATATTTTACAACAGAAAGATGTCAGACTTGCAGCTAGAAAAGTTATTCACATATGGATATAACCGATAGAAATTATGCGGTCAAAACACCTGTAAAATGATGTTGAAAACTAGGGTCTCCATAGCATAATATATCTTCGATCCTCAAATCGGGACTGTACCAAATTTACGCCAGATTATAAGGTTGTATTTTACTGCACCGTTCTTATCAAATAAAATTAGTATTTCATCTGCTTGTATCTTTTTGACTCCGTTTCATACGTTGAAGACCCACGCCCAGGTTGAAGATGATCGGCCTATTCACCGTCCCGATTGTCACCGTCGTGTCCGATATAGCTTACTGTAGAGGCTTTACTACGATAATGGCACTTCAAAAAGCACATAATAATAATCGTAGGAAATAAGCCTATTGTGAAGGAAGAAATACAGGGAGTCGCTGTACTAAAATATTCCTTGATGCATGTATTATAATCGATAAAAAAAAATTGTAGGTGAGTTAATTAATAAAAATGTCATTAACCAAGTGTTTTCATATTGGCCTGGTTATAGGTCCTCGGTCAGCCGTATTGGCCCTCGGCCTGCGGCCTCGGGCCAATACGGCAGGCCTCGGACCTATAACAAGGCCAATATGAAAACACTTGGTTAATAACATAATAATATAAACGGAAATAGTACGTTATAGTAAGGGAATCTTCCGTTGTTGTATTGCACTGACGGATTCATTCGTTACGTCAACGGAATATCCCAGTCAGCAAGTAATCATTTGTCCCACCTGGGCAAACGTGGGCATGTCGCGGGCTGTGGAGGGCATGGGCAACCCTACACTGGCCCCAAGTGGGTTAAGTACTGGGAAGCCCACATTCTGAATTGGGCTGTGTAGGCATCTCCACATTAACCTAACAACACCGGGCCGTCGTGGGCATCACCGCACCAAGAGTTATCTAACTTGAATCAACTTACTCATTTGTTTTACTTTTATGAGCAGGAAATTGTAATTTTAAAATTTATCTGCATTTATAATTACGTTTGCGATTAATGAGCAATATCGGAATTATATGCCAAACATGTCCGACTCTGTCCGATCGATAGAATTTCATTTTTTTTAATTTCTTCCTCGACAAAGAGAAAGCACTGAATTAAAAACCACATGGGAGTTAATCAGCGCAGTCAATATCAATGCGGTTTGAGTTAAAATCATTAAACATTGGATATTACGAACGATTCCGATGATTTATATACTGAGAGGATTTTTCTCTTAACTCGGACGTTAGAGTTATGTGATAAAGTCCACTCAATATAAACCCAGTTTGCATGGGATAAAATTTAATAAATTTCCGGTTACCAGCAAGTGCCCAACGTTGAAAACGTTAAAAAGTAAGAATCCGTTACAATAACGGAATATTCCCTCGATTCCCTGGGGACGGACTTTTCCGTTAAATTTAACGGATAATAAAATCCATTGAATCCGTTAAAAAATAGAAATCCGTTACAATAACGGAATATTCCCTTGATTCCCTGGGGACGGATTTTTTCCGTTCGAGTAAACGGAATTTTATTTTGAGTGTATGAGACATGTATAGCATTATACAAGACTGTCACAGTAAGAAGTTCCTATCGGTTAGCAAAATGTTTTCATATAACCACAGGAAATTTGTACCTACTTTCATTGGCAGAAAAAAAAGTTTGTTGAGTTTACCAAATTTGAAAAAGGTCATTATTTCCAAAGTTTTTTAAGTTGGGTTTCGCATTAAATTGGTAATTTTTGCATGGTTAATTTTCTGTCCAGGGTCTTATTGAATTTCTTAATGTATCGATTGTAGATCAATTCCAATAGCAAAAACAGAGCAGATGTACAACTGAGAAGAAAAATATTATTGCTATTACATCTATTATTTTTCCTGCTGTCCTTTTCCTTTAACCAGTCCCTCTTAGACTGTCACAGGAGGCGACTAATACGGGATCGTCATGATATGATCGAAGAGCTTGAGATGACAAATATTATTCACTCATTCACTCACTATTCACCTTGATCCTATCGGTTTTGCTTCTGCTTGGGCTATTTATTTCTGCACAAATAAATAGACATAAACCAAATATAACCACATATTTGTGTCTTTTATTAACACTCTTAGTAAACTTCTTACATTTATGAAGTTCCATATCAGTTATAATGAACGGAGATACGTGAACACCTTGTCCAACAACCGGTTGAGGACCTTTCAAGAATTAGTCGATAGAAAAAGTCTATAGCACCCCTTGATGGTAACCAGTGAAAATCACTCTGTGTAACTAAGAAACCGAGCATATAAATCTAACGCTTGCGGAAGAGTAGTGGGGGCTGTTCTTCCGTTTGTCACCATCGTTCGTTCACAAGCAGCCTCAAATCTAGGATCACACCCTCTTCGGTTTGGCATCTCGCAGAATGTTTCACGTACCTCTCGCACCACCTCTGTTTGGATAGCTGTTTTGTAATCCACGGTCCCTGTAATTATTACACATGCATGTATATTTTGTGATGATGCATTAGGTTAAGCCTGGGGGCGGTCACCGGACACAAGGGGGCAAGAGAGCTGAAATTTTCTGACTTTTTAGTGACATCTATTGCGGTAATTTTGAGACCAAAACCGTGACCCTGAGGGTGACGCATCATGGGGAAATACAAGATGGCGCAGATGTATCCCCGAAAATGATATTGTTGTAACCCCTCATTTTATGAGAGACCTGCATAACATTCAATGTTATACAATACTGTTGGGGTAATTCCACACCTGCATTTGAGTGTGTGTGTGTGTGTGGTGGTGGTGGTGGGTGGGGGGGGGGCGTTGCGCAGGAAAGAGAGGGCTGCATCAAAAAAGAAGGCAACAGTTTGGATATTTACCAAACAAATTAGGTACATAGAACATCAGATCGGGTTTCCCAGAACATGCCTCGCTGTTGCTGGATGGACGAATACTGTGGCGATTCCACTCCATCTTTTGTAGGGTCAAGTCGGCCTGTAGTAATTCAGTGAAACAGAATCGAAGGTAGTCTCTACAAAATAAAGCATTTCATTCCACTTTCACAGTGACAAAACTGGCATAAACATTAATGAAGCAAATCCGCCTACCAAATTTCCCCTCAGAATGCGGTAGTTTCGATGTTTCTAATCCATTTTTATGTATTTCATCCAACCAAATGTGTTCAAAACTATTTCATTTCATATCGGCTGATATCTTTAGCAATCATCACATTATTTGGAGAAGAATGGGCAAATATAAACTCAGATGGCCGCAATATGACGCAATAGTGGCGACCATCATTCCAGAACAAATAAATTAAAAGCCAAAACTTACCTTTTAGCTTGTTTTGTTGTGGTCATCTTGAGACCATGTATTTTCGTTACCACGAGGGTGATACATTATAGAAAAATCCAAAATGGCGAGAACCAAGGGTCTTGAAAATTTGGGTATTATTGATTTTTGTCATCCATTTGAGGACATATCTCTCAAATAAGTCTGATCAAAAGTATTTTGAAAGTTTTCAAAACGAAACTTGTACCCTTTATCTGATTTCTTTGTTGTAATACGATCAAAACATGATTTTTTCGGAAATTTGGGCTGAAATTAGCCGACAGGCTGAAAAAAATGATGGCACACCAGATAATTATATCAAGATTGTCCCTAGCACTTGAGGTTAAAAAGAATTCATCGTGGGGGGGGGGGGGGTCAAATTACCCCCATCATCCAACTATGATAACCTCCAATAACCCCATCCAAGTATAAGGTTAATGACATGAAATATTTGGTTTGCATAGATCAACCTCCCTCTCATACACTTGATTATAGTCTGAGAGATAGGTCAACCTGTCGTATAGCTTGTCTTATTTTGCATATGAAAATCTCACTTTCTAATGGAATTAACCAAATGTAGTAAATGCTTACATGTGGACACGATTAGCTGTGTCCAAATCACCATGAGCCTCCATATCTTTAAAAAGATTAATCCAGAACTCTCCACCACCTTCCCGACTGCTACGTCAGTAACGTTCGATTCTCTGCAACAAATAAAACTGAAAGTAACCCTGCTTGTGGTAAACATTTTGTTTTTTTTTAAGGAGATTGCCTACCAGACACCTTCATAGCCAACTTCTGAAAGCAGCATTGGGGGTTAATAGTCTAATTCTTCACAATTTTGGTGTAAATCTGCATACCAAAGTATTTCTCCCAATTTAATATATTTGATAACACCAATATTTCACATTCAGACATCTTTATTTAGAGTCATATTCTACATGAAACTAGCTACAATAATATTTTTTAATGAAATAACAGGTCTCTGATGATTCATTATTATAATTTTGTAGCATAATTTACATGTATGTCAATTATAGCCACTCCGTTGAATCAAGAGGGTATACTTCATTTAGCAGGTTACTGGACAGAAACATGTACATCCTTTTCTGTATAAATATGAAACATTTGTATGTGAATAACCAGACTTAAATGAAGGCACCTATATTTCTCCCAATTAATCATTACAAGGTGATTTGTTCCATATGGGATGTGCAATATACAGTTGGCTATATATAGATACAGCGGTAAGATGAACAATTCCATTCCGGTTTGGATTTCTGAAGTTTATACCAGGGCACACGCGTCCTTCTAATCACTTTCAAATTTAACTCTAGGGGCCTGTGCAAGGCCATCCATTGAGAAATCAGATGAAGCCATCTACTTTCAGTCAAATTGGCTGACTGAAAAGTTGAACTTATGAGGAGTTTGGCTGGATTTGAACTTATCTACGTCAATTTTGATAAAAATAAGTTACATTTCATCCAATTTTTCAGTGAATATCCTTATACAGGCCCCTAGAGATAAATTTTCAAGTGATTAGAAGGGCCTGCGTGCTCCCGTGTAGATTTTTGAAATCTAGAATTGTAGATCTTATATATAGCTATATGTACATACAACTCATTGCATGAAGCTTAACCACAGTCTGCAACCTGGTCTGTATTCTGGGAGATGTCTCCAAACACCGGTGACAGGACACAATGAATCATCACTTGATCCGAAAATCATAAACGTGTTATTGGTAATCATAACGGAGAGTGAAAAAGCCCTTCTGATGAAGGGACTCCAATTCACTCGAAGTCCCAGTCCAAATTCTGATGAACTAAAAGCGATATTAACAATTTTACCAGAAAACTCCGGCTCCAAGAGTGTTTAATAATGCAACATTTGCACAGGCCAGAGAAGATTATTTTGCATTCAGTAATTTTATCGAAGTACTATTTTCAGTTCATTTTAAAATCCTTGCAGTGCATCCTGACTCAGATATGGGAAGTTATGTGTGTAGTTATGTCCAGGGTACAGAAAATCTCAAAGGCAATTATTGGGAGACTTTGTGCTCCCAGCCATGGTCGAGCGTTCAGGATATCTAAAGCAAATAGGGTCAAAAGACAGCAACAAATAAATGACCTGACCTGAACAGAAGATCAGTAAGACTTGTACCTGATTGGATGATGACTGCCCCATGATTACACTTCTACCTGACATATCGTCAGTGTGGTCCATCCTGAAAGCTCTCTGGATGTCCTCTATCAGGATGTTTTCAGTTCCAGCATCTATTCTGAGACAACGTGGAGCTCCTGCTAAAACAAATATAATTTTATGACCATGCATTTCAGTTGTGGTTATAAGTGGAACAAACAATTCTCCCAAAATATATCTCACTTGTATCATATATGTGTTTCTGAAATTTGAAGAGAACCCCACATAAAACTACAATAGATTAATTATATTTCATTATTACTGATTAAAATATCTACGCATTTTAAACATTGCATTTTAGTGTCACATGATCAATTTAGTATATGAACAAGTAAGGCAAATGCCAACTCCATCTACATGTACCAACCCCGAATGTCTTCCAAATAATCCACAAAGAAGGAGGCGACGATTTCGGGTTTATTATTCGATCTGCAAACTTGCAACCAGAGGACTCGTTTTAAAAATCTGCTCATGAAATAATAAAAACAAGGTCATATATGGTGTGTCGAAGGTGATGTCTCTAAACAATAAGATACGCACACAAATTCGACCAATCAGAGTGGGTGGCGATTAATCTTTCATATCCAGATTACTTGTGTTCGAAGTTTACGTTACACACAACACGAATTCGTTATTCAGTGTGATAAAGACTAGCTAAGATTCATAGCGTCTCAATTCCCTCACCACTTTGCCGACACATACTTTTCCATGGTGGTATTACAAACATAATTATCACGCACTCACCTTTACCTTTGCGCACTATTGGATATCATTTTCATTGAAAGGATGGTGCTTAATAAGTAAAAATACCATAATCGATGTTGTCAATCGTCCTGTATTCAGCGGATCTATTGTAACATAAATGCCCACCTTCTTGACCCTCTATTTTTGGAGATTTTGGGGCTCCATAGGGATAATTTTAAAGTTTGTAATTGATATATGACCAACAAAAGCCACTTAGTATGCCAATTCAGTATTTTTATTTATGGAGCAAAATCCTTTCAATGAAAATGATGCCCAATAGTGCGCAAAAGTAAAGGTAAGTGCACTGTAATTATGTTTGTAATTCCATCATGGAAAAGTGTATGTGTCGTCGGCATAGGGGTGAGGGAAATGAGACGCTATGAATGTTAGCTAGACGAAGACTCGAAACGATGTCACATCAGACTTTAGTTCCTTTAATTTGTATTACATTTTCTGCAGACCCATATTCATTATCATACTGTGCATAGCCATTATTATTGTTATTATTTTTTTTTATTTTTTTTTGTATTATTATTAGTTATTATTATTCTGCAAGTTCGTAAGTATAATAATGTTCATTTCCGTATTTGTAAATTGAAAACGATTCTTGTGGCCGTAGGACTTTGTGGAAACCTACAAATATATGAAATCGGTAGAATTATCCATGAATAATATATCCAGGCATAAATTATCCCCCGTTAAACCTTTTAGCATATGTTTTTTACCACCGCCTTCCTTTCGGAAGGCCGCCGCCCCTACGGCCTTCCTTTAGGATGAGCCTTAGGCATATTCATTGGATTTCTGGTATGTTATATAAGTAACAATAATCTCCACTTTTATTATCGCTTACTTCGCATGACACTGCTTACCCATCCATAGCTCCATGGATAGCGAATCCATACCGCTTTAGTTTGTCGTATCCATCTATGTGTATTAAAAAGTTTGGGCCATTGTTGAGGTAAGTGCGTCGATGAAGACGGCGGTTCCTTCGGGAAGACACTCCATCTGGATCTAACACCCTTTGTATTGTGGAAATACAATTTCTGAAAGCAAAGTTTGAAACAGAGTTGACTAACCATTCCACCAAGAAATAACGAAAATTTCCCTTCTGGCCCTAACACCGGCTAGCACGACAAATGATACCCGCAATACAAAAATATAACTTGGGGCATCAGGAATAACCGCTCCTAATCCCACCAACGTCACAATGAACTCCAGACAGTGAAACAGCGAAAGTGTTAAATGGTACGGGAGGAAGATGAAAGGATATATCACATGGGTGCAATTGGCCACATTGTCCGTATTTGATATATCTGAAAATCATGAAAAACCGGACTTGAAACATCTGGATTACATTATTCTCCATTTTAACTAGTCTGAGTTTCTCTAACCGCTACATCCACGCTGCTGACTATTATCTGCTTGCTGGGTTCTCGGTTTGAATTATTACGTCAAATTTTGGTCTGTGAGGTAAAACATAATGGTGAATAAAGTAAAATTTGGTTAAATGTATCTACCTGGAGACTGTCAGTCCATATCTGGATAAAATTCTTGCCTGTAAGGAACGATAACCTAGTACCCGTCCACTGCCTTCGAGTTCTATCTATCAAGAAAAATACATGTGCAATACATATTAATTCCATGGTAGCAGCATTTCTTATCCCCTGTAAAAGGCCCAAGTGTGGACCTGAGTAGTAGGATCACCGCAGATACGGTCCCATGAGCACTCGGTGACCTTTGCACGCGGAGGTGAAACGTTCGCGGATCTCTCTGCGGTCCGTGCGCATGGGATCAACAGGTCTGGGCTTGTCACTGTCTGGTGGGGTTTTCGCTGGGTTTTTCGGTCAATGAGTACGCCTATGCTGTCCATGTTAAAAGAGTTATACCCAGTGGCCAGTGCACTTGTCATTCTACACAAGCTGTACATGGTCGCTGAGAAATGTGGTTTTTACTAGCCCTAAAACATACATACAGGGAGAAGCCCTGGGTCGATTGACCTGGGGGTGGTACCCAATGAAAGCCCTTCGGGCGTGCAAAGTTACAACTTTGGCACATGACCAGCAGTCAGTGGGGTAGATACACAGACTAATTTTAGGTGCTGGCGTTAACGGGCGTTAACGTATTGTGTGTGGGCGTTGCGAGTGGCGGGCGTTGCTAGTGGCGGGCGTTATAGTGCGGTTTCAACGATTTTAGTGATTCAGGACCATTTCAGGTTCATTTTCCCTCCTCTGTTTCTCGGACCTGAAGCGTCGAAAGCGCATAGACGCCCGTGACGCCTAGCGGCGTATATAAAATGCGGATTTAACGCCTAGGTGCAGGCGCCAACGCCCGTCAACGCATTAGGTGCGGCGTGAACGCCCGTTGACGTCTAGCGGCGGAAATAAGTGCGGATTTAATGCTTTCAGTGATTCAGGCCCATTTTAGGTCCATTCTTCCTCCTCTGTTTCTCGGACCTGAAGCGTCGAAAGCGCATAGACGCCCGTGACGCCTAGCGGCGGATATGATAGTGCGAATTTGACGCTTACTGCGGGCGTCATGTGCCGATCACGTGTGAGGGGCGAGCGTCGTGTGCAGATCACGTGCGGATTGCAGCGTTAATAACGCTTAACATGGGCGAATGACTATATCTAGGTATATGCGTACTCGGCCCCGCGCATGCGCAGTCGGTCCATTTCACTCCTCTGCAATTTCCTACCCCAAGGGCTTTCGTTGGGTACCATCCCCAAGTCAATCGGTCCAGAGGTTCTCTCTGTACTAGTCCAGATGTAGTGCACATGCGTACTCGTCTCCGCACATGCGCAGACGGACCTCCTATACAATTCCCTACCCCAAAGGCTTTCATTGGGTACCACTCCCATGTCTCTCGTCCCAGTAGTTCTCTGTGTTCTGGTCCAGACGTAGTTCGCATGCGAAGTCGACTCCGCGCATGCGCAGTCGGACCTCCTATACAATTCCCTGCCCCAAGGGCTTTCATTTGGTACCACCCCTAGGTCAATCGACCCAGTGGTTGTCCCTGTACTGGCCCAGACATGTTGCGCATGCATACTCGGCCCCGCGCATGCGCAGTAGGTTCATTCTACTTCTATGTCATTCCCTGCCCCAAGCGCTTTCATTGGGTACCACCCCCAGTTCAATCGACCCAGGGGTTCACCCTGTATGTATGTTTTAGGCCTAGTATTTTGTAATGAAATAAAGACTAAACCACATTTCTCAGCGACCATGTACAGCTTGTGTAGAATGACAAGTGCACTGGTCACTGGGTACAACTCTTTTAACTTGGACAGCATAGGCGTACTCATTGACCGAAAAACTCTGGGAAACCCCCACCAGACAGTGACAAGCCCAGGCCTGTTGATCCCATGCGCGCGGACCGCAGAGAGATTCAAAGGTCAAAGGTCAACCCCTAGTGACGTCACTCGACCCCTGTTCTCACGTGCAAAGGTCATGCTGATCTCCGCGAACGTTTCACCTCCGCGTGCAAAGGTCATCGAGTGCTCATGGGACCGTATCTGCGGTGATCCTACTACTGACCTGGAAAAAAATGCCCCCTTTATCGTTTAACCTAGGAATTTGTGAGGTAGGACCGCTTTCTTTATCATGGAAAAAGGCTGTGCATATATACTGAGATGTCATTATATGGTTGGAGGACTCATATTTTTTTATAATTACCGGTAATCTTTTTCTCATAAAAACATACATTCAAATAACACAACAAAGAAAATCCCATTTTCTGGCGCCTTTTGCGGTCGTTTTGTTGCTTTATGTCACTTTGGCGTGTACGAATGTGACAGTTTCACAGTTTGTAACATACGTTTCGTAAAGAACAAAATAAATTGTCGATTAAAGCGAACGCCGTTTTATCCCGCAAATTTTTTTCTTTTAGTTAATTCGCTTGATTGAATTTGTAACATACTTGAACAGCCGATGTAGCTTGTGTCAGGCTCACACTGTTCCTCCTTCTCAACCGCATAGCGGACATCAAGCGAAGCAGATGACGTGCACTGCATGAAAATTGGTAAAGCGTATTATACATTAACAAACCCTCGAAGATGTTCAGTTCCTTAACAAGAGCAAGGTATCAATAATCTTGACAAGTTTTCTCTGAGAGATAATAAAAGGAACATTTAGTTTAAAAATGTTACTCTGTCCGGAATGAAAGTCTGGAATTATATATATATATCACCATTTGGTTATTGCACTTGTCGAATTTTTCGCAATAACACATGCATATAGGCCTCATACCGGTATCTAGGTTGTACAGTATTCAAACTTATTTGACTCTAGATTGGACTAACACAAACGCGAACTAAACGCTGCATGAGATCAGTTTGCGTCTGCATATATGTTTACCAATGAATTCGGAGAGCATCTCTCTCCCTTCATCTGCCCACGGTTTTGTCAGTCTTGTAAAACCAGGCAGATAAAGTTACGCGATGACAAAAAGAAATTAACTTATAAAATAAAATACAAGACAGGGTGACATCCTGTGTACCTGAAATCTCTGGTGGAAGAGGAAAAGTGGAGGATATTTTGGCGCATCAATTACATCATTCAACTTTTAACACATATATATAAATGGGCCACATCATTTCCTCAGACCTCGGCAACCAGGCCACAGTTTGACGTCAAAACACTCGCCTCCCAGAGAATGCAGGCGCACAGGCTCCTGCGATACATTTATTGGGGAAAAACTTACAGTACCTGATGTTTATCTGATGTCTTACAGCAAGAATGGTGATTATTTCTTGGTTAGTGAATCCGCTGTAAAAATATTCTGTGATCAGCTCTGCACCTGATAAGCTTTGTTAAGGCGATAATAAGTAATCTGTAATGGAATATACCTATGAGCAATTAAGAACTTCTACCTCTTTCACCCTGTCGATGTGTCGGAGAATAATCCTGTATGGTTTCAAGATAACACCGTGAAATGAAATGTTCATAAAATGAGTGATTTCATTATAAGGAAGACTAAACGGGACAATACAGCAAGTTTGAAGGTTACATTTTAGTACAACTATCACTAGTAAAGAAGGGGACAGAGAACCAGACAATTTGAAAAGCATACGAGAGAGGGTGGCTCCTCCTGTGGCCAGTGACGTGTAGTCGCTCATTGTGACAGTGGATCTTTCAATGAACTTACAATATCGCGCGACAGATATGGTTTAAGAGTTTGAAACGGGCCAATGACAAACCGGAATCGGATTTCATCGCCAACAGGCAGACTTTCACGACGAAAATATAATTTGAGCAAATAAAACAATTAATACGATATGCAAACTATACATACCGGTATTTGATTATTGTGAGCTGAAATAGGCTAATAACGTTAACATAACACAATAATCTAATTTTGTAGTTCCAAGATTCAATACACATAGTCTGCTTGAGATGGTCCCTGGGCATAATTTTCGCACATGCGCAAATACTGAACCGGAAGGCGCTAACGCGCGAATGGTGCTCGTTCGCGTGTTCGCGCTATTTCGCAATCTCGACCCCGCGATCGCGCGACACGCGAACGCGCGAACGGTACCGTTCGCGCATTCGCGGGGTCGCGATTGCGAGATAGCGCGAACACGCGAACGAGCACCATTCGCGCGCGAACGAGCACCATTCGCGTCTTCTCGTGTTCGCGCAATCGCGCCTTCAAAGAGGGCGCGATCGCGCGACACGCGAACGCGCGAATGGTGCTCGTTCGCGCGCGAATGGCGCTCGTTCGCGTGTCGCGCGATCTCGCCCTTTTTAAGGGCGCGATCGCGCGACACGCTAACGGTACCATTCGCGCGCGAACGAGCACCAGTCGCGCGCGAACGGTGCTCGTTCGCGTGTTCGCGCATTCTCGCAATCGCGACCCCGCGAACGCGCGATCATGGCAGTATTGAGCCACTCGCGCCCCTACAATTTTTGCAAATTTACAGGTCGCGAGGGCGCGAATGCGATGGCAGCTATCAGCCACCATAGAAATGGCCATTGCTTTTTCCCGTATTTCAACTCTTCGTCACATGTTTACAAATGCTATCACAACAAATTTCGTAAATAATCACAAACGAATCTGTGCAATTGGACGAATAGTGGGACACATCTCCAAGTAAGATAAAACCCATCTTCGCATATCCAAGTCAAACACTAATTATGGAACGTTAGTGTAGTATTTAACTTGAAATGTGAAGATGGATCAAACCAAAACCAAACCCTACTTTTGAGCAAAAATTAAAGTTAGCCGCTGCGTCCGTTCCAACACTTGTTCTGATAATGCTCTGAATGTTGTATCGTACAACGGAGATGTCGGATGTTTCTTGCAAGTCAGCATATATGCAGTTTACCCATTGCAGTTGATGTCAACTGAAATATGATAATTCAATTTACAGATTAATATGTTTACGATTGAATGTACTGTAAACTCCAACATACATTTACTGAGAAATAACGGTAATTTATAATAGTGTAGCTGTATTTCAGAATATTATAAGATTTGAGATTGAAATCCTGTACAGCCACAATCGATGTAAACTAACATGGTAAATCAGTAGAATGTTCCATGCTATTATACGAGTTTACTGAGATTGGTTCAGCCACGGCGGAAGCAATTGGTGCCGATTGAAGGGACAACAATTACAGCACAATAGGCGAAGGTCGAGGGGCCAATGTGCTTTTACGCCTCCTACGATTACTTCGTTAACACCAAAATGCCGCCTGGCTGCTCAATGTAAACTGTAAGTGTTTGGGGTTTTTAACCATTTGCGAACTTCAGCTCGACTTATAGTATGCTGCTAGCAAAACTAATACTGATGCATTGACACTCTTTCCGCACATGATGCTGACCCCATCCGTCACAAGAAAGATGCCCGTTATTTCTTCATTTGTGGAAAATACACGAAGTTGTGGAGGTGTAAATTTTTCCGTCTTCAAATATTCCTCAATTCCCTCGTCCGGTATATCCTGCAAGAATACATTATTTATAAACCAACTTTGTCTGAGACAAATTTTTCTTTGGTTATACGTCTATATTGGTACAAAATAATAGATACGAAATTTGAATTACCACAGAAGAGGGCACAACAAGCAAGTTGACATTCACAAACAGTGGCTGCTTTTCGAGCATTTACCGTGTGACCAGTAAGGTTAGGCGCGACGTTAATCTTCAAACAACCAACCAAACCAACGGTTCGAGCATGAAACAGAGCTTCACGGATAAGATCGGATGTCATATTAATTCAATGAACAGGTATTTTGTATGGAAGACGAATGCGGCCATCGTAATAACGTATTGTCGCCGTCAGAATGGGGGAAAAATTTAAGTTGACTATAGAGGGCGTCAATGGACGAAAGAGGACACCAAAATGCGCCATTGCGACAATACGCCAAAACTACCGTTATCGTATTGTCGTATTGGCGCATTTTAAAAGGCGACAACACGACATCACGACGACACGACAACGGTACAATGGACGCAATAGCGCCCTAATTGTCGTATTGGCGCATTATCGCATTGGCGGGGACGACATAAGGACAACACGATAACAGTTATCGTAATGGCACATTTTTGAAAGGCGACATAACATCACGACAATGCGCTAACCTGTTGTCGTATTGGCGCAATGTCGCATTGACCGGGGCAACATAACGACAACGGGACAACAGTTATCGTAATGGCGCGTTTTTGAAAGGCGACATAACGACATTACGACAACGCGCCAACCTGTTGTCATATTGGCGCAATGTCGCATTGTCGGGGGCGACATAACGACAGCACGATAACAGTTATCGTAATGGCGCATTTATGAAAGGCGACATAAGGACATGACGACAATGTGCCAACCTACGGAGCCGCATATTGTGCACCAGTTCATAGATGTTACTCGACAACTCGACTGGACACTTAACGACTTGACGCGTTGTTTTTGACGACTTGACGCGCTATTTTGACGACTTGCACCACTTCTTTTGTAACATAACGACTTGCTTAAGTCGTCTTGCTGAGTTTTTTCACATCAAGTCGACTTTCTTCAAGACGACATATTACACAAGTCGACTTCCTTTAAAACGATTTTTGAACAAGTCGAATTCAACAAACTGGACTTACTTCCGTAAAGACGAATACATTATGTCGGCTTGACTACTTACAACACGACAAGTCGTTCTTGTCGGAAGGTCATAATATATAAATGGACGACCTTGACCTTTTGATATGTGATGACCCCATGACCTGGGCGTTGATCCATGACCTTGACCTTGACTTTTGACCTTAGGGTCAGAAATGCGGTACCACAATCGGAATGCACTATCGCAAATTTGACCTTGAGGGCGAGAGTCAAGGTCAAGGTCAACACCAAGGTTACCGGGTCATCACATATCAAAAGGTCAAGGTCGTTCGATATTATCCTGTGACTTTATGACAAGGTCAAAGTCATACCCAAATTTTCGATCAGAGATTTTGAGGTCAAGGTCGAGGTCAAGGTCAAATCCGACCTCAGATTCGTGACCTTTAACCTCCATATAGCTTTAGGGCGAAGTTTGAGGTCAATCGGTGACAAAAAAAATTCCAACCAAATTTTCACTAAGGTACCCTTAGGAATTTTTGGAGGTCAAATTTCAACCTTCATGCAATCGCCTCAAATTTTGTGTATATAGGTTTTTGAGATCACTGATCACGAATCCGAGGTCAAAATTTGCATTGGTTTGATAGAAAACAAAAGTGTCCATTGAAGCACAGGTTAAATATTGGAATTTATGTAGAGAAAGGAGTGGCGTAGAGAAAGGGGCGGCGTTCTGCTCGCCCACATTGTTGAACACCCAAAAAAATATTTAAAAAAAGTTTAAACCATGGGCTTTTATTTGCTGTATCGCACGCTGACCTAGGACCCTAAGTTCTTTTTTACAGATTTTTGGTTTGATAGAAAAAAAAGTGTCCATTGAAGCCTAGGTTAAATATTGGAACTTTTTTCGGCCGAAAAACCGATTCAGTTCGACCTTCAGTGATTGACCTCAAACTTCCTTCTAAAGTATTTTGGCGGTCAGGAATTACGAATATGAGGTCAGATTTGACCTTGACCTTGAAATCGAGTACCCAACATTGGCGTATGACTTTGACCTTCTCGGAAGGTCACAAGATATAAATGGACGACCTTGATCTTTTGATATGTAATGACCCCATGACCTGGGCGTTGATCCATGACCTTGGCCTTGATTTTTGACCTTGGGGTCAAAAATGCGATACCACATTCGAAATGCGCTATCGCAAATTTGATCTTGAGGTCGAAGGTCAAGGTCAAGGTCATAGATCAACACCAAGGTCAATGGGTCATCACATACGAAAAGGTCAAGGTCGTCCGATATTATCTTCTGACCTTACGACAAGGTCAAAGTCATGCCCAAATTTTCGATCAGACAAATCTGACCTCATATTCGTAATTCCTGACCTCCAAAATACTTTAGTAGGAAGTTTGAGGTCAATCACTGAAGGTCGAATTTTCCAGTATACTCAGCCCTAGGCAAATTTTCAGTATTTCAAAAATTCTTTAAACAAAAACTTAGGGACCTAGTTCAATTCCGATTGCTGATTCGTAATCAGATGGATCAGGGCTATCAGCATACCAAATTTGGAATGAATCGGTTTTTCGGTCGAAAAAAGTTCCAATATTTAACATAGGCTTCAATATTGAATAAATCGACTCACCATTAAGTCGTCTTGTCGAGTTTTAATATACAAGTCGACTTTATGTAAGTCGACTTGTCGCCTTTTATTGAATAAATCGACTTACCGCTAAGCCGTCTTGTCGAGTTTTAATACACATGTCGACTTAATGTAAGTCGACTTGTCGCCTTTTATTGAATAAATCGACTTACCATTAAGTCGTCTTGTCGAGTTTTAATGCACAAGCCGACTTAATGTAAGTCGACTTGTCGCCTTTTATTGAATAAGTCGACTTACAGTAAGTTGTCTTGCCAAGATGTAGTGAGAAAATCGACTTCATGTAAGTCGCCATCACATAAATCGACTTAACGTTAAGTCGCCTTGTCGGTTTTAAATATAAGACAATTTATGGTATGTCGACAAGGCATAATAAATAAGACAACATATCGTGATATAAGTAAACAAGTCAACAAATTGGAGACGACATGACGGGATATAAGTCGTCAAGTCGACATCGGTATGTGGACAAGTCGACATATATAGGTCGACTTCGCGATCATATCGAAAGATGTGGTGTGCACCAATGCGCTTCGGTAACGACTTGCCGACTTTTACAAGTCAACTTGTCCCGATATACCATAGTAAGTCGACTTTTTTGAAGTCGACTATTTACATAAATCTTATAAGTCGACTTGGCAAAAGTCGACAAAACGTGCTAATTTGTCGTCAAGTCGACTTTGAAGAACTCGACAAATAGTAGTTTTTCGCTTCAGTATGCGTTTCCATACTTCAGTACTACTACTCGATGAAAGTCGACATATGTAATATTAGTAGTAGAGAAATGTTAAAACCGGTATTTTTCGACGAGCAGTGTTTTGTGGCTGTGCATTGGGGGCGAATAGTGTCTTGTGAAGTATCCATTAAACACTCCAAGGCCTTCAATTGCATGGGAAGTTTTTTTTTAAATCATTGTGTTTTCCATCGTCGTATCAGAGTAACTCCCTCAACTCACGTCTTAAACCATTGACGCCCCAACGCTGAGGCATGGGATGCCCTGCACGCACAAACACATCTATCACCTAGGCACCTCAGTACTCCTCCCCTTCTTCCTGCTCCTCGTGCCTCACTCATCCCCCTTGCATCAACAGCGCACACCGGGCCCCAGTTGAACTAGCGAAACAATACTAATTTTCGTACAGGTTTAAACCCGTCATAAACTGTTCCCAGCGTATAGGCATAGTGAGCGTAAGGGATATACGTTGCGTTGAGATCGGCGTTGAGGGCGTTACTGCAATATAGCGGTATAAACGGAGGTGACCTCAATCCCCATCCTTGGTGGAGAGAAGGCTACGCCAAGTCCCACAGAACCCACATAACGCACATTACAACTTGCTCTTTTTTCGCCTATATGTGAAATCTGTAGATACAAGTGTGCCGATGAGCGATGCCGCCACGTTATTGGCGTTTCTACAGTGGAGATAAAGTGGAGGAAGTGTGCGCTGCTAAGCCGGCATGTCGGTGTCCGCCTTACTGAGCGTGTACACCGACGTCCATCCCGCCCTTTAGTCAATCACCTCACTGTCCAGCCACAAAACACTGCCCTCGGAATACACCGGTTTTAACATTTCCCTACTACTGTTATCACAACACTTTACGGGAGTCAACTTGACGGGAATAATATTATTTGTTGACTTGTTTCAAGACGACTTGACGCGAAATTAACTTTTATCTAGTCGACTCGGCGAGACTATTATTATTTGTCGACTTGAATGATGTCGAGTTGTTGCAAAGTAGACTTGTTGAGAAATAACAACACATGGCGACATTCGACGAAGCGACTTGTTGCGAAATAACAATACAAGCCGACATTTGTCAAGTCTACTAGTTGCGGAAAAACTGTTCAAGTCGACTTATGGAAAGTTGACATATTTTCAGCTTTGAAAGGCGACTTCGCGAAAGTCGCCTTGAGAACAAGTCCACATGCGGCAAGTCGACTTGCTGCAAAAGAACACGACAAGTTGACTCTTGGTATGTCGACTTGCAGAGATATATAGGGCCAAGTCGATCAGAACAAGTCGACTTGCCGCAAAGGACCTGGGCAAATCGACATGTTGTAAAGTCGACAAGTCGCGATTTCTTTCACCAACTAGTGCACAATATACGGCTCCGTACCAACCTGTTGTCGTATCGGCGCAATATCGCATTGTCGGGGGCGACATAACGACAACACAAAAACAGTTGGCGTATTGTCGTCTTCCCTTTCGTGTTTTATGCACATTCTGAACCTTCTTTATCACAATGATTGAGTGATTCGATACTATAGGCCTATAATTATTTCACTGTTTAAGCCTTGTCGTGCTTTATAGGGAACAGGGAGGAAATTTATCTGTCGTATATTCATATTATGTCTCAGTTCACATACTGTGTCGCATAATAAGATTTTCTCGCATATTCATAATGCCAAAATTTAGACACTTTCTTTCATATTTTGTAATTCATATATACCTATCCACTATTTAACAGGTAATTTGTCGAATGTAAATTAAATAAAAATATTAATAAAACATTCAGTTGGTCTGTTTTTCTTATTCTTCATTCTGCAAATATGTATGTTTAGTATATAGTAAAACTTGAATATTTAGTTTTTCCAATATTAATCTGCCGCTTATCACTCACATACTGTAACGTATTAATGATATTTTTTTTCATTGCCTCGTATTTATAAAATAGAGAAGTTTATAATTTATAATACATTATGCAATTCATATATTTTGACATCATGAAGATGGTGAGCCTCTGGGAAATGAGGATTTCATCTGCAGCAGATAGAAATAGCTTCCAGCGCCATTAAACTCCCCGTCGTAGGGCCAACTAACATCGACAAATATCATGCGATCACAATAAAAAGGAGAAAGATTTGTCACACTCAAGGTTATTTCACTCCTATGGGCACAATCAGTTTGAATGTTACAGAAAATTGGTCCCGTGGGGTTTTATGGCGTTGACCTGGGATGTCGTTGTACACAAGACAGGTCATGGTAAGAATAGACTTCAGCTCCTCAGAGAGCTTGTCGTAAAAGGCGACTAAATGAGGCACCTGTGGGGTTCACAGATGTGAAAAGCAATAGGACAGCAGCCGTGTTGTTTCGCAATGTGAAAAGAAATTAGACCCAAAGTCGCGATATCATCATCTACCAATAACCAAGGAAACGCTAACTATCCTGTCTATTCTTGTCAGTTAAACAACCCTTTTGGAATAAACTGTCTGATATTCTTGTCAGTTAAACAACCCTTCTGGGATAAACAGTATGATTGTTCCTCGCCACGTTCTTGGTGGCAATCTAGTAAAAGCTACTACAGAAGGGGAAACGTAAAGAGATTTGTGTGAAGTGGATAAGTCAAATCTTTTCTGACGACTTTTCAAGGATTTATTCCACATGCTGAACGCGTTATTTAAGCAAATACTTCTCATCGAATAAGCTCTCTCTCTCTCTCTCTCTCTCTCTCTCTCTAACGCCTCAATTACATAATATAATTGTACAATCTGATACATTACGAATAATGATATTTAATGCGCCTTTTCAAACATTAATCATGGCACAATGCTGTCTTGTTCCATTGGTGGTGATAGGTGCACAGCACGTGGATCACCGTGTGATCTCCGTTTCGTTCTCATCATCTCTCCTTTATATTTATAACACGGAGCGTGTTTTTCATATATTGATAACTGATGTAAATATCGGTCAAATATCAAAATAAAGGATTAATAAACTTACATTTATGATAATTTTGACAACTTCACGTTGAAAATAACATTTTATTTTCATTTTTTCGTTGCATAAGCACGCATCGATATTAAAAAATACCACATATTATGCGTTCTTTGATGATTTTCTGCGGGTACTTTAACTTCCTCACTGTCCAAACTGAATGTCACCTTATGAGTGAAACAAACTTGAGTGTTATATTAAACTAAATCCTCCTTCCCTTGTGACGATCTCATATTTTGGCGATTAGAGTTATGTCCCTTCAATAGATGTTTTTGACCTGAGGCCTATTAAAGACTTGTGAAATCATTGTGTGGAAAAAATTCTCTAATTATTGAAATAATACAAATTGTGTGAATGAATAAAAGATAAAATTTCTTAGTCAAATATACTTGCGTCCAATCAAAAACATCATTTTGCGCTGTAAAGCAAAAGTAGATGCTCATTTACATTTTACATTATTTAAAAGTTGGCAGCCATAAAGTTACATTGCAAGCAATAGATCGTTTATTCTCACTGATGAAAAACGTTTTAAAGCAGTCAACCATTTTATTTATTGAAATGCATCGTTCTTGAATTTTATAGACTATTTATCTTTTTGATACAAGATCATTTTTTATAGTTCTTTACTGAAATGTTATCGAAATATAGACTACCATGCAGCAGTCTGTTACAATATATAGTATACAAATAAATTATACACAGCTTCAAAAATAATTGAGTATGTAGCGGCTTAATTTTGAATTCATAAACTTTCTGGATTTTTAAATGCTATATACTTTCTTCATTCATTTTGTATTCAATCTTTGTATTTGCAAAACTGATGTTGCATATGTGTGTTAGTTCTGCATTATTCTACAACGATGTATGTGTTGGGAATAATGGCATATAATAAATGTTATTTCACAGAACCAATAAAAAGTTCGATTTGGCCTACACAGGCATGACGGAAGCAATTTGGCATTGGGGGGCAAGGGCACTATTACAGCACAATAGATGAGGGTCTTGGGGTCGCCTAGGCCCAGAAAGCTACAAGGGTGTTACATAGCCGGAGACGCTTTATAGCTTATTTCCGTGTAATAAAACAAGGAATCTTTCGCCTATGCCAAATTGTTGTTTCTCACAACATTTTTTTCCAAATATTTACTGTTAAGTAAATGATGTCACTGCCCAATTTGTTTCAGTGACGCATTAGACGTCTGCATTACATCAGTGATCCCTATTCGAACTTTCGCAATTAGACCACGCATGACATGTTTGGGAATCATGACTAAGCCGAAAATTCAGGTCACTACGCCATTGTTAAATCGGTAAGTAACATGTGAAAAATGGTACTTCAATTGTTCTGATGTATTGAGGATCATAATCAATATTTTGGGTGGATAATCAAGCTTTTAATTTTGTATCCTGTATAAAATGTTACCTCTCGTCTTATATATTGAGTATTAAATTGTAAATCATAACGATATGCTTGTAAAATGTGAACCATACAGCGACAAAATTAAGTATTGCGTAACATGTAGTGAATTGGGTGCAACAGAAACAAAATTAATTGGATTTTTTACAACAACAACAATAAAGATAACTTATGCCATACTGTTCGGCAATTAGACAAAAGCCCCAACAGCCAAAACCCCATTAACACAATTTGCGGAAAAAATACTTATGAATTAAATTATCATGTATAATTAAATCTGGGTTGTGAAAAGGAATTACAGCGAATGTTGCAATATGACTGAAATATGGTTAAAAGCGACGTTAAATCATATTCAATCGCTCACCACCCATCAATAAGTAACTGGTCTCAATAAATAGGTCTGTACTTGGAAAATATTTTTGTATAAGTAGAAGTAGGCTCTCATTTGCAAATTGTCCAATAATGATTACGAGTGACTGGGTCAGTCAGTCAGTCGTCAGTCCATCCTAATGCTTTTGTCGGCAAAATCAGGAGAACGGTTGACATTAGAACCTTGATTTCTGGCATGAACGTGCATTATAGTGGGGCGGATAATCAGTATAACACTTCAAATGGTGATATAAGCATGAAACTTGGTATAAATATCCCCATTGGATAGTTATTCAAGAAAATTAATTGAGCCATCAGAAAATCCAAGATGGCGGCCATTTTCAAGATGGCCGCCAATATTAACCATTTAAATACACATACTTTATTATTATGGTGTGTTTTCGACCCGGATTAAGCTAGCAAATCTATGACTGGGGTTCTTCCAGATAATTCTATGAATCCAATGTTTTACAACAACTCTGGAACACTCTCATGCATCAGTTACATGAAAATCCAATATGGCGGCCATCTGCTTGTGTGGGTACCGAATCCACCACAAATAACAATTTTAAAACCACGTGAACGACTTATCTCGCAGATTGTGACCCAGAATGCTTGATAATACATGTATGCGTATGGGATTGTATAATCTAACCACAAAATCCAAGTAGCCAGTCCATTCCCTAGACATATGCTGGCGCTTTCAAAAACCGATCCACTCAAAGCCCGTTCCTTCTCATTCACCAAACGCTATATAGACGATCTTCTCGCTGTGGATAATCGCTATATAATGACGCAGTGAAGGATATATATCCACCTTCACTGGATTTGAAGGAAACTACAGATAGCCCTACAGGCACATCTTATTTAGATCTCTATCTCTATAAAATGAAGCGGGCATTCTCTCTCGTCGACTTTATGACAAAAGAGATGATTACAATTTCGACATCGTAAACTATCCCTTCTTGGATAGTAATATTCCAGTGGGACCTGCATATGGCGTATACATATCTCGCTTAGTAGCATTTGCTAGGTCCTGTGTTAAATGTGATGATTTTAACCAACGTCACAAAACATTGTTGCAGAAACTTATAAAACAGGGCTATTCCACCAAGCGCCTCCACTCAAAGTTTCTCAAATTTGGCGATACATATCGCATGCTGATAGCAAAATACGAATGTAGCGTGCAAGATCTATGGCGCTACGTTTCGTAACATGTGTCTAATTCCGCTTAACCCGGGGCTACGGGCCGTATGAGCCCATGTACTTCAAGATCTTCATGGTACTCTTATGAACAGTCACAATCAAAGCGTGACTGAGGTACATTAGATGACGACTCTTACAACGAAATATTGGCGGACAAGAAATACCGACTGAGCGATACGGATTTGATATTTTTGGAACATCATGATGTCTTGCCGGCATCATTGAAAACTGTTGACCGCTTCTCTCTTGCAGGAAACAAGCCTATGTTTATGTATACTATGATTGTCTTTTTGAATTTGGTGCTAATACTGTTATGTGGAAAATGGAATAGGTCTTTGGATTATGGACGCGAATATTCTCTAATGGACGACGGCTGGATTATGAATGACGGACTAGACGCTTGTAATTAGTCAGAACTCAGTAAAACCCCTTTCCGGTAAGCCACATCCACAGTTTAATAGCGTAAATTCGGACTGATTTTTTCCTACTACAGTAGTAGAAAGAGGTGAATTTCTGTCACATTTTGCCGCGCCCAGAGTTATCTGCCCCTGAATAGGTGGAGTCACGTGGAGCTGAGCCATATCCGGTGACGTCACTTTCGGGTCAAAGGTCACATGTGCCCTACGGGCTATAGAGTACAAGTGTACCATACATGCTCTAAGGCGTTACAGCTCGTTAATATAGGGCGCTAAGGCATTAAGCTAGGGTTTTAAGGCATTAAGATAGGGCGTTTAGGCGTTGCGACAACTGTTAAGGCGTAACGACTGGCATTAAGGCGTTAAGATGAGGGCGTTAAGGCGTAACGTCGACCGTTGATGGGCATCACTGCATTTCGATGAATTAGTGTCAATTCCATGGAATATCTAGAACAATCAGAGTTTCCGAGCTATTTCACCAGGGCGTTGAAGCGTTAATCTGGACGTTGGCCAACATATCCCAAAAACCTGCCCAGTCGACGTTCAACCGTCAACGTGGGTTATACATGCTCTGAGTGTAAACGCACATTCGTTAGACATTACGATATGATGAGACACCAGAAGAATATACATGGGATTAAAGACACCGAGGAGCCTACTGAAGCAGATACTGGGAATATGCCAACTGATTCTAAGAATCCATTGACTGATACAGAAACAGAGACTGTTGAGATTCTATCTACTGATATAGAGATTTTGACCTCAGATAGTCGGGCTTACATCCCAGGGAAGTGAGGAAGATACTACCTTCTGGGATTGTATTGTGACAGCAGCTATTAATACTCACGCTGCAACGATCGAGGACGCCGGGCAGGATAAATTATAATAAATGCGTCCCTGCATTAGGAAAACAGCCATGGCGATCTATGACCAGTATACCCTGCTACCTCTTGAAACGAAAGGCGACCCCACACACCCGACACTTGGAAGAGAATATTAGGCTACCACCAACCAAGGCCCTGCAAAATGCGATAAAAATGCGCAACCAGCTGTTCTAGAACGAGTTGATCTTTCTTTCTTTCATCTGTCAGCGCCATGGCGTCAAATGTTATTCTAGGGCGTTAAGGCGATGAGATAAAGCATTAACGTGCGTTAAGATAGGAGTTAAGGCGTTGTGCGGGATTCCCCTTCTTTCGCTGCAACTACTGCTATTGCATATAACCTTGAAGTGCCTGGGGCATATCATCACCTCCGAAATTTCCCTTTCTCTACTACCCCTCATTGCGCATGCACATGTGTGTCACCACCAGTCTGGCTCTACCAAATAAGAGCTTCAATGGGATATCACTCAAGTTTGGATACAGCCTGAGGCTAGTGGTTTACAAACGACCTTATATGACCACTCACTTACTCACCATCGTTAGTGCGTCGATGCGCTAAGACGAGCGTTGAGCGCGCCTCACTAACTTACTCACTCACCCCCATTCCTCCTCCTATTCTACTTCCTCCTCCTGTTCCTCCATACACACCTACACACATACGCGGAGTTAAATCTAACATGTAGCCAGATAGAACATGGACCGTATGAACCCATGTACTCCAAGATCGTCATATGAACAGTCACAATCAAAGCGTGACTGAGATACATCATTCTTTAGAAGACGAATTTACAACGAATATTATGGATTAAGAATACTGATCAGCGATACGGATTTGATATTTTTGGAACATGATGTCTTGCCGGCATCATTGAAAACTGTTGGCAGTTTCTCTCTTGCAGGAAACAAGCCTATGTTTATGTATACTATGATTGTCTTTTTGAATTTGGTGCTAATACTGTTATATGGAATATGGAATAGGTCTTTGGATTATGGACGCGGATATTCTTTAATGGACGACGACTGAATTATGAATGCCAGAACAGACGTTTGTAATATCCACCTCTCCCCAAACGCGCTACTTTACCCTTCCGAATGTCCCCGAGTGCCCTAGATACGGAAGCCATCATAACTGCTTGCAGTTCTACTTATTTTTATTATTCTCCCTGATTTTGTGCGTGCTAAATCTCAGCAACCATCAGACCAATCATGCTCAAACTTCACACACATATTAGACATGTGGAGATCTAGTGCATACCACCCATGTTCCATTGTGAAGAGAGAATTTTCTGACATCATTTTTCACATTACCTTCACAGTCAAACTTTTTAACATCACAGCTTATCAGTTTAGGCTCATATTGAAAGTTTTACTTCGACATAATTTCGTGTGTAGTGGTAATACTGAACGGCATAATCTCACATCTCATATAATCCAGTAGCACGTTCTTAACGGTCATCTGAAGCTAATTATTTTCGATTAATTCTGACCAACGTATTTGCAACATTAACTCATGGAACATTAGAACAAATATGAGAGCCATTCATTTACACAAAACTAAAATGAGCGATTCGCACAACCTGACAGGCGAATAATAACTATCAATCTTTATAGTTGAAGAGTAATTATGTCCGACTATGTTTTTTTATATATTTCTTCAGTGTTCATTTAAGCTGATGTTTCTTTGGAGATATTTCTTACATTTTAATAGCTAGAATTCAAACATGAACACCATTATCGTTTTTTTTTTCGTATCGACGTTCTGAAATAATTATACGTAGATATATGCAGTGGTATTGCGTAATGTTACAGAATATTGCAAAATATTACAAGACGCAATCCTGTAATGCTGGAAATACCCTACTAATAATCATGGCAAGCCCATAGGCTGGTTTGGCAACGGGGGGGGGGAGGTTGGGTAGAGAATATTGCGGAACTCCTAATGCGAGCGCCGCAGGCGCGAAGCTCAGCTTCCTCCCCCCCCCCTTCCCGGGAAATTTTTGAAAATTTAGATGCCATATGGCGCGTTCTGGCGCATTTTGGCAGCATACTTTCGACATCCGCCAACTGTATTTTTTCCCCCTGATGAATTCAGTATATGACTATAATCGACTCGTCGTGTGAATGATAATTTTTTGTCCGACTGGGAGATTCAGTATATGACTATAATCGACTCGTCGTGTGAATGATAATCTTGTCGACTGGGAGATGGTTAATATTCAACCATGGGAAACCCCCTTTAATCAAGATTTTTGTCAATAATTCCTCACTCCGGTGTGGTGGCTAAGAGTGGAGATAAGTGTCACGTTTCCTATCTTTTTATTGAGTGAAGAGTGTCCTACCTCTGGAGATATCTGTAGAAGAGTGTCCTTGCACTCTTAATATGTGATATTCTTAGCCTCCACACCGGCCTGCCGATATATTTGTGCCACTTCAGTTCACACTTGTTACGATTGGGTAAAGAGATGGATAAATCACGCCAACAATTACTCCGATTGAGCCATCCTATTATCAAGGAAATGGTCCATGTTTATTACTGTATATTTCGGCGCTATCTGTCATAAAGAAAATATGTCAAGCAGCAAAGTCTTGATCACGTTAAGAATGACAATGCACAGCGTCGGCGGAAGCTCCCAAAAAGTGGTGTAGCGGATGGGGCTCGACTATCATAGCACTTTAGGCGAGGGTCGATGGGCCGCCTAGGCCCCGAAAGCTCCGCGCTTCTAGATGGCTGTCGACGCATTCTGGCCAATCTCCGGCATACAAAACGAGGTATCATCACAATATAATCAACTGCATTTTGAGATTGTTTTTGTTGATAACTTTTGAATGTAAAAGAAGTATTTTTTCCTTTCCAAAATTCGAACTATATGCAGTGATCTCGAAGAAAGTAACATTTCAGCAGAGGCTTGGACAGCGCTGACGTGTTTGAAGAGAAATATGTGAACACAAGAAAAGAAATAATATGAACCCAATTTTGATTTCTAAATTTGATAAGCAGATAATCGTCCAATAAAGCGAATGCAATTTCTATGTAAATTAACATCTAAAACATTTATCAGTCATTGTGAACGGAACAGAAGAATAAGCAAATCAGATATCGGCCGCAGCATTTATTCTGTAAAGAAGAGCATGTAGGGTATGAGCATGTTTCCATCGATATTCACTTACCATGTACACCAAGATACCATGGTTACCACATTCATATACCAGGTATACCGAGATAACACCACAATCACATATGACTGCCGACTTGCCCTGGCGAGTTATTTACCATGACTGACTGTACTCAGACGGGGGAACCCGGTGTCAGTACAGTCAGCATTCAAATGTCCATCTGTGGGAACACAGATTGGACTAGCTATCTCACCTAATTGTACACTCGAGTACAATGTGAGATAACCTCAATGTAAGCATCAACTTACCGGCCGGTACCGTCATTCGCCCGTGGGTGCACGAATAGAATGAATAGATAACTATGAAGGGCCGTTCGCGCCATAATTCGTCAAAAGCTTACGCGTTAAACACAAGAACGACGCGCTAAATTTTACAACGTAAACTTGATAACCAACCAATCATGATTCTGTATTTCTACCGCCAGTATTCAAACTAGTTAATCTTACGCGTTAGGTAAGGACACCCATTTTTAACGTGTAACTTTAGACACAAGGCAATTTACGTTCAACTGTCCGACGTGTATCTTCAACTTCCCGTAATGTTCCTGTAGGTCGTCACAACCTTACGATACATGGGCCGTTCACGCCTAAATCGCCAACAATTTACGCGTCACACAATTAACGACGTGCTAAATTTTACAACGTAAACTTGATGACCAACCAATGATAATTCTGTATTCTTACCGCCAATATTGAAAGTAGTTTATTTTACGCGTGAAATAAGAAATCCACCTTTAACGTGTAACTTTAGACACAAGGTAATTTACGTTCAACTTGATGACGCGTGACTTCAAGTCCACATGATCTCTAACGCGTAACTTCAAACACAACGCAATCTAAGTGAGCTTTAGACGTTTCCGGGTTGTACTAGCCAATCATGTTCTCTCGCGGGAATTTAATCTGTTTTCATTTTGACGTTTGTCATGTACCGGAAATGTTATCTCCACGTTTCCGGTATTCAAAACCAATCATTCCCTCTGCGGGAATTTTAAATCGTTCTTGTTTTACGTCCTGTCTTTATTCAAACAGATTTCTACCAGTGAAAACGACCTCTACCCGAAATGAAACTATCTCTACCTTTTCGTGCAGCGGTAAATTGTTAGATGTCCGAGAATCGCATGCCCGTTCAAGGTTAAATAATCGATCAAGCACTGACAAGTTCTGTAAACTACATAGATTAGCGTACCCACAAGAGTATATAGATTTATAGCACTTGCAAGCTAAAGCTTGATGTCTTTTTATTATTTATAATTTGGGATACGGGACTGCTATGCCGATTAGGAATATCGACTTCCGGCATATCTGACTGCACATCGGCTGTGTTTGTCGCTTTAATTATAGCTTATTGCCCAAGGAACTAAAATAATTAAGCCTCAAAGTCGTCCTGTTTGCTTGAGAAAAGAATTTTAATCAAAATCAATATTCATTTTACAACGATCTCTACCATGAATTTGTGATATGCGTGTTTTCATGTGCTGAAGTTGACAACGATCTCTATCAGCGCTAGTGTTGCGGAAGGCCTACTCTGAGAGTAAGCTAAAGCCAATGGGTCTATAAGGAAATATCAATAAGGACAAAATCATATACAAGGTTAGGGCGATCCCGCTTTATAAAATGGAAGTAAAAGGGGTCCTTTTTGCTCAATAAATGAGTTTTTATAATGAATTCAGCAAAATCCACTTGAAGCGCAAACTGGCATATATCCCCATCAAATGGTAGCAAAAACCGAAATTGTCACCTGTCTAATTTGCAGAATAATAGGCCAAACATTTGTCACACTATTGAAACAACATTGACTAGTTCTTCAAGTGACAAATTAATTATAGGACATGGAGCAATATATAGATTGATGCGCCTGGAGTTTTGGAACATTGGTTAACAAGGAATCAAAAGCTATTGAGCAAAAACGGCCTTTTTTACCTTGATTTTAAACAGAGGGATCTTACCAACCTGATTACCTTGAAAGGGGGGGGGGGGGCCAGAGAACAATGTGCTATCAACGCGCTGATGCTTTTGACAAAAAGATACATTACATAATGGTTGATTTCCCTGTAATGACGCTTTCAATGTCCTGTCTTGCCTTTCCAATGAGAGATGTTATCAAGGGAGTTAATGACGTCGCAAATCTCAGAAAACTATGGAGATAGGGACACTCAAAGCTTTTTACATAAAAAACAGTAGATCGAAGACCCACACTTTTCATTTGTTGATAAAAAGATCACATGAAGAGGAAACAGTTTTTTAAATATCAGCATAGCTCACAGGATGGTTTCTGAGTTTGAAGATGGTTTTATAGTTTGAAAATGCAATTTTCAACGTCAAACAGTTCGATTAAATATAAATTCATATAAAATTTATTATCAACTTTTCGTTGTTTCTAAGATATAACGCTTCTCCCAACACTTTCTGAGAGTGTTACAAATATAACACGTTATATGATTGTGTCACTCCTAGTGGACATTTATAATGCTAAATACAGCACTTTCATTATAAGAGTGTTGAGATAGGAACCACCATAAAAAAGTGAGTATCAAATTGTCATGCCAATTGCGCATATTGCAACACCGACTGCCTTCATTTTGATTTTTCACGGGAGTAAGAGCAACTTCATGGATTGAGGTGATCGTGGGTTCGATTCTCGTTGAGGGTTCAATTATTCTTTCTCTGTTGTGGGAAACTAAATTTGTCATTACTCTGTTATAAAATCAGTTGCCTAAAACGTCAGTTGAGAGTATTAATAATGAAATTTGTACGCTTGTGTGTGAAGATGACCAGTTATAACTTGTTGAGTGGTAGGTGGCTTGGGCAATTTACCAAGCTCTCAATTACAAGGCCAAACTCATCTTTGGCGCGTGTGTGCAATTTGGCATCAGACAAATCCGCATAGTATATCTCTGGTTCAAGGCATGTTCATATGCTTTGTAGTTCTTTATACAACACTTCCAATGCACACCCTGTAGAGATAGTTGTCGGGAATTGGTAGAGATCGTTGTAATGATAATTTTCGAAAAGTGCATTAAGCACACATATTCTAAAATAACATGAATTACAGTGTGACGAAATCACGGTTTTGAAGGTACTTTAAAAGTTTGAAGCGCTCTTTACTGAAATTGTACTCTCTTAAAGCCGACTTTCTATGTCTTAATGCCTAGTTACTGCTGTCAAGTTTCAAATAATTATAAAGTATAATATCCTCCGAAATATTGCAGATTTCTCGTTATATAATCTTTGGAAATGTTTTGACTAGTGTCGCTTGTCTATTTTTTTTTCTGCTCTGTTTCGATCTGATTTTTCTTTTATGACATCTATTAACATACAGCGCCCAAGGATGATAACATTTTGTTCCTCGTGAGAAAAGAGTGACTGAGTCATCACAGGAGTTACATCTAGTCCCTGAGGGAATCACAAAAAATCGTGACGGAATCACGAGTGCGCATTTTAAATATTCTCCGTAAAAGAGCTTTATTAATTATACATTTCCCCCCAAAAAGTATACCTAGGATGGATTTATCACTTCTAATTATAAAATTAAGACTCTGAACTCTTGTTTTGTCCAATGTATACAGTTTATGTCAAAAGCATATCTTTTCTACAGATGTTTTAAAAAAGTATACTTTTTAGTAAAATACAACTTTTCTTCATTGACAATTTCCCGAATTTTATAAAATGTGGGAAAAATAATTTTCGCTTAAAACACATCTTCTCTGTAATTGGCGTGTTCCTGTAGATTATAGGAAGCGAATAGAACAAACATCATGCTAATATCTGGTCTACAAAAAAATGAGAGATGAATTTTGTGCGAAAATGGGAGGGGTTTTTTGTGACGGGCGCATTTACGTGGAAACCCATCTTCACCAGCCAAGTCAACTACATCGCAAAGCTCTCTACGCTGCCTTGACATTCTTCGCTGGTGGCAGAGGAGTACTGCTCTGCGCCACCTAGCGGGAGTTTTAACGATGAGCGACTTTTTGCCTCCAGGAGTTATTCCCCTTCAATCTCAAGTCGACCACCCTCATAAGGCGATTAGTTATCGTTCGCTCGTGCAGCGCGCGTCCCAAAAGCTTATTCAACTGATCAGAACACCGAAAGTAGTCGTGAAAATTCTTCTCATGTTTTTTTCCGGCAGAATTTCCCCACACATTCGACACAGCTCGTTCTTAGCGGGGGCTTCCATCTTGGTAATCAACTGCTACGTAACGCGCATTCTGATTGGATGCAGCAAGCCGTCTCTGCAATCCACTCATCGATGAGGATTCACGTTCCAACTTTACTAGAGAAGTATGCCAAGGCAATGTACAGAGCAACGTGATGTACGTCGACTTGGCTAGAGAAGATGGTGGAAAGCATGATAAAATTGTTTTAGTCGTATATGTGAAATTTGACTTGAATTTGACAATATTTCATTAGAAAGTATTCCCTTTCTATCCGGAAAATTCCATCACATTCTCAATGCTAAATCGTCGATGGGGCGATCGGTGTTCCTGATTATGGAATAATAATTTTGAAACAAGAACGAAATATATATCCTCGTACATTTAGGCGTACGCTGCGCTATATCACTCTTAGTTTCACTCTGGTCTTTCTGGCAAAATAAGCTAAAATTGGTACATACCACTGCTCATAAACCCGTAATATTAGCTCGTGAAGACCTTGTACAGCCTAGAGATCGTTTGCACTGGTGGAGACCTGTTTGCATAACGACCGTGAAGATGGTGTGAAGTGAGCGATAACCTGATTGGTTGAAACTACAACGTAAACAGAGAAGTCACAATGTTTCCGGTGTTGGGTTAGGACGTAAAATAAGAACGATTTAAAATTCCCGCGGAGGGAATGATTGGTTATGAATACAGGAAACGTCGAGATAACATTTCCGGTACATGACAAATGTAAAGATGAGAACAGTTGAAATTCCCGCGAGAGGAGAGGATTGGCTAATACAACCCGGAAACGTCTAAAGTTCACTAAGATTGCGTTGTGTTTGAAATTACGCGTTAGAGATCATGCGGACTTGGAAGTCACGCGTCATCAAGTTGAACGTAAATTACGTTGTGTCTAAAGTTACACGTTAAAGGTGGATTTTGAGGAGCCGTAAAAGGGACATAGCAAAAAAAAATGTTGGCCCCGATTAAGTCGACTTATAACGACTTATTAACTCGATATAATGAGTCGTTATAACGACTTATTTAAATCGTTATAACGACATATTAAGTCGTTATAAGGCATATTAAGTCGTTATAAGGAATTATTAAGTCGTTATAGGGACATTTTCAGTCGTCATAACGCATTATAACGACTATTATAACGACATAATAAGTCGTTATAATGATTAATAACGACGTTATAACAACTTATTAAGTCGTTATAACGACATATTAAGTCTTTATAACGACATGACCACTTAATAAGTCGTTATAACGTCGCTATAACGACATATTCAGTCGTTATAACGCATAGCGACTATTATAACTTATTATGTCGTTATAACGACTCATTAAATCCCTATAACGACATATTCAGTCGTTATAACGCATTATAACGACTATAACGAGATAATAACTCGTTATAACGACATAATAAGTCGTTATAACGACATAATAAGTCGTTATAACGATAGTAAAGACGTTATAACGACTTATTAAGTGGTTATAAAGACATATTAAGTCGTTATAACGCATTATTACGACGTTACAACGCCTTATTAAGAAGGTATAGCGAATATAACAACATAATAAGTCGCTATAACGACATATTCAGTCGTTATAACGCATTGTAACGACTATTATAATGACTAACGACGTTATAACAACTTATAAAGTCGTTATAACGACATATTAAGTCTGTATAACGACATAATAACGACTTAATAAGTCGTTATAGCGACTCATTAAGTCCCTATAACGACATATTCAGTCGTTATAACGCATTATAACAACTATAACGAGATAATAAGTCGTTATAACGAGATAATAAGTCGTTATAACGACATAATAAGTCGTTATAACGATTAGTAAAGACGTTATAACGACTTATTAAGTGGTTATAATGACATATTAGGTCGTTATAACGCATTATTACGACGTTACAACGCCTTATTAAGAAGGTATAACGACTATAACAATAATAAGTCGCTATAACGACATCACCAGTCGTTATAACTCATTATAACGACTATTATAACGACTATAACGACATACTAAGTCGTTATAACGACATAATAAGTCGTTATTAAGCCGTTATAATGACTTAATAAGTCTTTAGGTTAACTTAATAAGTTAATGAGCCGACTTAATAAGTCGTTATAACGACATAATGAGTCCTTATAGCGACATAATGAGTCGTTATAACGACTTAATAGAGACTAAAAAAAAATTTCCATGTCCCTTTTACGGCTCGGTAGGATTTCTTATCTGACGCGTAAAATAAACTTCTTGTCTTTAACGCGTAAGCTTTTGGCTTGAAGATACGCGTCATCAAGTAGAACGTAAATTACATTGTGTGTAAAGTTACACGTTAAAGGTGGATTTCTTTATTTGACGCGTAAAATAAACTAGTTTGAATATTGGCGGTAAGAATACAGAATTATGATTGGTTGGTTATCAAGTTTACGTTGTAAAATCTAGCACGTCGTTCTTGTGTTTAACACGTAAATTGTTGGCGATTTATAGTGCGAACGGCCCATGTATCGTAAGATTGTGACGACCTACAGGAACATTACGTGAAGTTGAAGCTACACGTCGGACAGTTGAACGTAAATTGCGTTGTGTCTAAAGTTACACGTTAAAAGTGGGTGTCCTTACTTGACGCGTAAGATAAACTATTTTGAATACTGGCGGTAGAAATACAGAATCCTGATTGGTTGGTTATCAAGTTTACGTTGTAAACTTTAGCGCGTCGTTCTTGTGTTTAACGCGTAAGCTTTTGACGAATTATGGCGCGAACGGCCCTTCATAGATAACATGCTCACATACAACCCCGTGAATAGCCAATAATCATATGCCGCAACAATAGTAATTATACATAGTCAGCAAATACGCGTTATACAATGAAATGAATAAAGTTCTGAAATTGAAGCAAATACAGCCATACAATAGAGAAAAGATTGGAGGCATGACTTTGACAGAATCAACGGATCTTACCTAATACACCAGAGTACAAAGCAACCACCACCCTATACACATATTTTCAAATTGAAAATTTTAATAATTTTGGGAGGGTGGGTTGGAGATTTCGTTTTAATCAGTTAAACTTCATGGGAAAATTTAGCCAAAACGTGCGTCGTATCATCGAGAATTTGGGCATCGGTCTGCGCATGTGTAAACTTCATTACAAGCGTCTAGTCCGTCATTCATAATCGAGCCGTCGTCCATTAGAGACCGGGTTTGGGGCGTATGCACTAATACAACTCTGACAGATCAATCAATGGGAGACAACTGTGGTATTACAACATAACTCTAAAAAAGGCATTTAGAGTGGTTTCCCCTGAGTTGCAAGAAATAATAGGAATTAAGCTCATATGTAGCTGAATTCATTTGGTTTAAGCCTACAACGACTTTCCGTTTTATTGTCATAAAGTGGATTATGAAAGAGCTGTAGCAGGGCAACCCTCGATGGATAAAGGAGGCGAATTTACTATTCAATTAATCATTAACACTAACTCGTGTGTTTTTTTCCTTCTGCTCGATGCGTGTGGTATTGATAATGAAGCATCGGCAGCCTCAGTCTACCGGTGGCGAAGTGCAAAACGGGCAATAAACTGAAAGCTGTATATGTATAAGCTTTGCTGAAGGCTATACTACATTCGTCATATTTCATTTCCGGAAAATATATTAGTTTAATTTTCTTTCTAGTCAGTATTTTACCATGGCCACGTTTTAATAAGTGATATTAGTTTCATTTTTCTAGTCAGTATTTCACCATGGCCACGACATATAGTCCATGATACACAGTTTGATATTCTACACAATATTATTGTGATATTTTCAGCAAAAGTTTAATGTTCACAGTCATGAAATGACATATGGATCGGAAAGTAATATGATGATGTTTACTTTTAATCATTCTAACATGGTTACAGTGGCGTCGGAAGGGGAGGGGCCAGGCCCTCCTCTCACTTTTGATTTAGGGGGGTCCCAATATCTTTTGGCCATCCACTTTTGACCATGTCTCGTCATAAAAATGCTTATAAATGCGAAACATACGTGAAAATATAGAATCATAAATCTGCATACATTACGTTCCAATTTATTTCTGGGAAACTGCTTAGAACGCGTCTCGGGAGATCTGCACCGTCAGAGCTTTCGGAGCCTAAAAGGCTCGTAGGCCCTCGCCTGTTGGGCTGTGAGGATTTCCTTGTTTTATCTTTGTGTAAATGTGTCGTATCTGTGTAGGCATATAGGTTTCGCTCCCAAGAACTATGTCATCGTTTTGTATGTTTTAAATGGATGAAGGCATGAGGTGCGATGTTTTCAATATCGATGCATCATTATAATTGCTAGAAAAAAATCGTGAAAATAGAATCATAAATGTGCATGCAGTATGATCAGTTTTATTTCGGGGAAAACGTTCAGAACGCATATCCGGCAATCTAGGACCCCGGAGCTTCCGGGGCCTAGGCGGTCCCTCGACCCCCGCCTGTTGGGCTGTGATAGTGGTCCCCTACTTTCAATTACATTCCGACGCCACTGGGTTAGTGTACGAGTATATCGGCCCAAAGAATTATTATTGTGTTTTCAAGATGACAAGAGAATAAAATATAATACTGATATTTGACAAATGACGTGTTAGTTTAATTGTTGGAAATCACTCAGAATGCATTTCAAGCCATCTAAGGTCCCAGAGCTGTATAATTTAACCCTAAATCTGCATACATTATATTCAGATTTAATTCCGGGAAAACGCTTAGAACGCATCTCCGGGGATCTAGGACCCCGGAGCTTCCGAAGCCTAGGCGGCCCCTGGACCCTCGCCTAGAGTGCTATAATAATCGACCCCCCTTTGAAAAATCCTAGCAACGCCCATGAGGTCCTTCCGTGCACTCTGAAATTTTTTCCCCCCGACAACGGAACTCGGTCTGCTCTGTGGGAGGGCGTACGCTCCCCTTGAAGCCCCCGAGCCTACGGGCCTGCATGGTATTCCGCATATTCTATTTGGAATCTATTTTCATATCCGTCATAGTTAAGCCAACAAAACAATGCAATAGCCCTGAAGCTTGAAGTCCACTTCATGTCCATTTTCGAGAGTAGTAACCAAAGGCGATTTCCGATGATAATCATTACCAATGAATATTGTCTGATCCAATGATTCGCCAAATAGACTGTTGCCAACACAAATTGTAGCTACCATGGACTGTCCACATATATGATATACATCATATGTTGCCTAATTATAACATTTTGCAGCTGTTATCCAGCTTCAATGTGAAGTGATCCAAGCTACATTTCATGGTCGCATGACACATGGACTGCTGCATTCATCTACAATCATACTTGTGAAGATTCAGTAGGGTAATAATTAATTCTATTAATGAATCAAGTGAACAAATCAATTGAGTTTCCTCATTGCATTCAGTAAATTACTAATTTCCACACATATATGGAAATTATGCAATAACTTGGCCAGTAAACTGTTTCATTAATCCAGTTCATAATGCCTATCGTGCTGAATAAGCGATTATGTTGAAGCATTAAGGGGATGTCGAGAAACGGTATGTAGTTCTAACACACAGGAACCACGTTAGTGAGTGAGTAGCA
This sequence comes from Hanleya hanleyi, assembly GCA_036873755.1. Classification (NCBI taxonomy): domain Eukaryota; kingdom Metazoa; phylum Mollusca; class Polyplacophora; order Lepidopleurida; family Hanleyidae; genus Hanleya; species Hanleya hanleyi. Next base: position 251,670 of record JAVTVY010005369.1, read on the forward strand.
TTTGACATCGTTTTTTAACGTTTTCACAGACATATTACGAAGGTTAACCATGGGAATTTATAATAGATCCTATAATGAACTTTTTCTTAATTACGTGTGTATGTTCATATCATTGTATGTTTCTTGCTACAAAAATACATGTGATGAAATTGTTACTCTTGCTAGTATAGTAGTATCAGTAGTAAGGAATGCGTAAAATGATGTCTCAGCGCCTCACTGCGCATGCGCGAGAACAAAAAATCGGGCGATATTGGGACGGTGTGCGCAGGAGTATTGTGCGCAGGTATGACATCATTTCCGGTCTGGGTGAATGGGGCGTGACCTTGGAGGCATGTCTTTCTCCGCGGTGATGCGGTCTTGCAGTGATGCCGTCTGCCTCCGCGGGCCGAAAGTAGTCCCAAAACCGTAAATTTTCGTGGAAGTATTCGGCAATCTGTAGGGACCGCTAATGGACCGATTGGGTCGAGTGAGGTATCAAAGTGAAGCACTGGTGAAGGGGCATTTGATGAGCTGAGTGTGGGGTTCAAATACCGTCATTCTACGCATGCGCGGTGGCCAGAGGGTATGGAAATAGACGTTTTGGACCTAGGTGAGTCCCTAATGAGCCGATGGAGTCGCATGAGGTATCAATGTGAAGCATTCGTGAAGGGGCATCTGATGGGCTGAGTGTGGGGTTGAAATATCGGCATTCTGCGCATGCGCAATGGCCAAAGGGTATGAAAATAGGCGTTTTGGAGCTAGGGGAGTCACTAATGAGCCGATAGGGTTATACGAGGTATAAAAGTGAAGCATTTATGAAGGGGCATCTAACTGGACTACTGGCTCGAACGTTGTCACAATTCTGCGCATGCGCAGACAGGGAATTGTGGGAAAAGGGTATGGAAATAGACGTTTTGGTATCTAGGGAATGGGCCGATGAAGTTGTACGAGATATCAGTGTGAAGTCTATGTGAGGGGGTATGTGACTGGATTAGTGCCTCGAGCGTTGTCACCATTCTACGCATGCGCTGGCAAGGAATTGTGGGAAAAGTGCATGGAAATAGACGTTTTGGGATGAAGGTGAGCCACGAGTAGGCCGATTGGATCAAGTGAGGTATCAATGTGAAACATTCGTGAAGGGGCATCTGATGGGCTAGGTGTGGGATTAAAATATCGGCATTCTGCGCATACGCGTTGGCCAAACTGTATGGAAATAGACTTTTTGGGATCTAGGGGAGTCCCTAATGGTCCAATGGAGTTGTATGAGGTATCAATGTGAAGCCTATGTGAGAAGGTATCTGACTGGACTGGTGGCTCGGCCGTTGTCACCATTCTGCTCATGCGCAGACAGGGAATTCTGAGAAAAGGGTGTTGAAATAGACGTTTTAGGATGTAGGGGAGCCCCTAATGATCCTATGGTGTCGTATGAGATATCCATGTGAAGCCTATGTGAGGAGGCATATGACTGGACTAGTGGCTGGAGCGTTGTCACCATTCTGCGCATGCGCAGACAGGGAATTGTGGGAAGAGTGTGTCGAAATAGACGTTTTGGGGTGTAGGTGAGCCACGAGTGGGCCGATTGGGTCGAGTGAGGTATCCATGTGAAGCAGTCGTGAGGGAGTATCCAACGGAGTGTGTGTAACGTGGAACTGACGTCATGCTGCGCATGCACAGTAGAGCAAGTGTATGGAAATAGACATTTTGGCGCCTACATTGAAAGAACTGAAACCGAGAACAGGGGGCTTGTAAACCGAAGTCCAGAACAGCGGCCGTGTGTACATTGAAAGAACTTTAGCCTAGAACGGGGCTTGTACATTGAAATGATGGGCGTTTCAGTCATATACGAATACATCTCGGTCTTCGGTCTTCGGGTACTCGTCAAACATCTGTACGATGGTAGATCAGGTCCTTCCCCGACATCGATGATACAGGTAAAACAAGCAATATTGTCCGCACACGCTACTGGTCAGGCTTTGCAACGTTTGACTGTTTCAACACCACGTCTCTGTGCCTTGATCCATGAAGTCTGTTAAATCGGGATGGAGGGGTGGCAGGCAGTAAGGGTCAAAGTATTCGCTCTGCTGTTCTGTCAAGTACACGGCCACCCAATGTTCACCGGGCCGATCCTTCGGGTCCGTGTTGAGAACGTATGCAGCAGGATACACACGGTCTAATGAGAACACATCTCGGGCGGACACTCCTTGAAAGACCATACGTGTCTCTGGGTCATTCTCCAGCACGGTGGTTATCTGGTCTGTATCCATGTTAGGTGGCGAAGTCATACAGGACGTCCTTGTCCGCTTGAATGATGTTGTCAAACTCGGCGTAGCAGATCGCATTAACGGTGGTCGCGAGGGCTCCTGCAAAGTGGATTTACAACCGTAAATCGCGTTGCTTGGCCAGGGCCAGCTGTTGATCGTTCTCTAAAGTAGAGGTCAAATGGAAACAGAACAACGTCTATCCGTTCGCGTAGTCCCCACGACTGATGAAATTCCCTTCGTCGTGGTTGATTTGACCGGTAGTTGTAAACAGGCTCTGATAGGCTAGAATGAAATTCCTGCGCCCAAAGTTCGGTGTTAAAGCCGTGGCTGGGACCTGTTGTCCATTCACATGCAGGGCCATAAAATTGATGCCGAAATGTTTAAAGTCAAACGGATTCTCTGTGTAGACTCCGCTGAAACTTGTATTTTCCACACAGGCCAGGATCAATCGCTTCGGTAGTTCCCCCAGAAACAGATTTTCTTTATTGACGCCCATATTTCCAGCAAGCACAAAGAACACTTTGGTTTGTACACATCGGATAGGGTACTGGGCTGGTTTTCTTGCCAAGGCTTTCATGTGTCCCAATTGAACGGCTGGACTGCGTCTTGGATGACAATCTTATAGTCAGCTGCATGCCCCTCTACGTCAGTGGTCATCAAGGCGAAGGTTGAGGCGCCCTTATCAGTTGCATTCTTTGTTAACGCCCATATTTCCAGCAGGCACAAAGAACACTTTGGTTTGTACATGTCGGATAGGGTACTGGGCTGGTTTTCTTGCCAAGGCTTTCATGTGTCCCAATTGAACGACTGTACTGCGTCTTGGATGACAATCTTATAGTCAGCTGCATGCCCCTCTACGTCAGTGGCCATCAAGGCGAAGGTCCGAGGCGCTCTTATCAGTTGCATTCTTTGTTGACGCCCATATTTCCAGCAGGCACAAAGAACACTTTGGTTTGTACACGTCGGATAGGGTACTGGGCTGGTTTTCTTGCCAAGGTTTTCATGTGTCCCAATTGAACGGCTGGACTGCGTCTTGGATGACAATCTTATAGTCAGCTGCATGCCCCTCTACGTCAGTGGCCATCAAGGCGAAAGTCCGAGGCGCCCCTATCAGTTGCATTTTGATGGTGATTTTGTTGAAGAGGTACCGGTCTTTCATGAACATGTCTCCATGCAGTCGACCCATGAGATTCACCGAGGCACTGTTCGCAGTGAAAGCCTTCCGTTTGTTATATGCCACATTGTCCACTGTGTCCATATGCTCGGGTGTGTCATGGTAGAATAAAGCGGCTGTCAGCTGACATTTTTTAATCTCTCGGCCATACGACCACAGTATCTCGATGTAGGCATGATAGGGGTACGTGTTGGTCGAGTCACTTATGAGTTTGCCGCTGAGAAAAATATCTACCTATTGAAACATTGAGTACAGCGAGAGATTCGTCGGACATAATAGTTCATATAGCTGCGTGCATCGCACTCGTAAGGTACTTTCATTATGTAAACTGGCGAGCACGTACTTATCGAAAATGAAGTGTCAGCACCGCTTTTCCTCATTTGGATGCCACCGGTCGTCCCGTGTCATCTCTTTTATTCACCATGATCGTCTTTATGTCGGTTTGTCGTACGGGCAAGTAGAGCATGTGGGTGAAACTGTGGGTGACTTCATCTCTATACCTCTTTTTAATAGGGACCACCCGTAACAGAGGTGTGTTGATATCGCCCACGATGTGGTTGTCAACTACGTCTGAGTAGACGTAGAATTTATACATACACGACTTCATATCCATCGCGATCTGGCCATAGTCCTCGGATGGACCCGGGTAGGTCCCGTGAGCGAGACCCAGCATTTGCTGTAGGATAGGACTCAGTACGACACTCATGTTGGCGGTGAGAAGGATCTGTGACTTGTCGTTGTGTGCGTTGTAATCGAAGTCCACATGATTCTTGAAGGGAAAGAATTTGATGGATTTTGAAGTATTCGTGACCTCCCGTAGAGCCTTATAATGCAACAGTCTCGACAGCCTACCCATGAACTCCTTGGGGGTGTCGTATTGGCCTTCGACGAGGGTGAGCCGAGTGTCTTTGCCTTCGTATTCATGTCATACCACACTTCATTGGCTCGCACGTTGTACCACGAGTAAGGGTATTGGATGTCCACGAGGCCACATTCCCAGCGCCCAAGTAAATGCAACAGTTGCGGTAACTGGGTCACGTACTTGGGCAAGGTATTGTCAGGAAACACATCCAGCAAACTGTTACTGGATATGGTGAGGTAAAACATGGCGACTGAGCTGTCCGGCTGATGCTGTTCTACATGTAATAATTTCAAAATTTCTAAGTGTGGACATCGTGGATGTCTCACGTATCCACTCCTTAATACGTCAGTTTCATTTAGTTTCGCATTAACTGGTAACTCATATTCTATCAACTCGTATGTTGATCTTAGTTGTTCTACTACAAACTGTATTTATTTAGTTTCCTATGGTCAACAGTATGTTAGCAAGACTCCATCTTACGGTGAACGGTCACAGAAAATCCGTTAGGAAAAAGCAATTGCTTATAGGTAGACATTTTTTCTGTACCCGAGCATGGCTGAGATAACTTTAGTATTAAGATCATAGACTTTATATCTGAACACACTTGGGTCATTACGGATCTTTATCCATCAGATTGGAATCGTGAGGAATTGAAAGTGGAAGCCATATGTAATATATGTATTTTCGGTATCATTTACTACGGGTGTGCATTATCGGACAGCAAGGCATTATACGAGATCTTTATCACCATTGAAGTGACATTCCCAAAGTGAACTTCGGCTTCATCTGAGCATGTACCTGTGCTAACAGAGTCAGAAATCTGTTCTTTTTACTAGTCCCAAAACCGGAAAAGAGCTCTGGAAAGTAGACATTAAGTCATTTATGGGTGGAATGTGGTATAATGTTTTTTTTATTATTATTATTTTTTAAAAAATTTGGACCTGTTGATTCTGAAAATGACGTATGCCAAGCTGTATTTGCGCATTTACATTTTGCATTTCTCCTTAATTCGTGATATTGTTGGGATAGAATGGCCGAGACATTTTCTGGGAATTCCGCATCAAGAAATATAATAGTCGTGTATTTTCGTTCATTTTCCAATATGGCTGTCATATACATCCACTAAATATTGTGTTTACTGATCTACCACAAAATATGAGGGTGATTCATACTGCAACATTAATAGTACAGGTGGCAGCACATATAGTTCATTGGACAACACATAAAACCTAAAATAATAAGCTATGAGAGCCTCTAGCTGCTAACATTAACCCTACCAGGGCGGGTGGGAGTGGCGACAGCTTCTTGTGTGACTGCTCCTCCATTAGGAACTTACCCCTTTTTTTCATTGCAGTGAACTTCACATAATCCTAAGTCTAACGGATCACACATGGATTTGAAATGGTGGCCATGGCATGTCTTGAGAAATTTGGTTATCCTTGATTTAGCCCTATATTGAACATTTTTTTTATCTCTAAAAACATGCAATTTCTTTGATCGTAAACATGTACTGATTCGCATACCGTCAACGGCTTTTATGCACATTTGTTGAAATATATAAGGCCTCTTGCCCCAAGAATTCAAAATTATACCCCTTCTTTCATCTGTCACTCACGATACCTAATTGCAGGCTGCTATTTGGGCAAACCGTGAAGCGCTTTTGCAATCTTCTTCTATATTGACACATTAGTCAAAGTGTGGTGGCATCATGTCTAATAGGTCTGGCGTCGCTTACATCTCACATGCATGATTTCAAGTTAACAGAGCTATCGTATCAGCCCTCTTCTAAGATCCATGGATCGAATAGCGCTTGAGTCAGTCATAGGGTGTGTGTGGTCGCGCTATTCTGGGCATCCATCCAAAAATGAAGCATGACGCATGATTGCACACCAGGATAATTGCGTTTCGAAATTTTAATGTTGGTGTGATTAGAAGTGCAGATAGACAATTAAACAAATAAGTTATTCTCCGTTATAGCAATTTTACTGATGCAACGAGAGCCTGTCACTGGGATGAAAAACAGGAAATCACTGAAGTGTTTATGTGCGGTCTATATATGTGAACGTTTTCCATTCATAGTTGCAATTTTTTGTGAGTGGATACGCTAGGCGGAGACAATGTGCTGAGTACCAAAAGTTGAAGTCAGAGGTCAAAGGTCACTGTTGCCTAAAATCAGGAAATCATTGATCATTGACAGTTTTCTATCTGTAGTTTTAATTTTTTGTGAGTGGATGCCCTAGAGGGGAACAATGTGTTGCATACCAAATATAGGTCGAGGTCAGAGGTCAAATGTCAGTGTGACTGAAAATCAGGAAATCATTAATAATTTTTTGTGACTGGAGTCAATATGGGAAAACTGAAGTGTCGCATACCAAAAAATAGGTCAAGGTCGAAGGTCAAACGTCACTGTGCCCCCAAAATCACGAAATTATTAAAAATAATTTTTTTATGTCAGTAGACACATTCGGGGTACACGATGTGTCACATACCAAAATCTAGGTCAAGCTGTGTCACTGTGACATAAAAATCGGGAAATTATTAAAAATCATGATTTTTTGAGTCCATTGAGAAATTATGGGGAGCGTTTTTGTCATGGACAAAAATTTAGATCCAGGTCAAATAGTCAAGGTCACTGTGACCCCAGAATCAAGGTCAAAGTTCAGCGTGACCTAAAAATCAGGAAATCATTAAAACATACAAATTTTTTGAGAGTGGATTCAATAGGGGAAAATGAAGTGTCGCATACCAAAAATTAGGTCAAGGTCAAAGGTCACTGTGACCTCAACATCAGGAAATTATTAAAAATAACATTTTTTTTGTGTCAGTAGATACATTAGGACATGATGTGTCACATATCAAAATGTAGGTCAAGGTCACTGACCGCAAAATTGTAAAATTGTTAATTAATTGTCTCCCATGTTTGAAACACCTACATCTAGTTAAACTTTTGTGACATAAAAACCATACATTTACTAATACTCCTTCATGAACTTCATACCTGTTTATTAACTCAAGAACAAAGGTATACTTCATCAATTTCTTCTCCCTTCATGAAAAATTCTCTCTGTTGAAAAGAATCTATTTGCAGGAAAACTACTATTTTCTTGTGTTTGACTATTGTTGAATTCAATATAAGATATGTCAGCTCTCGGCTCTTGCTTCAAGGTCAACTAGTTACCAAGAGTTAAGCCCATTTTAGTTGATCATTTACTATAAGATGTGATTTATGTTACATTCTCAGAAGCACAAAATTGTAGACCTTTCTCTGGATTGCTAGCTACCAATTGGAATCAAGTCTAATAAACAGCTTGATTAATTGACTGTTTAGTGATCACACATAAATAGTATGAAAAGACCGTGAATATCAAGCTTTAGGTCTATGTAAGATATACATGTCTATAACGTGGGAAGTATATGTAGATGCTAAAGACATATACAATCAATTAGTGTTGATAAATAAACAGTGTCCTAAACTTTCGTATTGTTGTTTTCTTATATTTTGCATTCCTTTCACTATTCCAACATATAAGTTGTCTGTAATTCATCACGATACAATTCATTTATCCTTCCACCTCCGTCAGGTAACACGACATCAATTAATTTGCCAATGAGAGTCCCTGCATGTAATGACACAGCCGGAAGAGCAAGCTATAATTTGACGCATCGAATTACATATAGCACTTTATTGTGGCACATGTTCTGGGTTTGACAATGGAATTAGTGTCGTGTTACACAAAATGATTATAGATTTAAGGTGAATTGGTCATCTATGAAGTTAATGAAAGAATCCACAAACTATCCCATGATTCACCATCCCTAGTCATTGTTCATCTGATAAATCCCAAGTACCGAGTATACAGACCTGCATTTTGGAGGATGCACGAGATTGAAAGAGGGGGAAACGGTTATTCTTTAACACTCGTATCAATAACATCGAGTTGGCCCTTGTCCTAAAATATAAACTTTCCCACACTAACCGTGCATAAAATAACTATTAAGCACGAGTATGAAAGCATTATTTCTGAATAAAGATTTAGGTTTTCTCTGACAAAGACAATCCTTACCTGCAGCTAAATATATGGAGGTTGTGATCATGGTTAATAATGAATAAATGAGGGTAAGATGGGCTTTTGGTGGGAAACAGAACTTTTACTTTAAGCTGACTAAAATTAAGTTGCTAGAGCGGAGAAGCTAGAAACCGCAGACCTATACAGTTGCACAAAACTGTTGAGAATAACAGTATAATATTAATAATATTCTGAATTCGCATTTTCACATACGACATCGCATATTATGTCTCAGTCGGCGTGGTCTTGCATATTCATATATACATGGTCACATATTCACATACTGTGTTGCATATTGTATACAAATTACAACACATATAAGGGAAGTGGGAAGAGGTGCCGACATACTGACTGCGTCACATGACTTTACATAATGGATACACGAAGTGACGGCCAAAGATTGTCTTAGCCATCTGCAGAGGTCCAGGTAATCCTTAAATCCTCGATGATGGTTTACCTGGACCGTTTTAGTGATTCGGATGAAGTCTCGAGTCGTTGCCTTTATTACACAATCTCGTATATTTCATCCCAAACGGTTGTTTTGAATTAGCGTGTCGGTATATGATGCCTGCGGTGTTCGCTTTGACAAACGATGTCGATTTCAGCCTAACTTCAAAGGCAGTCTTATCGGCGATGAAACCAAACCAATCATAACTCAAAACCTCGCTGCGGATTGGCCTGATGAGCTCCTTCAGTGCGTTTACTAATTGGTTCGGTTTAGTGGGAAACCCTCGAGTTATTTATATCCAGAACTGCTATCGGTACCTAACCAAGCCAGGGAGTGTGAAAAAATTCCACAGTTCGAGAATAGGTCTATTTAATGACGCCTTCCTCTCCCCCTCCCCCTCTCAATGGATGCTGCTCAAGCGATCATAAGGTTTTGTCATAGTATTGACTATGCTTGTCGAGATGAATATACCGTTTTCGTGCTAGAACACATCCTCGCAAGCCAGTGTATCAATGGCTCCTCCCTTGTTCTAGGCCTGTCGTTCAGCTTGGCCATATGTATATTTCAATTTGGATACAATACTCCGTATTTATTATACGCCCGCCAAAAGGCGGACGTGTTATGTGATGGTGGTTTCCGTCCGTCTGTCCGGTTCTCGTGTACGGTTTATATCTGGGACACTTTGCTATCTACAGTTCCAATTTTTGGTGAGTGGATACCCTAGGGGGAGACGTGTCGCCTACCAAAAGAAGGTCGAAGTCAGAGGTCAAAGTCACTGGCATGAAAAACAGGAAATCACTGAAGTGTTTATGTCCGGTCTATATATGTGAACGTTTTCCATTCATAGTTGCAATTTTTTCTGAGTGAATACGCTAGGCGGAGACAATGTGCCAAGTACCAAAAGTTGAGGTCAGAGGTCAAAGGTCACTGTTGCCTAAAACAAGAAAATCATTGATCATTGACAGTTTTCTATCTGCAGTTCTAATTTTTTGTGAGTGGATGCCCTAGAGGGGAACAATGTGTTGCATACCAAATGTAGGTCGAGATCAGAGGTCAAAGGTCAGTGTGACTGAAAATCAGGAAATCATTAATAATTTTTTGTGAGTGGATTTAATAGGGGAAAACTGAAGTGTCGCATACCAAAAAATAGGTCAAGGTCGAAGGTCAAACGTCACTGTGACCCCAAAATCACGAAATTATTAAAAATATTTTTTTTATGTCAGTAGATACATTCGGGGTACACGATGTCTCACATACAAAAATCTAGGTCAAGCTGTGTCACTGTGACCTCAAAATCGGGAAATTATTAAAAATCATAATTTTTTGAGTCCATTGAGAAATTATGGGGAGCTTTTTTGTCATGCACCAAAATTTAGATCCAGGTCAAATAGTCAAGGTCACTGTGACCCCAGAATCAAGGTCAAAGTTCAGCGTGACCTAAAAATCAGGAAATCATTAAAACATACAAATTTTTTGAGAGTGGATTCAATAGGGGAAAATGAAGTGTCGCATACCAAAAATTAGGTCAAGGTCAAAGGTCACTGTGACATCAACATCAGGAAATTATTAAAAATAACATTTTTTTGTGTCAGTAGATACATTAGGAGGACATGATGTGTCACATATCAAAATGTAGGTCAAGGTCACTGACCCCAAAATTGTAAAATTGTTAATTAATTGTCTCCCATGTTTGAAACACCTACATCTAGTTAAACTTTTGTGACATAAAAACCATACATTTACTAATAGTCCTTCATGAACTTCATACCTGTTTATTAACTCAAGAACAAAGGTATACTTCATCAATTTCTTCTTCCTTCATGAAAAATTCTCTCTGCTGAAAGCAATCTATTTGCAGGAAAAGTACTATTTTCTTGTGTTTGACTATTGTTGATTTCAATGTAAGATATGTCAGCTCTCGGCTCTTGCTTCAAGGTCAACTAGTTACCAAGTGTTAAGCCCATTTTAGTTGATCATTCACTATAAGATGTGATTTATGTTACATTCTCAGAAGCTCAAAATTGTAGACCTTTCTCTGGATTGCTAGCTACCAATTGGAATCAAGTTGGAATCTAATAAACAGCTTGATTAATTCACTGTTTAGTGATCACACATAAATAGTATGAAAATACCGTGAATATCAAGCTCTAGGTCTATGTAAGATATACATGTCTATAACCTGGGAAGTATATGTAGATGCTAAAGACATATACAATCAATTAGTGTTGATAAATAAACAGTGTCCTAAACTTTCGTATTGTTGTTTTCTTATATTTTGCATTCCTTTCATTTTTCCCACATATAAATTGTCTGTAATTCATCACGATACAATTCATTTATCCTTCAACATCCCTCAGGTAACACGACATCAATTTATTTGCCAATGTGAGTCCCTGCATGTAATGACACAGCCGGAAGAGCAAGCTATAATTTGATGCATCGGATTACATATAGCACTTTATTGTGGCACATTTGACAATGCAATGACAATGGAATTAGTGTCGTGTTACACAAAATGATGATAGATTTAAGGTGAATTGGTCATCTATGAAGTGAATGAGAAAATTCACAAACTATCCCATGATTCACCATCCCTAGTCATGGTTCATCTGATAAATCCGAAGTACCGAGTATACAGACCTGCATTTTGGAGGATGCACGAGATTGAAAGAGGGGAAAACGGTTATTCTGTAACACTCGTATCAATAACATCGAGTTGGCCCTTGTCCTAAAATATAAACTTTTCCACACTAACCGTTCATAAAATAACTATTAAGCACGAGTATGAAAGCATTATTTCTGAATAAAGATTTAGGTTTTCTCGGACAAAGACAATCCTTACCTGCAGTTAAATAATGAATAAATGAGGGCTAGATGGGCTTTTGGTGGGAAACAGAACTTTTACTTTAAGCTGATTAAAATTAAGTTGCTAGAGCGGAGAAGCTAGAAACCACAGGCCTATACAGTTGCACAAAACTGTTGAGAATAACAGTATTATATTAATAATATTCTTAATTCGCATTTTCACATACGACATCGCATATTATGTCTCAGTCCGCGTGGTCTTGCATATTCATATATACATGGTCACATATTCACATACTGTGTCGCATATTGTATACAAATTACAAAACATATAAGGGAAGTGGGAAGAGGTGCCGACATACTGACTGCGTCACATGACTTTACAGAATAGTCTTCTGGTTAACCTACTCTAAACCACATATCAGGAATCTAACGATTCGTGATATGTGTTGTATCTCAGGTACGCTTTTATTGTACCTGTTCATGTGGCAACTTGGATGATATGACCACATGGCCCCTAGCACCGGCATAAGCGGTATTAGATACAAATCTAGAGAGCTATGATGGAAATGCTCTGACAGCTCGTATACTGGTAATTGGTGAGCTGTTTCGCTGTGACAACTCGTACATTGGATATTGGTGAATTGTATCGTCGTCAGATGTAATTGACAGCATTTAACACAAAATACTAGTCTGTACGGCCCGATGTCGACCCAGCATCAACTGTTCACATCCTGTTTCGCCTAGTCATAAAATCTGTTGCAATTCACATATAACTGCGTCATATTCAATTTTGTCTAAACTCTCATAATCCGTGGCATATTCTTATTCTGTCCAAATTCGCGTACTGTGTCACATATTCGTAGTCGATTAACATTTTTATGTACTGCATGACATATTTAGATGTCCCAATTCACATTCCGTGTCATGTTCTTACTCAATTCATAATTTCACATACTGCATGGCATATACTTATGTTCCAATTTACGTACTGTGTCGGACATTCTATCATAATTTTGCGGAGAAACAACAGGAACTTGATAATGTAATGTCTAGCACTGTAATATCACTTGTCTTTATTGCACCATGTATACATCTTGTCTGTGTGTTGTGTGTTGTCCTCAGTGTTTTATATGGTGGATGGAGGGTGTCTGGTTCCATGCTGCTTCAAAGATGCAGGAATGCAACTGGGTGGTCCTTAATTGGTTCGTCGCGATATAGCTGAAATATTGTTACTAACGACATTAAATTATATTCACTCACTCACCTCCAATTCACGTAGTGTCACATTTTCATATGCTGTCCCTATACTTGTCTTGTGGTCTATTGAATTGTCCCCCGCCATGTTAGTTGGGGATGGGGGGGAGGCTCCGTAATTCTGTTACACATTTCTTGTTCGATCAATTACAACACATATAAGGGAAGTGGGAAGAGGTGCCGACATACTGACTGCGTCACATGACTTCACAGAATAGTCCTCTGGTTAACCTATTCTAAAGCACATACCAAGAATCTAACAATTCGTGATATGTGTTGTATCTCAGGTACGCTTTTATTGTACCTGTTCATGTGGCAACTTCGATGATATGACCACACGGCCCCTAGCACCGGCATAAGCGGTATTAGATACAAATCTAGAGAGCTATGATGGAAATGCTCTGACAACTCGTATACTGGTAATTGGTGAGCTGTTTCGCTGTGACAACTCGTACATTGGAGATTGGTGAGCTGTTTCGTCGTCAGATGTAAATGACGGCATTTAACACAAAAGACTAGTCTGTAAGGCCCGATGTCGACCCAGCATCAACTTCCCACAAGTGCCAACATATATCAAAGACCAAAAGGTCTGTACAGGGGGCGGGCCTCGGGGACGAAACGTCCACCAGCAGAATCTCGCCATATACAGGAAAAAATTACAACACATATAAGGGAAGTGGGAAGAGGTGCCGACATACTGACTGCGTCACATGACTTCACAGAATAGTCCTCTGGTTAACCTATTCTAAAGCACATACCAAGAATCTAACAATTCGTGATATGTGTTGTATCTCAGGTACGCTTTTATTGTACCTGTTCATGTGGCAACTTGGATGATATGACCACACGGCCACTAGCACCGGCATAAGCGGTATTAGATACAAATCTAGAGAGCTATGATGGAAATGCTCTGACAACTCGTATACTGGTAATTGGTGAGCTGTTTCGCTGTGACAACTCGTACATTGGAGATTGGTGAGCTGTTTCGTCGTCAGATGTAAATGACGGCATTTAACACAAAAGAACTAATCGACTTCAAACTTGCAGTGTCTTAACATCGGTGAGAGGGCTGTTGGGATTGCTTTTCAGTTACTTGTGTAATCCAAGATGGCCATAATCAGCCATCTTGGATTTCAGACGTATCTTTACACATTCCTTGTGAGATCAATAACTCGAGAACTATTGAACCGACTGACTCCAGAATTGGAGAGTTTCTTAACATCGGTGAGAGAACGGCTGGGATTGCTTTCCAGTTACATGCGTAGTCCAATATGGCCGCTATTAGCCATCTTGAATTACAGCAGTTGTATCTTTGAACATTTCTTGTACGACCAAGAACTCGAGAACTATTCAACCGATCGATTTCAATTTTGGAGATTGTCTTGACATCGGTGAGAGGACGGTTGGGATTACTTTTCATTTACCTGCATAATCTAAGATAGCCGCCATCTCAGCAGTTGAATATTCACCCATTTCTTGTCCAACCAATAACTCGGTAACTTTTGAATCGATCGACTTCAAACTTGAAGAGTACTTTGTACCATGACATTGATGAGAGAACATTCGGGATGGCTTTTCATTTGCCAATGTAATCCAAGATGGCTGTCATCAGCCATCTTGCATTGTCTGATCTTTGCATATTTCTTTTGCGACCAAAAACTTTAGAACTATTGAACCAATTGACTTCCAATTGGGAGAGTGTCTTTACAGCGTTGAGAGGACGGTTGTCATACTTATCAGTTACCTGTGTACTTCAAGTTGACTGCCAACCATCTTGGATTTCAGCAGTTTGATCTTGTCCAGACATTAACTCGAGAACCATTGAACCGATGGACTCCAAACTTGCGGAGTGGCTTGACGTCGGTCAGAGGACTGTTGGGATTGCTTTTCAATTACGTGCATACTCCAAGATGGCCACTTGCGTTATCAGCACTTGGTTCTTTATACATTCCTTGGATGACCAATAACTCGAGAATCGATGGACTGATCGACTTCAAACTTGGAGAGTGTATTGACAGTTGTGAGAGGACAGTTGCGATTGCTTTCTTGTTACCTGTGTAGCAAAAGATAACTTCCAGCTGTCTCGAATTTTCAGTAGTTAGATATTTTCCGGACAATAACTCGAGAACTATTGAACTGTTCAACTTGTGGGATGTCTGGCTCTTCAGACAGATCACCATTCTTAATCAATGATATGGGATTTCATGGACCATAGTTTCATACCCCCCGCAGCAGCATGACCAGTTATAGTGGATTGCATAACTGGTGCTGCTGGTGGGGGATTATGGTCGATTTTTTATGTAGGCTTACTGTGTCACATTAATATATGCGAAATCCATATAAACATGGCATTTATATCCGAAATCAAACTACCTAGCGTTTGTGTTCTTTGGCAAACACTCCAGCATTCCTTATTAGGGGTGACAGAGGTTTACTTTTGTATGTCCGTTTCTCCTGTACGATCTTTATCTGGGACAGTTTTCTATCTACATTATCAATTTTGGTCCAAGGTCTTTCGCCTGAAATCTGGAAGTCATTGAACAGTTCTTGTCTGATCTATATCTTTGACAGTTTTTACCCCTCGGGCAAATTTTGCCCGAAGGGTATTGTCGTCGTCAGCGTCGACTGTCCGTCTGTCTTGTGAACACGATATCTCAAGAAGAATTATAGCTAGGCATTGTAAATTCATACCACAAATGTATCGGGTGAAGAGTCAGAAGCCTATTAAAAAGGACTGACCTTACCTATTTTATCAAGGTAAAAAAATAGTATTTGCTATATTTTTTGAAGGATTGAAGCTAGGCTCTCCAAATTCATATTACTTATGTAACTGGTTATTGACTAGAAGTCTACCCCAGTGGACTGACCTTGACCTATTTTTATATGTCATATACTGTTTATTATAATATAAAATGAAGAAAGAAAGCTATGCTTTCCAAATTAATACTATGTATACATCTGGCGAAGGTCCAGAGGTGTACTGAAGATGACTGACTTTGACCCATTTTATCAAGGTCAAATTACAGTATTTGCTATATTTTTTGAAGGATTGAAGCTAGGTTCGCCAAATTCATATTACTTATGCAACTGGTGATTGACTAGAAGCCTATCCCAGTTGACTGACCGTGACCTATTTTCTCAAAGTCATATTATGTTTATTATGGTGTAACATGAAGAAATATATCTAGGCTTTCCAAATTGATAGTTTGTATACATCTGGCAAAGGTCCAGAGGTGTACTGAAGATGACTGACATTGACCTATTGTATAAGGGTCAAATTATAGTATTTGCTATATTTTTTTCATGATTAAAGCTAGGGTCTCCAAATTCATATTATGTGTGGAACTCTTGATTGACTAGAAGTGTTTCCCAGTTGACTGACCTTGACCTATTTTTTAACGGTCATATACTGTTTATTATGATATAACATGAAGAAATGAAGCTAGGCTTTCCACATTAATACTATGTATACATCTGGCGAAGGTCCAGAGGTTATTGAAGATGACTGACCTTGACCTATTTTATCAATGTCAAATTTTAGTATTTCTAAATTTTTTGAAGGATTGAAGCTAGGGTTTCTAAATTCATATTAGTTATGCAACTGGTGATTGACTAGAAGCCTATCCCAGTTAACTGATCTTGACCTATTTTTTCAAGGTCATATGCTGTTTATTATGGTCTAACATGAAATATATCTAGGCTTTCCAATTTAATACTATGTGTACATCTGCCAAAGGTCGATAGGTGTACTGAAGATGACTGACCTTGACCTATTTTATCAAGGTGCCGACATACTGACTGCGTCATATGACTTCACAGAATAGTCCTCTGGTTAACATATTCTAAAGCACATACCAAGAATCTAACGATTCGTGATATGTGTTGTATCTCAGGTACGCTTTTATTGTACTTGTTCGTGTGGCAACTTGTATGATATGACCAAACGGTCCCTAGCGCCGGCATAAGCGGTTTTAGATACAAATCTAGAAAGCTATGATGGAAATGCTCTGACAACTCGTATACTGATAATTAGTGAGCTATCCCAGTTGACTGACCTTGACTTATTTATATATACTGTTTGTTATGATATAACATTGAGAAATAAAACTAGGGTTTCCAAATTAATACTATGTGTGCATCTGGTGATGCTCCAAAGGTGTCTTGAAGATGACTGACCGTGACCTATTTTATCCTTAACCTATTTTATCCAGGTCAGAGTCTATTCAGTACAATATTTCATGAAAGATTTACGTGGTCCAAATTTATACCACTTATGGCTGGACCTGATGTCTATTGAAGAATATCACTGGCCGTGACCTATTTTCAAAATGACAAATTAAAGTTAAGTCTAAGGTCTCCAAATTCTCGTTCCTTATGCAATTAAATAAGAATTGACTTGAAATTGTTTGAAGATGACTGACCTTGATCTATATTTCCAAGATAAAATTACTTTATTTGATTATAAGCTTTTTAGAATAGCACATTTGAAGCTAACAATTCGGTCGATCATGCTCTACCAGAACCTCAGGCCTTGGCAAAGGCGAACTACAGCCAACCCTACTAGATCACATTTTTATTAATCTAGTTCTAAAAATACACTGCTGATATTATACAATGCATGAGTGAGTGAGTGAATATGATTTAACGTCGCTTTCAACTATATTTGAGTCATATCACGACTTTGGGTTCTATTACTTTTCACACCCGGAAAATCCACGGGTGCCCCACAAGCTCTCTGAGGATCTGAGGCATATTCTTACCATGACCTGCGGTGTGTACAACGACATCCCAGGTCAATCCCCGGAAGCCCCCACGGGGCTACAATGTATGATTGCTGGGTGTAAACAATAACTGATAGCTGAGGGGTATTGAAGCCCAATGGGCTATTTTCTATCCACAGTGGCAATATTTTCTTAGTCAATACTCTGGGCAGAGACCATGTGGCGCATATCAAAATTCTGGTCAGAGGTCAGAGTGGCCTAAAAGCAGGAAATTATTTGGTGGGTTCATTAGCGGGATACATAAGAGGAGACGATGTCTTCTGCAGGTGTAGATAGAAGCCAATTTTGGGATGCACTTATAATCCGTATATCATAACGTATTGTGCTACGAATCCTCTGCCAGCTCCTTTTATCAATGCATTCCTTTGATAGTAACATCGTTATCTGCACTGGTAGACAAGCTACTTGTACAATAGCAATACCACATATGTTAACAAATATTTCTGTGTGTAGCTTCCAGCTTGTGACAACACGGTCCTGTTCAACAATCATAAGCGCCATCAGATATTTCCTTTCTTGACGGACAATTTTCTCAGTTGAGCTATAAAACTAATAAGTTTGAAGTTTGAATCATGTAGATGGGGGATTGGAACCAGATCAGTTGGGCACTGACTACACATAACAAGGGGATCAGAGGTGGATGTTACATTGAATTTTCACATATGGATGACAGCTTTTAACAAACGATGCCCCCATCACTAATTTGGGGTCAATGTTTTTCTCCCAGCTAGGGAACTGAATCTTACCACACTATACCATTGGATCAAGCTCTACGAGAAAATGATTTAAAGATCCAAGATGGCCACGTAATGATTTTCGATTTTTTTATCTTCACAAAAACTGCATGATAATTTAGTAAATAATCATCTGATGTAAAATGAAATAGTTTTTGTCCCCTTTTCCTCTCAGAAAAGTAGGAATTTGAACCAAAGATGACGAAAACAAAAAATTTTCCTGATACACAACACGGCCTCCATTTTGAATTTACTTATGATTTTCTGCTCGTAAATATGCAAATAGGCTCAACTTGACCCCATTATGATAAACTACAAAGCCATACAGTGTCAGCTCTCAATTTTTTTTACCGATTGGAAGTTTTGGAAGGGGGTCACAATGTTCTCCCATTCCCAAAAATTTGATAGTGTTAAAATTTCCCGTAATCCATTGCATCTCTAAATATGCAATTCACCAGTAAGACCAGAAGAAAAATGAAGCAAGTTAAAAAAATCAGTAACAATCACTATTACTTTACGAAGATATTGCAAAAAATAGATGCTTTATCCTTATATTTACATTTACATGTAGATTGGTATACAGTTCTTTGATCCTCAAATATCAGTGCATTGGAGAAAAAGATGTCAAACCAACAAGTTAACAATGGATGATTCTGGCGCCATTCTACTCTAATGTAAACACACTAAACCAAATACTTTAATAAAACAGTCCATGAACAAGTGTAATTTTCAGTCCATCACACGCAACATGGATGTAACATGAAAGGGTGGTACCCTTAAGCTTTGTTGCCACAGTTTACATATAGGACATATCAAGAACAAACTTCCTGAAGGCGGTGTAAATAGTAGCCGTACAAGATCTGGGTGACAGACCTATCTCATTACACAGCTGATCGGAAAGACTTTTTTAGTTACTAAGATTGCTACAGTATTACTGGTTTTGCACTGTAGTAAAGAATTGCAGGTAAATCACTGTAATTGTATACGCAACTGCAATTCAATATACACATGTACATGTAATCCATCTCTGTTCGTAGGTTATTCCAGTTTCATATTTCTACAACCTCCCCACAAGGGGTCACTTCTGTCGCAGAAAAAATGGCCGCACTTCATCTGACCCCTGGTAACACGGTCGTTCGATTTGCCAAGATTCTTGGTCCCGTGATCCTTTGCGAAATGTCAAACAACAACAACACCGACATAACGTCATAATTGAAAATTAATCGCAACAATACAAACAGACGACGTCACATCTCAAACGCGTCCCTAAGACCTGTGTGACGTTGGGTCACATGCAGGATCTCTACAGATACGTCTACGTTATGTTCCACGTTCTACACGTTCGTGCATTATCCAATGGGAAGCAGTAATGCTAACCGTGCAACCAGAGTCTGTAGGGAGAACAGGACCGGATGACTCTGGATTCGAGATTGATATTTCTAGTGGTCCTTTCACTTTGTAATAGTTTCCCGTGTTCACTGAAATCCAAGTAATCATTTTCACTTCACTTGGAGCAACTGACACCTACAGGATAACATCTTTATAGCGCCTCTCTTCGCTTATTGGTCTATCAGGGTAAACAGATGTCAGGATCACCAAGGCGAATGTTACTTGCTCGTCTTATTCTGTACTTTTCAACAACATTCTGTAAAAATCAAAAGTTTTATTAAGGTTAGTCAGAGTGAAAACTAAATAGAAATGGTCTATAACGCCAGGCTATGCAATACTGGTAATTCATGAGGAAGTGGATGGGAAAGTTGATATCATATTCTTGCTGTCAGGCCTAGGCTTCTAATAAAGCTCTGCAAATGACAAGATACTGATATTGCATGCCCTGTACAATTTGTCCTTCAAAAATGCAATACAATTGAACAAGGAATACATAGTGAATCCTCTGATGTTTCATATGGCCCGTAGAGCAGACTCTGTAATGAAATAGCATATGTAAAATAAACATAACCATGTAATGAGATGGCAGAAGTACGTACTCCAAAGATAGTGCCATGGCACTGTAGCTCATCTGAATGTAGCTGGAGAAAGTGGCTTAAGATATTTTTCACCACAGAAAGAGTTGCAACATGAGAACTAGCAGCCGAAAGAAAATCCAAAATGGCGACCAGACAGTCGTAATAATTAATTATGCAAATCAGGTCAAAGCTGCATAACTAGACCGCACGGGAGACCTATATATTAATTTTGAGATTGAGATTCAGTAGGTCATGAAAACTAGCAATAACAAGGAAGTCCAGGATGGTCACCAAGCAGTAATATATTGAATATGCAAATCAGGTTGAAAAATATATGTTGCATGATTTGGCTCCCAGCAGAACCTGTGTATCACATTTGAGAAAGAACTCTTCAGTATAACCCGAGAGTTATAGTGAGAATAAGCCTTTGTGCAGAAATACAAGATGGCAGCCAGACAGCCATATTACATATGCAAATGTTGCAAACATATGTTGCAAAGCTAGACTGACGGGAACGTGTGTACCAAATTTTATTTAAGATCCATTCTGCACGTCCTGAGAACTAGCGATGACTAGCTTTTATTCTGAAATGGAAATGCTTTTGAATCAATTACACTGTAAAATTTTCTGAAATCCGACCATCAGTGGATTCCGTATTTTATTTCGAGACACCCCCAGCAGACACCGCACTATGTTGTATTACTTGCTTGCACATGTACTTACTGTTGTACAATCACAGAATTTACAAGGATATAATTTACGTAAACTGCATTACTTTTCAATTAAATCTGATGAAAATATTATCATTATTTGATCTGTGTAGTGTCATGGTTTTAGCAGATCGAAAAGAAAACACATACAGTAAACATTCTAATTATTTCCATCACCGGAAGTTGCTTCAAAACAGCTTTTTTAAATACAGAATTAACTAGCAACGGGTTACTTTTGTTCATTTCTATCTATTCTTCAACCCGTTCTGTACCGTACCGGCACTTGAGTACTGGTAGAAAATAATTCAAGGAATTGTTGCAGATTTCTCATTCATGGGAACATAGATTTCTGGACTTTTAGCACAATGTTATACATTTTTGCGAAGCTCAGATTTCGGGCTTTCCGCGAATCAGACTTCGACAGGTATATGAAAATTTGACTTTTAATGATTTCTTGAGTTTGCGGTCACAGTGACTTTGATCTTTGACTCACATTTTGGTATGTAACACATCATGTCCCTCTAATGTATCTACTTCCAAAAAAAAGGTTATTTTTAATGATTTCAAATTTTTGTGTCACAGTGACCTTGACCTTCAAACTTGACTTACAATTGGGTACATGACACATTGTCTTCCCTCAATATATCAATCATCTTCACAAGTCCAAGTAAATCCTAAATCCTTGGAGAGGGTTTACTTTGACATTTTTGATCTTTCGAATGAGTTTTTGAGTCGACGCCTCCATTATACAATCTCGTACATTTCATCCACAGCGCTTATTTTGAATAAGCATGTCCGTATCCCAAGCTTGCGGTTTTTGCTTTGACTTCCGATGTTGATTTCAACTCGACATCAAAGCAGTTGAGTCCGCAATGAAATTCAATCATAAGATATCTCCTACCTAGCAGCGGATTGGCCTAATCAACTGGCTTAGCACGTTCACTGATTGGGATGATTTAGAGGAAACCTCTTGATCTATTTATATCCAGAACTCATATCGGTAACTAACTAACCCAGTGTACCGATCCTAACAGATCGAGCGATACACTGGCTCGCGAGGATGTGCATCAATGGACACAAAAAACATCATGATTTTTAACAATTTCATGATTTTGGGGGTCACAGTGACCTTGACCTTCGGCCTTAACCTACATTTTGTTATGTGACACATCGTGTCCCCCTCATGTATCTACTGACACAAAAAACAGTTATTTTTAATAATTTCCTGATTTTGGGGTCAGTGACCTATGACCTTCGACCTTAACCTATATTTTAGTATGCGACACCTCGTTTCCCCCTATTGATTCCACTCACAAAAAATTAGAAATTTTCAATGATTTCCTGATTTTTCCGGGACACCGACTTTTGACCTCTGACCTCGACCTACATTTTGTATGCAACACATCGTTCCCCCCCCCCCAGGGCATCCACTCACCAAAAATTAGAACTGTAGACAGAAAAATGTCAATGATCAATGATTTCCTGATTTAAGGCAACAGTGACCTTTGACCTCTGACCTCGACGTCAATTTTGATACGTGACACATCGTCTCCAACTAGCGTATCCACTCACAAATATGTAATATAATTGCAACTGTGGATAGAAAACGTTCACAGATATAAACCGGACAAGAACATTTCAGTTCTTTCCTGTTTTTTAGGCCAGTGACCTTTGACCTCTGATCTCGACCTTCATGTTGGTACGCGACACATCGTTTCGCCGTAGGGTATCCACTCACCAAAAATTAGAACTGTAGATAGAAAACTGTCCCAGATATAGATCGGACACGGGGGACGGACAGACGGACACACGGACAAACGGACGGAAACAGCCATCACATAATACGTGCGCCTTTTGGCGGACAAAGCAAAGGAAAAGAATCATCCTGTGTTTTTTTCTCATTAAAAAGACACCTGACTGGGTATCATTCGTCAGATTTCTGCTAGTGTTTTCTTTTCTATTAAAAACGCAAAAATAGAGATGTCCAATAAAGGGAAATGTTATGTACATTAGTCATGATGTGATAATTCAAGTCACTGATAACTATACAGATATTATGGCTGCTCTAGTAAAATTTTAATCATATTCAAAATGTCAACATACATGTACTATTGAAGTCGGACTGGACGAATACGATTTTCTATGATATGAACTAGGCATACTTAAAATGCATAAAGGTTACATATAAATGTATACGTGTAAGCAAGCTATCATAAAAGAAGCTATATGGACGATCCATGGCTGACTATTATGATTTTCATACCAGTACATGTTCAGCAGGTTTTGAATTTACATATAAATGTTACTTCCCATGCTTGTAGCATCAGTCTGTCAGTAATACCTGGCTGAAAAACACTCCATGTATGTACCACCTCTTCATTTCTCCACCACATTCCTAAAATACGACATGAAAAAAGGAATATACGTTCATGTATGTTGTGCAGATAATCTACCACATATGAACATGACAATCCTGAAAATGATCATCTGACATAATCTCCAATTATCAATGGCAACTGTATGTGACGACCAATATTAACAGTATAGGAAATCAATACCAACAACACTCTGTCAGCAGTGTTTATAAGCTGTGTTCTGTTCCTCCAATCCTAGCCTGCTTTGCAAACTACTCAAAACTTTATACATGACCATCGGCCTATTCCACACTGGTAAATTTTAACTTTCTTTTCAATAAAAAATTAAACCAGAAAGATTAAGAAAATGAAAAAAATTACTCATCAATATCGGTTTACCCAGTGATGTTAACGGATACATAAGCTGTAATGGCACTGCTGCAACAGCCATACATCAATTTGTCACAGTCCCCCAAAGCTGAACCAAGTTTAGCTGACTATGTGTTAGGTTGGAGTATTCAAAGTTCTCCCCTACATGTATATGACATTTGAATTGTCTCCCGTGTTCGAAACAGCCACATTTAATTAAACTGTTGTGAAATAAAAAACCATACATTTACTAATATAAGTTAATTAATTATTAATGAAGTTCGTACTGTTTATCAACTCAAGAACAAAGGTTTACTTCATCACTTTCTTCTTCATTCATGAAAAATTTTCTCGTGTGAAAGAATTCCATTTGCAGGAAAACTACTATTTGCTCATGTTTGACTATTGTTGATTTTAGTGTGTGATATGTGAGCTCTCGGTTCTTGCTCCAACGTCAACTAGTTTCCAAGAGTTAAGCTCATTTTAGTTTACCATTCAATTTTAAATCTGATAGATGTTGCATTCTCAGAAGCAAAAATTGTAAACCTTTCTCTGGATTAATGTAATTCCATATATACGGGCGTATATTAAAGCACGTTGAGCTCTTGTTTAATTTATTTTCATGACCGATTTAGGAGTGTGCATTTGATTTCATTTCGATAGAAGATATTTCATGAAAATACACCCGAATCAAATAGAAATCTTTCTTAAAATAAATTGATCAAGTTTAATTATGAAACTGAGATTTTGAGTGAGTGAGTGAGTGAACAGGATTTAACGTCGCTTTTAGCAATATTTAATCCCGTTTCCAAAAAAATCTTCTAAACCGTACTCTTCCAGAACTAATTAAGCAATCAGCACACAACTTGATAAATATAATCAATGAATCCGGGTCTTTCAAAGCTCTATTAGAGAAGTTGCTCCGTAAAGCAAAATGGCCGCCAGCGGCCAATCAAAATGGGCGAATTTTGAAGTAACGTATTTGGACGGGAAAAGTGACGAAATATATGTTATCTGATATGGCGATCATGAGTATGCAACAGTTTTGAGTCTAGGTCACGTGGTTTGGCCGCCATCTTAATCTACTTGGATATGTCAAGTGCATCTGAATTTGGTGCTAATACTGTTATATGGAAATGGAATAGGTCTTTGGATTATGGACGCGAATATTCTCTAATGGACGACGGCTGGATTATGAATGACGGACTAGACGCTTGTAATTCATCCGGTTTAGTCCTAAAAAAAGGTAAGGGAAAGTCTACGAACCCTGTATTATCGCATGGGCGAGTTTGAGAACGTGCCCAGAGTCCTACTACATCCATTCATTGATCAAGCTTTGTGTTTGAATATTTTTTTGCTTATTCAGTTTGTGTTTCCGGTACAAATGCTTCTATAATTGCACTTGCAGTCGTATAATAATTGTTTGATTTTATTTTGAAATCTTTGATATTTGTGTCATTTCAGTGATATAATTGTTGTTGTTGTATAAGGATTGGTATCCCGATAAGACACTCGCAGACTAATGATTTATTAATTTTCTAGTCGCATTGTAGAAAAATACAAATAAAACATTACTAGTATGTAGTGAACACCAAAGTTTGTTAATTAGACGCAGGGTATTCAGGAAAGGAATTTTTGTATGAAAAAGCAATTGATCACAAAAGAAACGTTCACATTATAATCGTTATCGACTGAGATGAAACAAGTCAAATCTCGATGTTAGTTGTGTAAATTGCTTTGGTACAGAAAATGTAATAGATTGAGAAATATTAACAAAAATTGTTTTCTCTTCATAGATAACATGTCACAAAGACGAGGATTGAAGAAGTCAGAGGCCGCGAAGAGGAGGTGGGATAACGTAGAAGAGACGAATGACATTGACAAGGGTTATTGCTTCCCTTCTAAATCAAAAAGCTCTAATGACGACAAGGGTTATTGCTCCCCTTCTAAATCAAAAAGCTCATATGACAGAAAGGGTATGCCCCCTACAAAGGCTCAAAAATGCAAAACCCAAACTGAAACTGAAAACTTAAAAAAATACCCAAACATGCAAATGGAATATGAGCAAACAAAACCAGAAAATGAAAAAACTACTGCAGCAATGTATCAGCATAACAAAACAGTAAATGAAGATCACCGTTGTAAAACGAAACACACAAATATTGCTAGTGAAAGATGTGAACAAAGCAGCATCCGACCTGAAGCATATGAATGCGAAGAACAAATTTCACATAGTGATTTGAATGATCTAACAAACAATCCAAATGTATTCAGAGCAAACCATGTTGTACAAGGCAATTTCCACCAAGCTGATTTACGTTTCTTACCAAACAGTGGAAAACAGTGTGTACCAAACAGTCTCTCTTCACTTGTGTTCAGTAAAATCAAAGATATTGAAACCTGGGATAGCTCAGATCTTGATTACATTCTAGAACGTGGCAATGAACTGTATGCACATTTGCGCAATGCCTCGTCTATGCATACTGACACAGATTACCTTCTCATATCTGAACTACCAGATGCAATAGAATTATTTGGCATGTGTTTTGAATTGAAGACTGGCAACTCCTTGGCAGGTTTAATTGGAAACAATACAGACAATGTTGATGTAGACTTTGTGGTGTCCCTTGAGTATGCATTAGACAAAAGTTTATCAGAATCTGAAGCTTGCTTTGTGACTTATGCAGGCAACACATTTATGGTAACTAAGAAAGATGAGAAGTACCACATTTTCGATTCGCATGCCAGAAACCGAAAAGCAATGATGGCTCCAGATGGCAAAAGTGTATTGCTGACTGTGCATAGTATACATGAGGTCTATGGTCATTGTCTTGATCTAGCAAGATCCATGAATGTTGCACCACTTGAACAGTTTGAAGTCAGTTCATTAGACGTTTCTGTCAGACAAGAGCAATCTGGTGAACAGCAAAACATCCAGTTTCACGATGCCCCTAGTCATTGTGAGCAAAACTTGGAGATTGTTTCTGATACAGGGCCTGCTACATACAGATTCTGTCCACTGACATCAACAGCAAAAGATAGTATTTGCATGCAACTCAAAATACAAAACTGCTGTAACAATAATGTCGACCATTTAAATAACACAGATTGTATAAATATGGGAGAACCATGCAAAACACGGCAAATAAAAGGAGATGGCAACTGTTTCTTCAGAGCATTGTCTTTTCTTGTTTGTGGCAGTGAAGATAATCACAGGAAAGTAAGAACTGCTGTGGTTAAGCAAATCAAAGCAAAGCCCGAGACATTCAGCTGTCACCTTGGAAGTGGTTATACAAGTGTGGAGGATTATATCCAAAGATCACGAATGAAGTATGTTGGAAGTTGGGCAACAGATGTTGAAATTCTTGCGGCCTGCGATTTATTTCAAACAGACATTTATACATTCACTGACAATACATGGTTGAGATTTACATGTACCCAACTGGATAAGAACTTGCAGATAAAGAAAACGGCAATTTATCTGAAGCATTGTCAGCAGACACATTATGATGTTGTAGTTTGTGTTAAAGACAGTAATACTCAAATATGCTTCACCTGTGCAAGTGGATTTTCTAATAGATGTCCGGAAGAATTTAATTTGAAACCATCCATTCCTGGTCCAGTAAAATTGTGCTCGAACGTGTTGAAAAATACCTCTGATGACTTGTTTGAAGATGTTACCGTTTCCCAACACAAGCATTTGTCAGGCGGTAAAAGTAATACTGGAAATATCAAGTTGCTTAAGCGGAAATATGACACAATGACAAACACTCCTCTCAGAAAACGCAGAAAAATGGGAAAGAGACAAATTGATAACTTGAAACGTGAAGCAATTGCAAGGAAACGAGCTTTGAACAGAGATTGTATCGAAAATGTTCATCCGAAACAAAGAAAAATAAAATATGAACAGTATTGCAATAATGCAGAAAAAAGAGAAATTAAGAAAGCACACAGTAAGATAAAATACCAAGAAGACCTGGAATACCGGAAAACAAAGATAGCCCAGAGTGTAGAAAAGTACAAAGATGATAAGGAGCATCGGTATAAGGTAAAAGCCTATAGTGCACAGAAATACAGAAATAATTCGCAGCATAGACAGATTAAGAAGAACAGTAGTTCACAGAAATACAAAGATAATAAAGAACATCAGGATAAAGTCAAATTGTATAATACGCAGAAATACAGAGATGATAAGCAACATCAGGATAAGGTGAAAGCCTATAGTGCACAGAAATACAAAGATAATCCGCAATATAGAGACATTAAGAAGATCAGTAGTTCACAAAAATACACAGATAATAAAGAACATCAGGATAAAGTCAAATTGTATAATACGCAGAAATACAGAGATGATAAGCAACATCAGGATAAGGTGAAAGCCTATAGTGCACAGAAATACAAAGATAATCCGCAGTATAGAGACATTAAGAAGATCAGTAGTTCACAAAAATACACAGATGATAAAGAACATCAGGATAAAGTGAAGGTCTATAGTACACAGAAATACAGACATGATAAGGAACATCAGGATAAAGTGAAAGCCTATAGTGTACAGAAATACAAAGAAAATCCGCAACATAGAGAGATTAATCAGTAGTTCACAAAAATACAGAGATTAAGAAGATCAGTAGTTCACAAAAATACAGAGATGATAAAGAACATCAGGATAAAGTGAAAGTCTATAGTACACAGAAATACAGAGATGATCCAGAACACAGATTGAAGTTGAAGGAGAATAATGTGCAACGACGGACAAACAGTATGGCAATGAAGAAAGAGTTCACAAATGTTGCTCGAATTTTTAAGAAAGAGATATCCAGTGGACCAGAATATATCTGTTGTGTATGTCATCGACTCCTATTCCAAAAGCAAGTCATGAAATGTAACAGACAAACGTACGCTGACAAAGACCCAGCAGTGACATCCATGGCAGATAAATGCATATCTGAAGAATACTTGCATAAATGTAGTGAAACGTGTGCTGACAACTGTTCATATTTAGAAACTGCACTATCAACTCTGTGGGTTTGCTACACTTGTCACAGGAAAGTGATTTCTGGCAAAATGCCGTCTGAAGCCATTGCAAATAACTTACGTCTCCGAGCAATTCCTCCACAATTGAAATGTTTGAATGCCCTTGAACAACATTTGATAGCTTTGCACATTCCATTCATGAAAGTCATGGCCTTACCGAAGGGAAGACAACACGGAATTTTCGGCCCTGTAATTTGCGTTCCATCCGATGTCCCTTCAACAACAAACATCTTGCCAAGATGTGAAACACAAGACCAAACCATTAAAGTAAAGCTGAAAAGAAAACTAACTTTCAAAGGACATTATGAATATCAATTTGTAAATGTAAATCATCTGCAAGAAGCATTAAATTTTCTTAAACAGAACAACTTGTGGTACAAAGATATACAGTTCAACAGAGACTGGCAGAATACTTTAGAGCAAAATGAAGAAAATGACTCGGAGGAAGACGAGTTGCCAGATCTTACAGAACAAACTGAAACACAGCTATCAGAACAAAGTGAGGAACAGACAGACAGGCTTCATGGCATATTACATGATACATGTTTACAACCCAATGACATTGGACAAGAGTTTCTTGACCAGCATTTTGATGAAATACTCTGTCTAGCACCTGCTGAAAAAAACACACCTGTTCAGTTGCTACTGGATGATGGAAATGAGGCGAAATCTTTCCCAGTTTTATATCCAGAAGGAGCTCCAACTCTAAGCGATGAACGTGAGAATAAGATATCTTTAGCCAGATATATACACTGTCGTCTAATGGGTGCCGACAATAGGTTCGCAAGGAATATAGATTTCATATTCTATTCTCAGTTTAAGTCTGAAGTACATCAAGTGAAGAGTGGAGTCTCAATTGCACTGCGCAAAGGAACAACAAGTGAGAAAACAATAAATGCCCAAATGTTGACAGAGAACGAGCCCTTAAAAGACATTTTAAAATCTGACGAGGGCTACAAATTTCTGAAGGCTATACGAGGAACACCACCATTTTGGCAAGCTGCACAAAAAGATTTGTTTGCAATGTTGCGTCAGCTTGGAATCCCAACATGGTTTTGTTCTTTTTCATCTGCAGATATGAGATGGTGTGAAGTATTAGAAGCAATCATGCGACAAGAAGGAGATACCAGAAAGGCTACTGAGCTAGATTGGACAGAGAAATGTGAGATTCTCAGGAGCAATCCAGTGACTGTTGCCAGAATGTTTGATCACAGATTCCACAGATTCTTGAAGGATGTTATTATGTCACCTGCTGAGCCTATTGGAAAAATAGCAGACTATTTCTACCGTGTTGAGTTTCAGCAACGTGGATCGCCACATACACATTGTTTGTTTTGGATTGACAATGCACCAAAAGTTGATGTAGACGAAGACGAGACTGTAGCTGAATTTGTTGACAAATACGTCACATGTAAGCTGCCAAATGTGGAAGACGATGCTGAGCTGTATGAGATTGTCCGTCAAGTTCAAACTCACAGTAAAAATCATTCGAAGTCATGCAGAAAAAAGGGAACTGAATGTCGTTTTGGTATGCCCAGACCTGCATCAGAACGAACATTCATCAGTCGTCCTTGTGGAAATGCTGATGAGAAAGGCGACGAAAATTTTACAGACTCATCTTGTACAGCACACTCAAATGACATGACGAAACAAACGGCAGAAGAAATTCTCAAGAACGTCCGAGAACATCTGACAAATCAAGACCAGAATTACAAAACAACAGATGATCTATTTCAGGATGTGGGCATTTCTCAAGAAATATTTGAACAGGCTCATGCTGTACTTTCCAAAAAATCAAACCTCGTTTTGCAAAGAGAGGCACAAGATATCTGGATAAACCAGTACAACCCTGATCTCTTGCGGTTGTGGGATGCTAACATGGATATACAGTATGTATTCGATGCATATTCTTGTATTGTGTACATAGTGTCTTATATCTCAAAAGCAGAGAAGGAAATGGGATTGCTGTTAGAAAGTGCAAGAAGAGAAGCATTTCCAAATGAGAACACAGACGACAAAACAAAAATGAAAAAACTAGGTAGCATATACCTACATAACCGAGAAGTTAGCGCACAGGAAGCCGTTTACAGAGTCTGTAACTTGAAACTTAAAGAGGGGTCCAGAAAAGTACAGTTTATTCCAACTGTTGATCCAGTCCGACTTAGTTTGCCACTTAGTACACTTAAAAAAAAATGTGTTGATACCAACGTAAATAATGCGGAAATCTGGATGACTAGTTTTGTAGACAGATATAAGTCCCGGCCAGAAGGAGAAGAATTTGACACCATGTGTTTGGCTAGCTTTTGTTCAGAGTACAGAGTGCTATCAAAATCTGAAGTGACTGACACTAAGAAGAAGCAAAGTACAGTTCATGAGCTTGAAAACGGACTTGGGTTTGTCCAGAAACGAACAAGGACTGACCCTGCTGTTGTAAGGTATGCTCGATTTTCGCAGACAAAAGCACCAGAGAAATACTACCAAAGCAGACTACAATTGTTTCTCCCTTACCATTTCGATTCTCAGTTGAAGCCACCAGAGTTTGACAGATATCAGGATTTCTATGAGGCCGGAGCAGTCTCTCTCTTTGGAAAAGTTCAATCAGTGAAATCAATAATTGAACAGAATCAAGTCTTATTTGAGAAAGAAGCAGACACTCTAAAGAAAGCCGAGGAAATGCTGGAAAATTGTGGATGTCTAGAAGATGCTTGGGCTCAGTTATGTCCTGAAACAGAGTTGGAAAGGTTGGAATGTACAACAACTGCTAAGACATGTACAGCTGACGTAGAACATCAAGATTTTCCAGATTTGCTGGGAGGTAATAGAACCGAAAATCACATTGAAGTGTCACCAACGGTGATATCACGAGACGAAGCTATACCAATGTTGAGGTCTTTGAACCAGACTCAATTGAGCATTTTCTACAAGATCAGACAATGGTGCTTGGACAAGGTACATGGCAAAAACCCAGACGCGTTCAATCTTTTCGCGACCGGTGGAGCCGGGACGGGAAAAAGTCACTTGATAAAGTGTATTTACTACGAAGCAACACGGATTCTCTCTCGCACACTTTCGAATCCAGATGACGTTTCAGTTATGCTTACGGCCCCAACTGGTGTAGCAGCTTTCAATATTGGAGCGTCCACTATTCACAGTGCTTTATCCATAGGAACAGATACAAGGCCTCCTTATGTAATGCTACGTGATGAGAAAATCAATACCCTACGTTCTAAGCTGGGTGGCATGCAAATCCTCATTATTGATGAAATATCAATGGTAGACAACAAATTGCTCAATTATATACATGGAAGACTCAGGCAACTTAAACAAGTAGGTAATGTTCCTTTTGGAAATGTTAGCATTTTAGCAGTGGGTGATTTCTATCAACTTCCACCGGTCATGGCCAAGCCATTATTTATACCTAAAAGTAAAAATCCGGATGATGCTGATGATGGTTTAGTAGATTTCTGGAATGAACTTCCGTTTAGTATTGTAGAACTAAAAGAAATCATGCGTCAAAAAGAAGACACTGAGTTTGCAGAAGCATTGAATCACGTACGTACGAAAAAGATGAGCGAAGTTCTTAGTCCAAAAGATGCTGATATGCTGAAAGCTTGTGAAACTGGAGAAGAGAATGATGTCATGCACATATTCCCCAAAAATGTCCAGGTGGATGAGTACAATATGACTGCCCTCCATAAAAGATGTACTGACCCTGTTCTCATTGATGCGCAAGATTTTTCTAGAGATGCAAGATCAGGAAAGCTAGAAGAACGAAAAAATCATCATGTACAGGTACACAGGACATCTCTAATGAAATCGATAACAATTGCTGAAGGCGCACGAATAATGTTGACAAAGAACATTGATGTTTCAGATGGGCTGGTCAATGGTGTCTTCGGCACAGTTACACACATCGAACAAATGGCAGGAAGTTTCCCTAAACTTGTGTATGTTGTGTTTGATGACATAAAAATTGGAAGGAATCTCCGCAAGCAGTCCTCGATAAGATCATCTTTGCCTGAAGGTAGTACCCCAATTCAACCAGAAGAAGACACAGTCAATAATCAAGGTGGAGTAAGGCGTCAGTTCCCTTTAAAACTTGCATGGGCCTGCACAGTGCATAAAGTTCAAGGACTAACCGTAGACAAGGCTGTTGTGTCACTGGATGGCGTATTCGCTCCTGGGCAAGGTTATGTAGCACTAAGTCGGGTAACCTCTGCGAATGGACTTACAGTACAAGGTTTCAACGAAAAGGCCTTATATTGCGACGAGAGAGTAGCAGAAGCAATGTCAAAAATGCCACAATTCATAATGGCAGATCACCCAGATAAATTACAGACGTGTGTAATGCTGCATAACATTCAAGGATTATTATGCAATGTGGAAAACATGAGATGTGATAAGAGATTTACAGAAGCAGACTGCATTTGTTTGACTGAAACATGGTTAACAAAATCATCTGATGAAGAACAACTGAAGTTTCATAATTATCAATTGCACCATCAACCAAGATCAGAGTGCTATGATGACTCCCAGCCACTTTTCAGAAGACTAAGCAGTCAGGCGCATGGGGGTGTAGCTGTGTATACGAAGTTAACACAAGCCTTTGACAGACTGTCATTGCCTGTACATAACCTTGAATACTTGGCTTTTCATCTTCCTCAAGTAGATCAGGTGATAGTTGTAGTATACAGACCACAGTCATATCCGGCGGATTTGTTTATCAGACAGATGAACAGCTTGTTGTCTTACCTCAGTCAACTTAGTTCTCGCAAAATTGTCATGGGGGACTTCAACCAAGATGTTTTGCATGGTAATTCTTCAATTGAGAGATGTATGGTCGAAAATGGATACAGGCAATGCGTTCAAGAGCCTACTTCAGAAGGTGGCACTCTAATTGATCATGTATATGTTGCAGGGGTAAAGAAGATGAGTGTTTCTGTATTGCCAACTTATTACAGTTACCACGAAGCTGTGCAGATTGAAATGTAATATTGAACAGGTCAAAGTTGACAAATATTCATGTCGCTTCTGTGTAGTCCTACATATATTGTATAATGAGAACTTATCTGTATCATCTTTTGTCATGTCATCATTGTAGAGAATTCACAGGAATAGTTAATGGATATCATTCGTACTGTCATACATGGACAAATTCGTGATATTTGAACATGATTAAAAACGGCCGAATAAGATCCAAAGAAATTGAAAATATGGGCATGAGAGTAAATATCAGAAATGAGGAATATTCCGACCATTTAAGCAAAAAGATTAACAAGACAACATTAAACCCAGACATTAAACTGAAGGAAATACATATAATCAATCATTAACTTCTCCACTAGCAACAAAAACACAAAATCAGACACTGATGCTTACACCGACACCACCATCACTCCTTCTTTCTCAATATCTCGCCTGTGAAAAAATCAGAAAAAATTGCCGGTATTTTACAGACACAAATAAGATGATGGACTTTCACCTCCTATGCACTGATAAAAAAATATTTCTTAAATTCTCTTGAATAAGTGTAAATCAGTACAGATGATAAAGCAAGAATATTTACACGAAAAAGATTGGTTCAAAGAAATCTTCTGTTGCTTTTTAATAATAACGGTTTGCTTATTTTTCCAAATTCAGCAGAATTTTCTATTTCTGTCATCCAAGAAAACTTTCCTTGTGAGCCATGCAAGATAGATATTCTTATAACAGATTTTCAGAGAAATATATTCTTATATTTTCTTAATTCGTAACTCTTTACGAAATAATTTCTTCCGTAAGAAAAATAATTTCTTAGCTAAAAAAATGATTCTTAAGCAAGAATAACAAGCTGAGAAAATATAAAAATATTTTTTCTTTGAAAATCTCTTATTCATCTTCAGTGCCTCCGAAGAAAAGTTTTCTTGAATGAAAGAAATAAAAATTTTTTGCTGAATTTGAAAAAATAAGCAAACCTTTATTATTAAAAAACAACAGAGTTATTTCAACCAATCCTTTTCATGCAAATATTTTTCATTCATCATCTGTACTAATTTACTCTGTTAAAAAGTCAATGCATTGTTTTTCTTATTTAAGAAAATTTAAGAAATATTTTTAACTGTGTGGTGGTGACGCCTGGTGATCACCATTTTAACCATATTTGGCCTGGGCAATTTGGAGTATATCGCAGCTGGGTGCGGGAGGGGGGGGGGGGTGGCGGAAAGTGCCCTACCCCTATATATTTTTTCTACCACTAAGGCTAGAGCGCTGAAAATTACCACACAGTATCTTTTATTCAAGCTCTACCGGGAAATGTAAATTTCTCTCGAAAAAATTCAAATAAAATATAGAATAATTACTTATTCATCAATGAAATACTTTCAAAGACTTTTGGGCCAGAAAAAAGTGGAGAAATGGAGCGGAAAGATTGAAAAGCATGACTTTCGCAGATACCACATGGCCGCCATTTCGAATTTACCCATGATCCTCTGCCCGGGGGTATATGAAAATAAGCTCAAAATGACCCCAATTAGATAACCTTAAAATTCACCAAGTTTCAGCCTCCTCAAGTTTGGCGTTTTGGAACAGCAAAAAAAAGTTCACTAGGGGAGGCACTGCCCCCACCCCAGGCCAGGTAGGATTAAGGTGATGAAAAGTAGGCATCACGCTTTTGCATCACCTTGCAATGGTGATGACCGGACGTCGGCCTAAAATTTGCACCTTTTGTGAAAGTGAAAAAGGACAATTTCTCTAACCTCTAGCCTACTTCGAGTCATCGCTATCACTTTATTTGTGGCTTCGTTGGATAATTATTTTGAAATGTTTTTATCCTGTTACGTTTATTAATGTACCTGCATGGAATACCACACAACAACCGCAGTGATTGAATACAATAACAGTTTTCTCTGATCCTTGAGGATGGAGATGGGCGATCTATCACCCAAAGGACGCTGAATGAGAGCCATCTAAGCGGTATTTTCGGATGCTGTATATATTATATTTGCACTTATCTTTTTCTGTTTCACTAGATAATTTCATCCATACATATATTTAAGGATGTCGTTAACAAGGGGCGTCGTTGAAGGCGAACTACCTTTCTGGGTGAATCTCATGTTATCAGTAAGCATACGAAACCACCCCCTCTCAAGTAATTCTGGCGACGCCCATGACATTTCATACATTTATTTACATATTTTATCAAATCAAGTCCGAACTATGTTAAAGAGAAAATTTTACCTGAATTTATTCCTCCAGTACACTTGTACCTGTGTTAAATCTGCTAAACAATACTATTCCATGAAACCAAGTTTGGATTCATGTTACTTGCTTAAGCATGTTGAAAATACCTTTATGTAATAAGAAATCATCTAGCCAGTATCGCTACAACATTTAGATTGATTACACTTGAATCACTGTATGTAATACATGTATCTGTGCTATATATATGTTTGTCATGTTGATTGGTATTCTATTTTGGTACATATTTGTCAGACAATCATCCAAATGATTAAAGGGCGGTGCCCACATTTCCCTCTTCCATCATCGAGAACATATTTCACTGATAATCGGGGATGGAGATGGCGGTGACAATGCTTCTGTACAATTTTGTTGGTTATTGGCTTGGTCCCGCTTTCTGAGACTGATGCCGTCTCAATGAAAGCGAAAGACTGAGCAGCTAAATGTTGTTTGTCAGATACTATCCTATATCCCCAGTATCATCGTTGTGATCAATAATAGAAAAATAATTTACTCTGGTCGGTCACTCGTATATACTAATCAGTTCAAAATAAATCGGTTAAGTTGTATACATAATTACAACACATATAAGGGATTACAATTAAGCGATACTCATATACTAGCTAGAATAACAAGCTCATCAGATTATTTTTGTCGCCAGAAACATACAATAATATGAACATACACAGGTAATTGAAAAAAAGTTCATTATCGGATCTATTAATAAACTATTGTGGTTTAGAGTGTGTCTGAACTATCTACCGTTTCTTGACATCCCGGTATCCTTTAACATTACCAGCATATAGATTTAAACTCATGCCCTTCACTAGTCCATTAACATGAGAGGGTTGTCCATTATTCACCACGGCAGACATGACGGACATTGATCAAAGGGATATAAACTACAGCCACTTGCAATAGGCAGTGGGTTATAATGGTTACAGGAAGTGCGCATTCCATGAGGATATGAAACCAAAACCCCGACAAAAGCTAGCAACAATAACACAAAAGGATTGGTCGAAAAAGATCATCAAATGCTGAAGAAAACACGCGTGCAATAGCACGTGCATAATTATTCACAAATGACCACATTGTAATTCTGGAGAAAGATGAAGAGTGCTGATGGTTCGAACAGGCTGGAGAGAATTATTGGATCGAAGTCACATTGTCCAGCGTGTGGAATAAATCCTTCAAAAGTCAGCATAAGAGCACAACTATATTTACTTTTTCCCTTTTGTGCTGGCTGTTACTCGACTGCCATCAGCCACAAGATCATGAGCATTCAGACCGTTTATCCCAGAATGATTGTTTAACCGAAACTAGAATAGACAGGATAATGAGTTTTTCCTTCATGAATGCCAGATGTTCATATTTTGTGTGTTTCTGGCAGGATACCGAGAACATGTATTATTCTAACTAGCTTATCTCGCATTCACTAATATATTCCATAACCCGTATAAAACATCAGGCTAGTTTCTAAACTCAAGTCCAATACAAACTGATTTCCTAAATACCACATTTACCGTTACTTTCTTTTTCTTATTAATGGTTTATAACTATAATATGTTTGTTACGGTACCTGTTTCACACTACGAAGAGAGTGAAAACAATAGTTGTAATCCCATAGATGCAGATAGAATCTGCCCTATGGGGCACAACAATGAGTTATCATAGACACGTTGCCTGAAAAGAATCTGTGCATATGCATTTGGGTGATATAGATCTCCTGTATACATATGGAACGTTATTGTAGCTTAGCAATATAACATACGTATTTTCATTTTCATTCTGCATGTGTATCAGCTTGATACCTATATTAGCCAATAGATCACATGTTCCTATGGTGACAATCTAGGCTTGATTGTTTTTTTTAATATAATCTCTTGTTTACTCGAGGAAAATAATTACTCGCTATTATTTGAATAAGAATATGAGTAATTATATATTTTGCTATACTCTATTAATTCTTACTAACAAAAGTAGTGGTGTTTTATAATAAATACTTATTTTGTTGAATTAGCATATTAATTGTTATATAGTTGTTCCATGACTATGGATAAATGTTACTGCACCATTTCTGGAATAGTGTTATCAAATGTAAAAAGTGTGAAATTCTTTCATGAAGATTAGTGCTATCGATTAGAAAGGAACAGAAAATAGTATTCATATTAGCAATCGCGTAAAGTATTGTTTGTTATATATGTATATATTTATAGATCTATATGAAGTTAGTTCTTCATTTGTACACATGATGTGACTATCTGCAGTAAAATATTCGCATTTGTTCCTTATTTTCAATTATTGTGGGGGTGTACGCGAATATTCTCTAATGGACGACGGCTGGATTATGAATGACGGACTAGACGCTTGTAATTGTCCGGATGAGGATTCTATCTGTGCATGTTTTGTCGGTAGAATTTTGTCTCATGTGGGTTTTGTGTGTATCTCATGCACGACCTATCGAATACTTGTACGAAATGTAGAAAGGTATTCCCTGTGAAAAATAGTTTATTACAGAGACCTCATCTTCCCTAGGCAAGACCAGTCCTTACATTACCGCTCCATCCCCGGCCTTGACGGACTTGAGCAACTTCCCGGGCACAGTCAACATCAAAGTACACAAGGATTGCATAGACAAATAAGATGTCGCCTTACAAATAGCGCACCGCCTACTTCAGGGGAATGCAAAAGCATGGCTAGGCTACCATGCAAGCTGGGTTGGTTCGATGTAGGATTTGTGTTGATGAATTGGCGATTATTAGGAGGCGCCTAATAATTTCAACGTCATTTCACGTAGAAAATCATTTGGCACAAGTCTTAGGTTACAATCCCAATCCAACAGACGAGCTGTCAAGCACGTGTGGGTCACCTACTACTCGCAGCTAAACAAGCTGTCGAAAATAGATTTCGATCTGCAGCACAGATTGGATGAACTTCGTAAGGCCAGCACGATTAATTGTTCAAACATTATTTATGATACAGCTACTCATTTCATATTCAACATGATTGTGTAGTCTGTATGTTTCACATAATTTTTATCACACGTTGTTGTTGTTGATATTGCTTACGAAAATGTAATATTAAATAGTTCTAAATACTACTTCGGCACATATTATCTCTCATTTGTACTGTCAAGGCCTCACTTTGTGAATCAAGTTTGGTTCTATAGATATATTATTAATGCCTTACAATGGAGAACCATAGTAATAACTATTGTGATATAAATTATTTTATTGTCAAAAATGTGAATGCAAAATTATGTATTGTTATATTTCAGGAATTTTCATATCATAATCAGCCTGAAGGCACAAAATGCCCCAATCTTCCATACGACTGCAAACACAGTCGAAGCCTGGAGATATTAGTCATAAAAGTCCAGGTACTTTTTTATAATAAATATAGCCTGTGCTGATTGTATAGATATATATTGACGTGACTATGGTCTTTATCGGTAGTGAGCTCTTGCAGTAGTTATTCTTATGTTTTAAGTATACTTGTGTATATTATTCAGTGTTGAATATACATGTTCAAATTTATTGTAAATTTCACATTTTTCTTAATATTTCAATATCTGCATTGTGAGCCAAATCTAGTACAAAGTACAGAGGAAACTGTGGATACGAACACCTATGTGAATCAACCAACCTCTAACATATCTAAATACCGACTTTATACCTAGTCCCAAAACCACTTTGGGACCAGCACTTTACATGTTTTGAACCTTAACAAATACCAGAACCCTGTCAGAACTGACACTACAATCTGGTCTCAAGCATGGTCGGTATATAGAGATTTCATTCTATATTGTTCTATTGTTCTGTATTGATTGTAGATTAAGATTCCTACTCACCTGATTTTATCATTTAATAACATTCACCAATATTTAATACAATCATTATCATTACAGAATGGAAATTTTTAACACCGATTAAGGAGACGGGCAATCGATTGATGACTATCAGAACACCGTCATTAACAAAACCAAATGGGCTACAAGTTTTGCCAGTCAGAAAACAGTCAATCAGTTTGCTTGAAACTTAACAAGTAAGTTTTGATAACAAAACAACTTCAAAACTAACTTGAAATAACTTGAACCCGGTCAACTGAATGTGAAGGCTTAACAATTCAGCTAAACTTGTAGCAATTAAATTTTGTATGTAAATTGTCAAGTATTCTTATACAGTGAAACTGTGGGATAATTAAATTATTAGAGGTCTGTTGTTTGTGTAAACTTTATCTTTGATAGGAATATATTTTTTATTTTTTTTGTCATAATGTCTTATCCTTAATGTTTTGTATTTGAAGGCTGCCATGGATGCGGATGTTGGCTTACTCACAAAGTCCTCCCTCGTTACAGCAGAAGGCGCAAGTTGCAAGTATAGATTTTTCATGGCATGACTCACCATCTCTCACTCCCTCATCTCACACACCTGGTTTCTACTTTCACGGAGATCACATATAATATATGCTCTTATTCAATAAAGCAATTCCACCCCCCCCCCCACCCACCACCTTTGAATAACACAGGCTCTATTTTCCATCATACCCCCAATCTCACAGGATGCCCGCCATCTAATCAAAATTGCACCAATATCTTGTTTTATTTTCACTGTAACAAAACGTATATATCATTTCATAAAATTACCAACTATGAATATTCTTGCAATTGATACAATGATTTGTAAATAGCTATCATAAGGAAATATTTACTAATAAAATGCGAAGGACACATGTAATGTTGTGTGTCAGTTATATTTAAAAGATTCCATCAGTACAGTGTCTGCACCATTAGCCATTACACTTTTAATGGAGGAGGGTGAGGATATCGGCATCATAAAGGGGCAAGAATTCGGTCACACCAAAGCCAGAACGAAGGTCTACAACTACATCTAAATTATTCAGTGCTGGTCACATGCACGTGAGCTATAACAAAAAAAAGTAATAACAGCTGGAGTTTTGCTGTTCCGATCAAGGTGAAATGCAAGGTTTTCATATTTACCTTTATAAAATCTTAATGTCAGTAGAACTATCAGTCTATTTATATATATATTTATTTATTTATTTCTATCAGTCTATCTAGTTTGTTTAGTTTTATTTGAAGTATTTTGTCTCCTAGTAGCTAATAAAAGTGCTCTCAAACCCGACTGATTTCAGAGATAAAATCCATATTGCTTAAATCTGCCCTTGTTTGATGCTGATTTGTGACGTCACATCACATCACCTGCTAGGATGTCAATACTTGTAACATTCAATCTTAGGGAGACTGGTATGATGTGACATCA
Source organism: Hanleya hanleyi (assembly GCA_036873755.1). NCBI lineage: Eukaryota > Metazoa > Mollusca > Polyplacophora > Lepidopleurida > Hanleyidae > Hanleya > Hanleya hanleyi. The sequence continues at coordinate 292,969 of JAVTVY010005369.1, forward strand.
CAATGGACGGAAGATAAACAATTCACAAACCAAAATTCAGCTAGGCTAGGGATACCGACTTTTTAAAAGCTATTAGACAAAATACTTAAAATTAAACCAAACGAAGTAGATTCACTGATATTTATATCATTCATTATTTAACGAATGTAAACATCTTTGCATTTCGCCTTCAAATACACAGCAATACTGACAGAATATTACATTAACACATTTCCAATAAAATGTAATATTTCAGAAATTTGAAGCTAATGTTCAAATTACAATTCCAAGGTATTAATGTCATGTCCAGGTATACCACAAAAATATCCTTTTAACGTGCAACACATACAACATGATATCTTGCAATTCTTTATTCTGGCTACATCTTTCATGTAAGTGACATGAGACATAGAAGAACTATATTCTGTCTGAGTACAAGAATGCATAGCTTTCCTCTTTCTATACCGTAATATAAAGGCCTGAACAATACACTTACATGAGAGATCAACCTAGTTTTGATGATTTTAGTGATCTAAAAAGAGAATACCATGTGATACTTTAGTTTTGCTTTTTGATGAAGGTTCAGCACAGAGGAAGGAAAGAGGGTGTGACGACTAGAATTGTGAAAAATGAAGAAATGAAAGACATCGTCCATTCTATTTATCAAGAAGATACAGCTAGTTGTATTTCCCCTGAAACTCCCCTTTTTCCCCGAACTCTCAGCAGTTTGACTGGAGGATCTTCAAAATCAATTGCAGTTTCTGGTGCTGTCACCCTTTTCTCCAGTGTTAATAAAATGAGCCTTTTCCAGCATTTTTTGATAATTCCCCTGGTACAAATCATAATGAAGATCTTAGATATGAGGATTTTTTCTTGTATAAGATTTTATGATCCTTGCTTAATCCTGTAACATTTGGTACAGGATCTTATCTAAAATCCTGCAAAATCTTGTGCAAGATGTTGTATCAGAGAAACTTGTATAGGATATTATTTTCTTCATATTTAAGATCAAACAATATTAGAGTTGGCGTCCTATTATCCGCGTCGACAGTGGGGGGGGGGGGGGTTAATTGCAAACGCCGGCCAACCAAAGAGCAGTGGGGAGGCCTGAACCTGTACATTTATTGTTTCTGCAATATTGTATGCTTAAAAAAGTGACCTGATAAACTACACATCCATACAGATCTGTACTTATTACAACAAATGAAAAATTGTGTCAACTACGATGAAACCTTGTACATATACATTATTTGACGAATATCTATCTTCACAGGTATAGACGATCTCAGCAACCAAACCGCCTCTCTTGAAACAGAGGCTGTAATGACCCAGGAGCAGTTTGATGTTGAGACGAATATGTATCTTTGCAAATGTGGCACATCATACAAGATGAAGGGTCACTTCAAAAATCATCTCCAAATGCAACATGCTGAGGAAATAATAGAGAAGAATACAGAGAAGACCAAGAAGGACCACTGCATTGAAGCTTGAAGGTTGTCTTTCATGAAATGTGTACTCTTCCTCATTCACACTAATGATGCTCACAAGAAGGCGGGTGGTTCTCAGATAGCAAGAAATGCAAAATTTGAGATGCTCCAGTGTTAATAAAATGAGCCTTTTCCAGCACACTGTTAGACAATACTAGACCAATGTTGAGTTACAGATGAAGTAAGACCTATAGGCGAACGTAACGGTTAAATGCACGGGCACCCCCCCCCCCTCCCCTCGCCCCCATTTTGAGTCTCAATCCACCACATGGGGGATTTACATCTCCGGTAAAATATATTTCTAATGCATTAAGAAGTTATGTTCAATGTTACAGTTCGGACTTTTACTCAACAAATATGTACCTGAAAAAAAACACCATTCGGTTTTACCAAGGCTAGTTAATAGTTTACGATAATTAATGTACTTCATTGAACATTCATCTAGCACTGATTTTATATTGGCAGGCTATACAGACAACAAACAAACTTCACCTAAATATCTTTGTATCAAGTGTTGCTCAAAGGAAGAGACTCCTAATGCAGCTCCATCAACAAGAAACCAGGAAAATGGTTTTCAGTGACCCACATGAGCATGCAACCACAGAGACAATAGGTAGGTCACATACTATTAAGGTCATTGGTGACAACATTGATATAACTCCAAATCCTTCTCAAATGAGTAAGGACCGCAGAACCCAAAGCTGGCGTTGGTTTATGCTGCTCGGCATACAGAAGCCGGTACTTTTCCCTACCCGTCCATGACAATGGTCCCAAGGCATGTATCATGGCTGTGGAGAATGGATCCTTTGTTCCAAGTATGACAGACTGTGAAAACTTAGAAGAGAATTTCATGTTTCACATTATGCACATTTTGGTGAAATATGTGCAGGATTGTGGTTATATGGTTTATATGCACATGTAAGCTTTGATGGGAAATTTGACAGATCATGCAACTGGAATAACAGGAAGTTTTTCTCGAAACTATTTGATCTGTGTCGAAGCAGTTGTCACTCTCAGACCATCCACATGGCCCTAGGGCCTAACAGTTCTCAACGTCAGAGTAATCACATGGCTCAGAAGGCCGAACAGCTCCCAATCTTTCACAGGTTATGCAAAATCCTGAATCTTTTTTTTCATAGTGAAAATTTTGGCTATGTGAGATAGTGCAACTCAAAATCTGTGCTGTGGCTACAAATTGGTTTATTAGCCGATTGCTTTATATAGCTGCTTTTAAATGTATTTTTGTTCATCGATCATTTCCATCCATCTTTCTTCCATTTGAGCGTCATTTGTTTATATTAGTTTTTATTTATCAGTTGTCAAGCATTCTGACTAGTAATAGTCATTGTCACTTTAACCATTTTTTCAGCAAGTTCCTGGTATAAAAAATATACAGTAAATCAGACATGGTGCACATTCGGTATTAATCAAAATCATATGAAGCTGTAAATTAAGAGTTTTTCTGAAACATTAACAGATATCCAGTGATTTATCTGCCATTTTTGAAGCATACCTTCATTATTCAATGCTTCTCGGGGAGAAACTTGCTATTAACTTATCAATTTATCTCCCTACAGTCCATCTACCAGCATTTCTACGAGACAACGTCGATCAATGATGCGGGAACACTATATCAGCTACAGAATGTCCTTGGAAGAGTTAATGTCCGTGGTCCTACTGAAGTTATCGAAAACTACAGGTACACACATGATGTTGTTTATTATGGTTCAATTATTATTATTAATCATTAACCCATGTTATTGAATATTCTTAATATGTATGGTGACACGTAAAAACTTAACAATTAATAGCCTCCCTATTAATGATATATATTTACTGTCTTCAATTTCTGAGAAATCATTCTCTGTTTCATAAATATATGTGTATGCTAAGATAGTTTGCTGCAATATAACTCATTTCAAGGCATTGATTTCAAGGCAGTGTTTCAGTATTGTTTCTCTTTGTTTGTCAGAGCTCACTACTCCTTCCGCCCAGACTGTCTTGATGGTTATGTTGTATAGGCCTGTATGGAATTACTGGGCCTGACAGAGTTAGATGGTGATGTTTCCTTGCCTCCTCTTGTGAATACAAATCCTGTTATGAAGTACCAGTATCTTCACAGCCTTGTCAAAAACGTATTTCATAAATATGTCAAACTTTCAGATGGTGAGATTTGATAATTCCCCTGGTACAAATCATAATGAAAATCTTAGATATGAGAGTTTTTTTCTTGTATAACATCCTATGATCCTTGCTTAATCCTCTAACATCTGGTACAGGATCTTATCTAAGATCCTGCAAAATCTTGTGCAAGATGTTGCATCAAAAACTTGTATACGATATTATTTTCTTCATATTTAAGATCAAACAATATTAGAATTGGCGTCCTATTATCCGCGTCCACAGTGGGGGGTGAGGGGGTTAATTGCAAGCGCCGGCCAACCAAAGAGCAATGTGGAGGCCTGAACCTGAACATTTTTTGTTTCTGCAATATTGTGTGCTTAAAAAAGTGACCTGATAAACTACACATCCATACAGATCTGTACTTATAACAACAAATGAAAAATTGTGTCGACTACGATGAAACCATGTACATATACATTATTTGACCAATATCTATCTTCACAGGTATCCAGAATATCAGCAACCAAACGGCCGCTCTTGAAACAGAGGCTGTAATGACCCAGGAGCAGTTTGATGTTGAGACGAATATGTATGTTTGCAAATGTGGCACATCATACAAGATGAAGGGTCACTTCAAAAATCATCTCCAAATGCAACATGCTGAGGAAATAATAGAGAAGAATTCAAAGAAGACCAAAAAGGACCACTGCATTGAAGCTTGAAGGTTGTCTTTCATGAAATGTGTACTCCTCCTCATTCACACTAATGATGCTCACAAGAAGGCGGGTGGTTCTCAGATAGCAAGAAATGCAAAATTTGAGATGCTTCTTACGGATGTTTGAGGACATATAAAATACAGACTTTGACTATTCCTCTTCCAGGCATATATAATAGCCCTTCTTTCAGAGCGAGAAGCAATGAATAGAATTTGCCCTATGTGACACCAACAATGAGTTATTATAAACACGTTGTCTGAAAAGAATCTGTTTATATGCATTTGGGTGATTAGGTCTCCTGTTTACATATGCAACGTTATTGTTACAAACGACTGGTCTGTCATTCATAATTCAGCCGTCGTCCATTACAGAATATCCGCGTCCATAATCCAAAGACCTATTTCATATTCCATATAACAGTATTGACTTAGCAATGTAACGTACGTATTTTCATTTTCATCCTGCATGTGTTTCAGTTTGATACCTATATTAGACAATAGAGTTAAGTATTTAGCTTCTTCATTCTACCATAACATAGATTGGATGCATTTTCCATGTCATATGCAGATAGTTCATGCTTCCTCTATTGATCAAGATCAATGAAGACTGTGTTTTTTAGCCAAATGCAGTCAAAGGGTTACACAGACACGAGGTTACAAACTCTGACAAAGGAGAAAAACCCATGTTAGCAACCTTAAAATCTTTGATCTTTCATATGGTCACTCTATCTTTCTCTTTCTGAGGACTGCACTGCCGTGGTCTAATGGTAAGAGCGTCAGCCTCGTAAGCGGTAGATACTGGGCTTGATCCCAGGCCGGGTCATACCAAAGACTTGAAAAATGGAACTTGTTGCTTCCTCACTTCCACTGAGCATTAAGAGGTTAGAACAAGGACTGATTCGCTCGGTGTCAGTATAATGTGACTGAGTGGGGTATCATGTCTGCCTACGGCATGATATTTCAGTGGGACAGCACTATAAAATGGATTTTGTTATACTCTGTTAATTCTGACTAACAAAAGTAGTGGTGTATTATAATAAATACTTGTTTCGTTGAATTGACATATAAAATGTTACATAATTGCTTCATGACTATGGACAAATATGATACTGCACCATTTCTGGAATAATAGTGTTATGAAATGTGAAAGGTGTGAAATTCTTTTACGAAGATTGGTGTTATCAATTAGAAAGGAATAAAATATTCAAAATAATATTTATATTAGCAATCGCTTAAAGTATTGTTTGTCATATATGTATTTTTATAGATCTGTATGAATATGGTTCTTCATTTATACACATCATGTGGCTATCTCCACTAAAATATTTCCATTTGTTTCTTATTATTGATTAACGTGGGGTTTTGTCTGTGCGAATTTTGTGGGTAGGCCTTTTGTCTGATGGGGGTTTTGTCTATATCCCTTGCCAGAGATATCGATTATTTGTACGAAATGTAGAAATATGGTTTATTACAGAGACCCTTGGTAAAATTAAAACCCAGGGCAATACTCACCAACGTACATTTTATTCCCCCGATCTTAAAGAGCGACAGTGATTCAGGAGGATATAGTACTAACTCAATACAGCTATACAATAGAAAACTTGAGTATATCAGTGAAACCACCTTAAAAGTGAACTACTTCCTCACTTGGCAATTTACATTGAGAAGATAGATTTAAAAGGTGTTGGTCACGATGTGGATGAGTGGAGAATGATGAAAACACTATCAACAGGCGACATAGGTACAACCCTGTCACATTTATGGACGATTTGATCGGACATCTACATATTGATGAGTTTTCTGCAACTCGTTCACTTACCGCTTTCCTCGCAAATGGAAGAAAAAAAGACACCTTCACAAATGGGTTAACTGTGACCTGGCATAATTTCGTCTGCTCAGTTGTCTTCATGACTAAGATGTTAATGTTTTCTAAGTAATATTATTGCAATATCACTGATGAATCGCTTGTATGTTATGAAATGCTGAAATTTTGTTCGAATAAATATATCAGTTATATCTACAAGGTCTTCCTCTATCATTTGCAGTTTTCGCATACCATATTCAAATCTGTTATTGAAAATAACAAAAAATCATGCAACACACGTTTAATTTTGAATGAACCAACTTGACTTTATGAAGATCACAACTTATACTAACAATAATATGTCCAAAATTTCACTGTAATAAGTCTACTCGTTAAATAAGTCTAGACGTTAGTCTACGCCAATATGACTGCCAAACGTATAACCGATCAACGCTATTGGCTTGCAGCGCGTCATGGCATTAATACAATGCCGAAAAAAGGCATCTATCTCTCCATATTCAACAGTTTAGAAACGGTCGCCAAATCACAGGACCTAGAACCTCAATTTTGCTCATTCTAGACTGCCATTTTCTTGCTAGATGCTTCTAGAAAATATAATGCTACAAGCCACTGTTGGCCATTTCGTCTTACGAAGCAGCTTCGCAAACAGAAATTCAAGAGAACCTGATCTATTAGTCATTTGTACCAAATTTCTTATCCACTCCTTCAGTAGTCCCAGAGGAGTAGGATTTAGAAAGATTCCGCAAAATCCAAGATGATCACCAAACCATTCAACAACTCAGTAATTATGTTCAACATGCACTAGTTCTCAAACTGCCTAATATATGTGTGAAGCTTGACAAATTTCAAGATAATACATATATTTTCTCACTTTTCTGTTCCAAATCCGTTACATGAAAATAGTCATTTTGATTGGCCGATGACGGCCATTTTGTTTTACAGAAGAACTTTTCAGAAAGATCTTTAAAAGGACCTGATCTATTGATTACTTGTACCAAGTTTCGTCTTGATTACTCCATTGGTTCCAGAGGAAAAGAGCTTACAAGATTTAAAAAAAAACAGGATTAATCGAAGATGGCCACTGAACCCTGCGACCAATCACAACCAATTTTTGGCACACGTCCAAAATAGCTGCTCGGACACAGTATAATGCAAATATATCCAAGATGGCTGCTGAATCCGCTTTTATACTACTAAATATGCGTCAATATACTCTCACTATACTATCCTCTACGCATTGCGCCACAAGGTCAATAGGGCTAGAAATGCGCTTTTATGCAACTAAATGTGAGTCAATATACTGTTAATATACCACCCTCTCACACATTGCGCGGCAAGGTCAATAAGGCTCGAAATGCGTTTTAATACTACTAATTTTGAGTCAATTTACTGTTACTATACTATCTTCTACGCATTGCGCCGCAAGGTCCATACGGCTCGAAATGCACTTTTATACTACTAGTTGTGAATCAATATACTATTACTATATTATCCACTGCGCCGCAAAGGTCAATAGGGCTCGAAATGCGCTTTTATCCTGCTAAATATAAGCCAATATACTGTTACCATACTATCCTCTGCACATTGCACCGCAAGGTCAATAGGGCTCCAAATGCGCTTCTAAACTACTAATTGTGAGCCAATATACTGTTACTATACTATCCTCTGTGCATTGCGCCGCAAGGTCCATACGGCCCCAAATGCACTTTTATACTACTAGTTGTGAATCAATATACTATTACTATACTATCCACTGCGTCGCAAGGTCAATAGGGCTCGAAATGCGCTTTTATACTACTAAATGTGAGTCAATATACTGTTACCATACTAACCTCTACATATTGCACCGCAAGGTCAATAGGGCTCCAAATGCGCTTTTATGCTACTAAAAGTGATCAATATACTGTTAATATACTATCCTCTGTGCATAGACTCAAGGTCAAAAGTGTTCGAAATGCGCTTTTATACTACTAAATGTGAGTCAATATACTGTTACTATACTATCCTCTGTGCATTGCCCCAAGGTCAATAGGGCTCGAAATGCACTTTTATACTGCTAAATGTGAGTCAATATACTGTTATTATACAATCCTCTAAGCATTGCACCGCAAAATCAATAGGGCCCGAAATGCGCTTTTATACTACTAAATGTGTGTCGATATACTGCTAATATCCTATCCTCTGTGCATTGCCCCAAGGTCAATAGGGCTCAAAATACGCTTTTGTACTGCTAAATTTGACTCAATATACTGTTACTATACTATTCCCTGCGCGTTGCGCCGCAACGTCAATAGAGCTCGAAATGCTCTTTTATACTACTAAATGTGAATCTGGATAGTCTGGATGGTTAGCATTTCAATATCACAAAAATATGTCCGTAATCTGGTAATGCTGCCTGAGCTGTGTTACCATAACGTAAAACTTACAGGCAGTTTATACTCCCGGAAAGTTTCCCGTTGCTCACACAGAAAAAAATACAGCAGAAAAATTAATAAATCCGTATAAAGTTTGTTACCGGGAATAGCTGAATATTATGCAGAGTTACAGCGTATGTGATAATCGGTTTTTAGCAACAGCAGCTATTTAGTGTTTCAGATTATACATGGTAAATACAAGCACTCACGTGTGTGTTCAATCTGCTAATAACTTCATAGTTTTACAGCACACACATCCAGTCAGTCTGTTGTGGTCCGTAGGATAAAGCGACACGAACGACAGTCCATTTCAGCAATATATGAAACACATACATACAGCCTGCATCTCACATGAATAAAACACAGAGATTCCGCAATATTCGTATTTACACACATTCGTTATAATACTCCAATATTTCACTCTCTACTGCCTCGTGTCTCTACACGATCATAACGGCGAACCCGAATTGCGAATGTTTAAAGTGATCATGTCAGGCTGGAAATCCCCTCTTAATATTGCAACATGCCATGCAAATGGCATTTTCAATTTCACATGTCTGTTCTGGAGAATTCCCCTGCGAGACTTCAACACCATTGGGAAACCACTATTTGAGAATAGCTGGAAAATTATTTAAGCTACCATTAAATTAAATGAAGCAATAACATTTACCTATGATAATATCCAGTAATAAAACAACTCAGCATTTAATGCGGGATGTTCTTATATCGACCTAGCTGTGCTGGTAGTGACATCGTTGCTTTCTTTTACATCTAACCTACATACTTATCACCGACGAATAATACGTCAACTCGCAAATTTAGGAGAGTTAGATTTGAGAATTGCGGAGGAACTATTGAAGCTAGGTGGAAACGGTTGGCATTTTTCCGAAAGAGCTGCTCCTGGACAATACAAATCAATAAACTGCTGTACCTGCCGTACATCCAAAGTTATAGCCTGTACAACATGTGTTCCTTTTCTTACAAAAATCAAGATGGCGGCCAAACTACGTAACCTAGGCTCAACATTTTTGCATATTCATGATCGCCATATCAAATAACATATATTTCGTCACTTATCACGTCCAAATCAGTTACTTTAAAATTCGACCATTTTGATTGGCCACTGGCGGCCATTTTCTTTTACGGAGCAACTTCTCTAATAGAGTTTTGAAAGACCCTGATCTATTGATTATGTTTACCAAGTTTTGTGCTGATTGCTTAATTGGTTCCGGAAGAGTAAGGTTTAGAAGATTTTTTCCAAAACCGGGTAAATCCAAGATGGCCGCTGAACCCTTCGACCAATCACAACCAATTTTTAATATGCACTAGATCCCCGCATGTCTAATATATGTGTGAAGTTTGGGCATGATTGACCTGATGGTTGCTGAGATTTAGCACACACAAAATCATGGAGAAGAATAAGAATAAAAAGAATAAAAAGAAAAATGGATTTTGAGCTTCAAAAAACACTTTTTCTTGGTCAACAGCACGCGGGGAACACGTTTCTGGCCTTTGTTTGCGCCCTAGATGGCTCCTTCATCGAACCGGAAATGTTAGTACGTTGAAATAGGTACAGAAAACGCTCCCTGGAGTCCAGACAATGACTTGAATGGAGAAAGTTAAGCTTGGAAATTAGTCGCCCGGAGATAGCGCTTCTCACAGTATGCTTTTGTTAAGTTTAGCTTCAGCCATAAGCTCAGACCTACTCAAATATCACGTTCTATAATACCTCTGAAACTAATAAGGCGATCACACTGAAATTTCACGGACATTATACTCGTAATACAGTGAGTATGTATGCCAAATATCAGAACAATCCGACTCGTCGTTTGTGTAATATTGAAAAAAATTACTTCTCAAATTATGTGATTTTCGGCATTATTTGAAAATCTGACAACTTTGATTCCTCTATAGCGGCAAAACTATTAGAGCTACGATAAAATAGATGGCACATTTGTGGAAGAGCTGCTTCTAGAGAATAGAATGCAACAAATTACAAACCTGCATCTCCAACGGTTCAAGAGTTACAGCTCTGCAAACATGTGTTCCGTTTTTGACAAAATTCAAGATGGCGGCCAAACCACGTGACCTAGGAGCAAAATATTTGCATATTCATGATCGCCATATCATATAACATATATTTCGTCACTTTCCCCGTCCAAATCAGTTACTTGAAAATCCGGCCATTTTGATTGGCCGCTGGCGGCCATTTTGCTTTTCGGAGCAACTTCTCTTATTGAGTTTTTCAGAGACCCCGATCCATTGATTATGTGTACCAAGTTTCGTGATGATTGCATCATTGGTTCCAGAGGAGTAGGGTATAGAAGATTTTTTCGAAAACGGGGTAAATCCAAGATGGCCGCTAAACCCTTCGACCAATCACAACCAATTTTTAATATGCACTAGATTCCCGCATGTCTAATATATGTGTGAAGTTTGGGCATGATTGACCTGATGGTTGCTGAGATTTAGCACACACAAAATCATGGAGAAGAATAAGAATAAAAAGAATAAAAAGAATAATAAGAATAACTAGAGCTGCGAGCAGCTATGGGTCGGCTTCCGAAATTACGCATGATAGACGATGTAGACAATCCTGAAAGACACTTTGAATATTCAATTCAATTAATGCTAATTTTAATTCCTGAGCATGTATTTCGTCACATTCCCCTTCCAAATTCGTTATTTGAAAATTTGAAAAGTTTGATTGGCCGCTGGCAGCCATTTTCTTTTACGGTGGCACTAGTAAATGTGAGTCAATATACTGTTAATATACTATCCTCAGCGCATTATGCCGGAAGGTAAATAGGGCACGAAATGCGCTTTTATAGTATTAAATGTGTCAATATACTGTTACTATACTATCCTCTGCGCATTGCGCCGCAAAGTCAATAGGGCTCGAAATGCGCTTTTATACTACTAAATGTGAGTCCATATACTTTTAATATACCATCCTTTGCGCATTCCGCCGCAAGGTCAATAGGGTTCGAAATGCGCTTTTATACAACTAAATGTGAGTCAATACACTGTTACTATATTATCCTCTGGGCATTGCGCCGGACGGTCAATAGGGCACGAAATGCGCTTTTATACTACTAAATGTGTCAATATATTGTTCGTATACTATCCTCTGCGCATTGTGCCGCAAGGTCAATAGGGCTCAAAATGCGGTTTTATACAACTAAATGTGAGTCAATATACTGTTACTATACTACCCTCTACGTATTGCGTCGTAAGGTCAATAGGGCTCAAAATGCGTCTTTACACTACTAAATGTGTCAATATACTTTTACTATACTATCCTAATGGTATTGCGCCGCAAGGCGAATAGAGCTCAAAATGCGTTTTTATACTACTAAATGTGTCAATATACTGTTACTATATTATCCTCTGCGCATTGCGCCTGAAGGTCAATAGGGCTGAAAATGCGCTTTTATACTATTAAATGTGAGTTAATATACTGTTAATATAGCATCCTCTGCCCATTGCGTTGCAAGGTCAATAGGGCTCGAAATGCGCTTTTATACTACTAAATGTGAGTCAATATACTGTTACTATATTATCCTCTGCGTATTCCTCTGCGCATTGCGCCGCAAAGTCAATAGGGATCGAAATCCGCGTGGTATCCAAACAGATCTCTACCAGTGCAAACGATCTCTACCATCTGCACAATGATCTCCACCAGCTAATATTACGGGTTTACGAGCAGTGGTATGTACCAATTTTAGCTTATTTTGCCAGGAAGACCTGAGTAATACTCGGAATGATATAGCGCAGCGTACGCCTAAATATACGAGGAAATATATTTCGTTCTTGTTTCAAACGTGCGTCCTCTGATTATTTCATAATCAGGGACACCGATCGCCCCATCGACGATTCCGTATTGAGAATGTGATGAAATTTACCGGTCTTTAATGTCTTGAATTGAAATTCTGATAGAAAGGGGCTACTTTATAAAGAAATATTGTCAAATTCCAGTCAGATTTCACATATACGGGTAAAAATCAGCAAGTTTATGTGAAAATATGTGTGCACAATCTGGGACGAGTATATTCGTCTCAGGCACAATGTACTTTTCGGAAATTACAATTACAACGATCTCTACCAATTCCTGACAACTATCTCTACAGTCCATATACTGTTATTATACTATCCTCTGTGCATTGGGCAGCAAGGTCAATAGGGCTTGAAATGCGCTTTTATTTTTAGAACAAGATGTGTAACGTTTCTGACGAAACTTAAAATGGCGGTGGGCGCTGAATCATTTAATAACTCAGAAAAAGTTTTCATCATGCATTAGTTTTTGACGTGTCCAATGTGTATGTGAAGTTTGAGCGTGATTAGCCTCCAAGTCTAGTGATCATAACTTTAAGCAGAACCCGTTACCAGAATTGCGTCAATTCGCAAATTTGGGTGAATAATATTTGAGAATAGCGGCAAAACTATTGAATGTACGTTATCTCGCTCAAACGGTTGACATACTTCAATAGCTGTTTTTGTACAATATAACGCAGCAAAGTGGAAGGCTGTACCTCTCGTAGTTCCACACTTGTTAGCTTAGGTGTGTTCCGATTTTGAAACAATTTAAGATGGCAGTCAAATCAGTCATATTTTTTTGACGTATCTTTTTTGTGTTGTGTTTGCTAGTTTCTGTCCAGAATCGGCCTATGTCATCAGGTTCAAGACAATACACTTACTGCAAATATGGATTGTGTGAGATGTCAATGAACTAAAAGGGATCTGGAGGCCTATTAATAAATCAAGAGGCGTGACTTGTGACGCAGACCTAACGTCACATTATATGTTTAGAGATATCAATTTACTTTTAAGAAACTAGAGGGCAAATTCGGGTCTGTTCATAAACGTTTCGAATCTGGGAAGATAACTTTCCCCGTATCGTATGTGATTCTCAGTCAGAGTTGTCTTCCTTGCGTCCAGAGTGTATAGATGGCGCTACAATAGATATGTTTTCATCGTACGGGGTATTTCAAAACTGAACGCCATTTTTGTTCTTGCAATAGTTTCTGTCTATAACATTTTCTACTTTTCTTTGTTTTTTGTTTATATTCCCGTTGTTTCTTGAAGAATTTGGTTTTGAGCATAGCATCAGTTTTATTTCGATTATAAGAATTATTGATGCTGGTCATTTCTTTGTGCAGCTTTTTGCATTCCTTATCATACCACGGCTTATTTGCACGAGTACGGTATGTTTAGTTTTTTTTGAAAGATTAGTTACTCCAGTAGATTTTTTCACTTTATGTATCTCAGTATTATCTACAGCATTGATGATTAAGTCAGATAGTAAGGCTGCACATGTATCAGAATCGGTATCAGGGTCGTATATTTTATGTAATATCCCATTAGCAGCCATCTTCTGCAGGCTTTCGATAAAATTGGTGTTATCCTCTTGTTTCCATATATACTTCGAAGGTATTGGACAAATACATGTGTCAGACTTAGAATTAGACTGATCCACAGTCCACAGTCTTGTCTTTAACTTAACTGACACAGATTTGTGATCAGATACACATGTGAGCGTATGAATCTTCATCTCAAGTACAGTGACGTCGCCAGTTCTTGTCATAATCATGATCACGCGAAATCATAAAACATTTGGTGTATTCAAGCAAGTTGATCAACCTCTCAATCATGGTTAAATTATATTATGCATTCACTGATTTTGTTAGGAGACAGCTTTGCAGACCCACTCCATACACACGACTACATCGGTTTAAGTACAAACACCACAACTCGCCATTGGTCAAAAATCGTGTCGTCTGCCAGTAGTAGTATGTATCTGTCATAAAGTTATTTACTGGGGTGTCTCTCTAAAGGCTGCCTGCCCCATTGTTGACATCAACTGACGGACCCAGTTCCGAACCACCATCATCCATGGATGGCCAAGCTGGGTCATACCATGGCCTTAAAATGTCTTGCGAACGCATCGATCACCACGTAAAATCGTAACTCGAGTTCTGATTAGCATTTCTTCTGTTTAATCTGCTATTCACAGGTGAAATAAGTAGAAGTACCGTTGATTTATCAGTTTTGAGTGAGTATACGCTTATTAGCCATCGGAGTTATTTCAGTGTCTAATATATCTTTCCAATATGATTAGCTCGACCATATCACTATCATCTCCAACCCGCATTCTTTAACGTCAGATGTTCACTTATGAGATGAAATATCCAGCTAGGAACCTATTTTGGCGGAAAATTCATCATGTTGACAATTACATTTGTTTATATCTGGGTCAAAGGTCAATGTCAAAACGAGGCTGGATCGGAACTGGCGACAGTGGGTCAAAACTGACACCTTAATAAATTTTATTTTCCCTGCGGTTCAGTTTATCCCCAGCTAAGTTAGTTTGTTAATAAAGGCTATAGACATTTGTACGGCGACCAAGATAATGAATATGCCAATCAAACCTTTTCCTTCTGAAACAGATGTAAATTTCACTTTGGTGGGTCGGAACTGGCGACTCGTCTATACAAGCTGCTTTAAATCAGTATTGACAATAATGTAGTCTCCGTACAACGGTACTGCCATTCTTCTTAATACAGGTTATCTTGGATTTCGTTATGAAAGTTTGTTATCATGATTTCTCAGGAACTGCTGCATGGATTTTTCTCAAATTTGGTACACATGTTTGCCTTGGAGTGTAGTTGTGGAAGATACCTTTTCTGGTGCGATTGGAAAATCCAATATGGCCATCAGGCAGTCATCTTGAATTTTCTAATAAAAAGGAGGTGTTCGCTTTAGATGGATATTTTTCCCTTCAGAGGCGCTCTCTGCTGTTCTATTGTCTCGCTCCGAGCCGACCGATAAATTGTGACGTAATGCTCAGGTAGTCCCCAACACTTTGTCAGACAGGCGAGGCCGGTCAAATGGGAAGTTCTGGTTCATATTTTCATACGGTTACCATTGGCACATGTTGGCACATGCATAATCAATTGGGAAATCAAGCGTCACCACTTGTTGAGGGTCATTTCCTTAATAAAGGCCTTGATATAAAACAAGTTCAACCTTATAACTTTTCAATTCATAGTTACAACTTTCCGCTGCCCTAAGGCGAAATTATATATGTGTAACAATTAATTTTTTTGCTCTGCTGGATCGTCAGAATATTCAAATACTGACTGTGTGTGGAGTTGTTTGTGTGCAATTCTATTGACGAATTATAATAAAATAAGGGATTATGTGCGCTAGGGGTTCGCTGTCTTTATTTCACTTTAAAGTCCAAAATGATGAAGATGGGAGAAAAAGGAAAAAATGAAGAAAAAAAATCGGGGATTTGGGGATTCGAACCAAAATGTTGGTTTTCTTTTAATCTGTAGTCCGACACTGTAACCATTCGGCCAAGCAGCTATTACAATTATCAAAATGAGGAATCATGTGCCGAATGGCGGTGAACTACACCCTTTCAGAGCATTACAAGCGTTTTGGCATATTTCAATATCATGAAAATATGACACCTTTAACCATAACGATTCTTCAGTATCATTTTGGGTCAAACCCACCGCATTTCGATATGTAAGACTCGTTTTGGTTAAAGGTGTCATATTTTATATATGAATGGAATTCCCGCCAAGAATATCGCCAAAAATTACAAAAACAAACAAATTCTTATTTTCTAATACTCGTAATATTTTTTTGACAAATCTCTTCTCGGTGAAAATTGAGAATATGAAAATTCAGTATTTTCTCTCAAGCTAATAACTTTTAAAGTAAACGAGAGGAAATTATATTTTCGGTTTATAAACGCAACACACTAAGGAAAAAAATACGGTCAAACCGAACACCTCCTTTATCATAACTTCGTGGGAAGTACTGCATGAATCTTTCTGAAATTTAGTATACACGTTTCTTCTGGAGTCTAGTTGTGCAAGATACCTGTTTTCGTGTGATTCAAAAATCCAATATGGCAATGAGGCGGTCATTTTCAATTTCCATATGAAACTTTGTTATTGTGATTTCTCAGGCAGTACTTCATGGATCTTTCTCAGATTTGGTACAGAGGTTTCCCTTATCCATTTGTGCAAGATACAATATTTTGTTCCGATTCAAAAACTGAATATGGCCATGAGGCATTCCAACTCTAAGCGATAAACGTCAGATTAAGATATTATTAGCCAGGTATATGCATTGTTGTCTAATGGGTGCAGACAACAGGTTTGCAAGGAATATAGATTTCATATTCTATTCTCAGTTAAACTCTGACGTACATCAAGTGAAGAGTGGAGTCTCAGTCAATTGCACTGCGCAAAGGAATCATAAGTGAGAGAACAATAAATGCAGAAATTCTGACAGAAAATGAGCCGTTAAAAGACATTTTAAAATGTGACGAGGACTACTAATTTCTGAAGGCTATTCGAGGAACATCACCATTTTGGCAAGCTGCACAAAAGGATTTGTTTGCGATTTTGCATCAACTTGGAATGCCAACATGGTCTTGTTCCTTTTCATCTGCAGATATGAGATGGTGTAAAGTATTAGAATTAATGATGAGACAAGGAGATACTAGAAAAGCTAGTGAGCTAGACTGTACAGCCTATATTGAGAATTTTGTTAGTACACAAAGTGTGCCTAATGAAATTCTGATTTCATAAGCAAAACCGAGTAAGATGTAATAGTAATAATCTTTATTAAATTATAATATACAAGCCATTGAAAGTAAACTGGAAATGGTGGAAAATTTCTTAAGTATCCTTTCTCCAAAATAGCTGAGTGCCATACAGTTTGAGAAGAGAGACTAAGAACAAACACATTATTCATACTGTTACATGTGACATATGAAGATTGTATTTTGTGATTTATAATATTAAGCCCGTTGAATAAACCAAAGTTCATGTTATGTTTAAGTTATGTGTATTGGTATATAAAGATATAGGCCCCTCTTGACACGAGATGTTCTTATGCACAGGGCACTTCATGGTAAGAATAGGCCTCAGTTCCTCATGCAGCTTGTTGTGAAGAGGCGACTAACTGAAGCACCTGTGGGGTTTCTGGTTGTGAAAAAGAATAGGATCGCACCTGTGTGGTTCTCAGGTGTGAGAAGGAATAAGACCTAATGTCGTGATATGAATGAAATATACTTGAAAGCAACGTTAAATAATATTCACTCGCTCACTATAAAGATATAGGTGGTTAAATGTTCCTTGGGGTTAACTTTCCTGATCACGTCATATTTAAATGTTCATGTGAGTTATTGCCCTCAACCATCACAAATTGGAGGTATATTAGTCCTTTCCAGCATAATCAACACAAGCTGGAGTACGTTTTCCTTGGACGATTAAATTCTATTTGATAGATAGATTAGACTACATGTACTTCAAACAGTACTGTTGTAACTTCACAAGTTGAAGCTTAGTTTCAATACAATTCCGATATCTTTAGGTTATTATGGTACTTAACATCCAAAATGCATCAAGATTGAGGATATTATGAGGTTATTATACAATGTTGAATCCAATATGGAGTTTTATTGTACGAGTCTACGTTGTGTTGAAAGTCCGTATTGGACGAGACGCCGCAGGCGTCGAGTCCAATACGGACTTTCAACCCAACGTAGACGAGTACAATAAAAGCTCCATATTGGATTCAACATTGTATAATGACCTGTTTATTATATATCGAAAGACAAAACCATGACAGAGTTAAAACTTTCGTTTATTACTGATAAAGTTACAAAGCATAACTACATAAAACTACACACATGAATACTTCGATTGTTAATTTCGCTTTTTTGAAATATGACAATCAAGTTAAAGACTACATTTAAAGATGTAATCAGGCTCTAGTCCGGTAGCCACTCGCGAGAACATGTCATTCCGTAGCACCCCCCGCGTAGATTTTGTTTGAATTCTTTTTCTGGAAGATCAACATCTCGCGGTCAATTAAATACCTGATGTAGACATCTACGGTGGTGCCTAACGATGCTACATGCAATTGTTTGATGCTCACTGGTTTTGAAAAATTTGAAACCGAAATGGGGGTAGCGGTAATTCATCCCTCATATTTTTATTACCCCTGCGCTTCGCGATCTGAAACTTACACAAATTCACCTCCGAATAATGACCTTTCAGCTAAAATAAGGAGATTTTCTCTAGCTAATTTGAGCACATCATAGTGACGTCATGAGCTCGAGGAGGCTTTCTCTGTTTCTTTCACAGTAATACATTCCTGATCGTATTTGACATATAATCTTGAAAGATATATGTCTCCTGTTTAATTCTGGACCAGAAACGTCTTTCTACTAAGTCCCGTTTGACCTCAGCATGGATTCATATAGATGTTCTCCGGTCATGACACCATTGAAACCGAATGGGGGTAGGGGTGATTACCGTCCCATATTTTCTTTAGTTCGCGGTTTATCATACTGAATTCCTTCACGCATTGCTTTTGGATATTGGCCTGAAAGGTAGAGTAATCAGACTTCCCGTAACTGCTTTAGTTTCGTCACTATGACGTTGACGTCATAACTATAGAAATTGTATTTTTCCTTTACTTGTGCCTGATTATCGCGCCTTCTTCTGTTTTTTTCTTTCTTTATTTCTAGAAAATGTTCCGATTATATCTGGATAGTGTATCAAATGGTTTCATTTGCACCAAGCGTCGTACAGAAGTAAATTAACATGATTTTGTGGGTGAAAAACTAATAATCTGGCCTGAAATAAGACAGAACAAAATCTGATTGAGAGTGCCCCACAAAAATCTGGATTAGTTGGGATTTCTCATGTCTCTTGTCAAACTCAACGTTACTTTGTGAACACTTGCTATATAATGATTTTTGCATGGGTATACACAACTTTGATACAATCACAGCAAGGGGTTGTGAGGAAACATAAACTGTAATGAATAAGAAACGATTTTATTGATGGAGATTATCTGTTTGCTCAATCTTGTTTGCAATGAAGTATATGGGTAGAATCGAAATGGCGGCCGTGCATGTTGGTATGGTCTGATATCTAGGTAAAGCGCGGCAGAGATATTTAGGCTACGTTCGAGAATCGACCGCATTCACGGGTCTGAATGTGAGGTGCCGAGGGATGCTTTCCTGTAGAGTAATATGCTTGCTCTTTAGTTGCCAGACGTCGTCAATTTTCCCCACCTTTCTGCACATCGCTCCAGTTTATTACCTGTATATGGTAGGTTTCTGCTGGTGAACTGTTAGTCTCCGAGGCCGGCCCTCTCGAAAAGTATGTGTAGGTTTATTGTTTTGGTGGGAAATTTAAGCCGTATGACGTCAGGTTAGTTACAGGTTAGTTTTTCAGGGTATTGTTGCATTCACCAGGTTTACCCCATGTTGATACGTTTACTCCATCAGACGTCCACGATGCGCATTCATTAGCATCAGATGAGTTATTTGTTTGAGCTGATCTCTGTCATCACAGCACCCGAGCTAGCGTATCTAATTCCGCTTAAGCCGGTTCTAAGGGCCGTGTGGATACTTTATAATCTTCAAATGAACATCTGCAGTAACATCGCGGCTGAGATACTAAGGCTACGTCTGAGAGTCCACCGTATTCTCGGGTCTGAGGTCTGAATCTGAGGTGCCGAGAAAAGCCTGTGGTTGAGTTATATGGTTGCCCTTTAGTCGCCATACGTCAGTTTGTCCCACGATTTATAACGTATGAGGCTGTTCAATCTAATTAAAATGAAATCATATCTCCTTCCCTATTTGGATATGTCGCTTGAAGGATCTAACAGGCTTGCAGTAACTCGAGTGTCAACCAATCCTGGGAACGCTTCATAATGCTTGGAAGGGAACATTAATGATAGAGAATTTTTGGTTGGTTCAGTCGACTTAGACATGTCTTTTCATGTTTCCGCTGTCTCGACATTTTGGCACCATTATACGAGGTAGATATATGGACTGGTCTTTGGTGTAAACATTAGGGTAAACGGACAAGGTTACCATACCCCCCCCCCCCCCCCCCGACTGCAAGCGGATTAGTCCAGATGCGACCATGATGTCATAATGCGATCAAATATTCATGGTTTGGGCGCTCAGAACACCAAATTCAATTGAAATACTTAAGATTCTATATAGCGATTGGGGAGCATTGATAGGATATTAATTTATTAAGATTGGGGGTTGTTTGGATATCATAGTTTCACATAGTGTTCAAATGAACATCACATTCATAGCGTGACTGATATTCTGGACACGACGTGGAATTCATTTGGATAAAGAATAATGATCATTGATTAAGAGTTTATGTATAGAACATATTTATGTCTTGCTGACATCGTTGAAAACTGTATTTTTCTTGTATTTATTTCATACACATTGGAGTTGGGGCTAACTCTCATACGAAATAGGTGTTGCGATTATTGAAGCGGAATTTCTTTATGGGCGGCGGCTGATTACTGAATCTTGATATCGGATCTGACACTTGCTGATGATATATCTATTGTATTGACAAATTCATATATATTGGATATTCCTGTTCGAAATTGCTTTTCAATTACCTTTTGTACAAAAGGAAGGCATTCGAATGTTTGTTTCCCTTGCTCAATATCAATAAGCATCACAGTGTAATAGAATGTTCCCATAATGTATATCTAGCTTCAATAATGGAACCAAAGAAACTGACAAGTATTCATTTTCGAATGAGATATATTTATCGAATTAATATGAACTGAGGTACATATTTTCAATATCCACCATCCACATTAGCTTTGATGCGGATGTTATACGAATTAGATCTTTGGATTATACACGCGAAAATTCTTTAACATATTACGGATAAATATTGAATGAAGAAAATCGACGCCTGTATTGAAAAGTTGGATGTATCTCCATCGAAGCGTCAGTTCCATAACAATAAAGCAGATGCTATCCATAAAATAGAATATGTGTTATACAATATCCATAGGCGGGTGTCTTGATGGGCACGGGTTTCTGTTGCCTCAATGCATTTTGCCTCACTGCATGCATCATGATTGAAAATAGTTTGTAGATACAATGAATAAATATTGATAGTGTCTGCCTTTCGTTTTCTCTCAATACATTCTCATCTAAATTCATTTATTTCATTTCATGTAACTTTCGTTCAATTCATCTAGCTAATTAACTGGTTTTCTCTACTTAAGTATCGAAACATTGGTGAGACCTAAACCCATAATGTGAAGATAAACATATCATGACGAAAGACGACGTCATCATGGTAGATTGTGAAAGTCTGATTGTCTCGTTCATATTACCAGAAACTTTGAATCCATCTTCTTTCTGGATGTCCATAATTTCGACATGACTGATGAAGTTAACAAATGCAAGCGGCAAATTTATATAAACCCGTTCTTGGTTAATAATTGACCACTAGCTAGATTAACAAATGCGAGATTGACCACTAGCAGGTAGAAAATAATCCTTAACCTAAGTCGAGCAGAGTGAAACATATTAAACGCATGCAACAATTAAACGCAGCATTAAAAGGGTGGTGAAAAACGATGCCGACGTACTGACAAGTCAGCCCCACAGACAAATATAGTGACTGCATATTTCTTTAAACATCATAAGAACCAAAAGTGACCCCTGTGATGATTTTTATCCCAGCAACGCTTTTGTTGAGACTGTTCATGTGGACATATTGAATGACATGACCACATGGTCCCTAACACTGACTTCATCGATATCAGATACAAATATTTCAGAGCGACGATGTTATAGCCCTGTAACACTGACTATGCTATAAAGAATATTCACTAGAGTTCGAAACAGAGACTTCATTTCAGAAGTATTGGAAGTTTGATTACTTGTTTTGCTCAACTAGTATGCAACCGCAAAGTGTTAAAAACTTGAGCTCTCTGAACCCAAATGTGAATAACATATCGAAACGTAATCATCCCTACCCCCATTCCTTGTTTTTTTGTTACTCAGAGAGCATTGCAGAAGGCATCATGCCGCCTTTCTCATCACCATAGACGTCAACACCCGGTTCCAAACAAATACGTCATGCTATCATGGTCTTAAATACACACATCAAGAAAAAGTAACAATATACCCTTGGAAAATTACAGCAAAAAAATCCAGAGAAAAAATACTTCGACGATGATAATAACGACATAGTGACACCAACATTGAAGATAATCGGAATCGGATAGCTTTATCTGAATGATCCGTTCACAGACTCAATATGTGTTAAATTTCATGGAGTTAGGATTGTGGAACAATAAAATATTAGAACGTAATCACCTCTACCCCTAATTCGGCTTCATATTTCTCATGCTCTGGTGCCGTTAAACATGGCTATGCCGCATCCCTGAAGTGCATATTAGATGGTTACACCAGGTCTAGAATTAACTGAGAGACAATTATCTTTCACAAATACAAATCAGGCTGAATGCAAAAAGAGTTTCTGCAACTGTAAAACAAAAAATCAAGTCTCATTTCTAAAAAATCGAGAAAAAATGTACCCTTCAAGTTATGACGTCATCATGACGTCAAAAACGTAAAAGGCGTAACTTGAATTACTTTAACTAATAGAACATTATTCTAAGGTCGGGTAGGGGAAGTTACAGAGAGTTTAGTGCAAGAATAAAAAAGTTATACGTTCATATATACCCCTACCCCCATCTTAGAGTTAATTTTGTCTTGTTCAGACAGCGGCAAAAAAATGCATGCTGTGAACTTAGGCACCACCGTAGATGCCTACATCAGGTCTAGAACTGACCAGCAGATGATACTCGTTTATAAACAGTGGTCAAACTAAATCTACGCGGGGGGTGCTACGAAAACCTTATTTAGACCCCTTTTTGCGATTTGGCTACCGGACTACTCAAATCTAGGCTGAAATCGATGTCTCTCAAACTCCACGAAAGTGACATATGTTACGACAGGTACAAAATGAAACACACTTGACCACAACAAACTAAACTTGTTTCTACCATTCACGAGAAAATAGAAGGATTTGGTCTTTGAAAATAAACAGCATGGCATTTATTCGGAAGTATGCCTAGAATGTGAATACCCTCCAATCCTGAAGTCCCTTTGGAGCCGTTCCAGGCTCTAGTGACCACTACATGCTGAAAATGACAAGGGATATCCGAGTCTGAGCTGGTGGACGGTTGATCTACCCAGCCCATCCTCTATACACATCATTTGAAATACTAAAGCTATGTCTGAGAATCCTCTGTATTCTAGTTTCTGAATGTGAGGTGCCGAGAGAAGCTTTCCTTTGGAGTCATATGATTGCTTTTGAGTCGCCAGAAGTCATCAACCATTCCCATTTCTTACATATCTTTCCAATGAATAAATTCCATCAAAAGATTGTGATGTGTTTATATATGGGGAACAGCCAGTATTGCCATCCTTCGCAAATATTTCCAACTAAGAATTACTAAATCGGTTTTGGTTTAAGCACATTATCCCTGTATTTAAACAGGAAACCTTTATGAAGCATATATGTAATTTTGATATCCCTTTCTAACGCAAAATAAGTCTTTGCAATCCCTCTGGACATGCCGTCGGCCAGCATGAACTCAGACTTCAAAGACTCAACGTATAAAGGAGCCCACCAAGCGGTTAGTTTGAGCATAGCCACCATGTCGATCTTCTCCTAACTGGAAATGGGCTTACAGCCCGTTTCACAACCCGATCCACACGATTCCATTATAACGTGTTGTGGAGATATTAACTGGCAATAATTTGGTAGTTTGAGATAAGGTATTTTTTGTATGTAGTTTACGGTTTCCTCGGGGATTATCTCGAACTAGGAGTAAATGATGGGTATCTGATCCGACACGAAGAAAAGTTCAGCATCAATAATCCTACTAACTATTAAGATCGACCGTTAGTACAGATTACATTATCTGAATTACAGGCTATAGATATGATCACATTCAGAAAGCTGATACAAATAGGTATTCCTATCGGGGAATCATTAGGGTGGCATTGGATCTCACAGTCCAAGGAGTCACACCCCAAGGGAGTCGAACATCTTCATTTCTAACAGTGCAAATGCGATCAAAGTTTCAGTAATAGCTTATATGAGTAAGATAAGATAACGGTGAGAACAGCGTGTCATCATTTGTGGATATATTGCATAATTTTTGCATGCATCCTTTGGGGTAACTGTAATACTGAATTAGGAGGGAATTGGTCCAGTTTTCATGTTTAAGGCTCCTATAGGCTAATTTTCATCAGTATCTTCTGCACAGTTAACCCTACAGGGCAGAATTTATATAATTGTTTTTAAACATGTAATAAAAAAACGGGAGGTCACCATTCTTTTTTTCTTAAACACTGTAGCAGTGATACAGATAAATGGAGCCATTTCGGTCCTTTGTTCACGAGACTGAGTGAGCGCAAAATATCGCTATTAACGTCTATTTCAGCCGTCATATCGCGACTAACCAACAGTATGCGTTCCTGTTGATTCAATGATGCAACTGCTTGAAGCAACATAGAGCTCGACACCCTCCATCCACCCTATGGAACACCGAGGACAGCACACAATACACAGACAGGACGCTTACCTTAGTGCAATAAAAACAATGTTAGCCACCACATTATCAATTTACTCTTGCTTCTCAGCTAAATACAATACAATACAATACAATACAAACTTTATTTATACTCAGAATTACAATATTTGCAACGCTAGCTCGGTAGAGCTAATATATTAAAAATAAAAAAATTAAAAATAGCGATGAAGGTAAAAGCAAAAAGGGCAAAAAACCCAGTAGCATAATAAAACTTAGACTTTGCAGAAGTGGCATTTATATGCATCGCCCGTCTTTAATAATGTCAGTTGTTTACCGGAGCTGATCTGGTCTTGAATGAGTGTAACCCAGAAGTTACAGTTCTGACATGCTGCCTAGTAACAGTGTTTTTTTGACTTAGATTATACCGGCAGAATTTCTTTTCGAACATATCGTTATTCAAATTGAATTGAATTGAATTGAATTTTTATTCACCAATCAAATGAATATGTATATACAAAAAATATGGTATAAATTATTACAAAATATTTGCAAACAATATAATCTACATGCAACGCAATAAAGTGATTGTCGGGAATAAAACCCCAGGGGGCTTGTTCTATCCCTGTAGGACAAGTGGGTAGCATTTATATAATTATATATATATATATATATAAATATATAGTGTATAATACACATTTCTAATTTACTTTATAATATAGGGTGATTAGTGAATATTAGCTCTCTGTTGACTTTATAAAAAATAATTTTATCGTTGCAGCCTTAGTTGCGATAATGGGGTTCAGATTTCCAGTAGATATATTTTTAGTTTGGATTTGAATAACGAGGTAGATTTCATACATTTGATCAGAGAAGGTAGTTTGTTCCACTCTCGAGGTCCTGTGGTTTTTGTGGTATAATATGACAAGTTTGATTTATAGATCAAATAAGGTGGATTCAGCCCATTCAGACATCTAAAAACCTCGATGGCAATTTTTTGCAATCTAGCCACCTCGAGACTTGGCAGATTTGCTTTCCTGAGCAAGGCTCCATAAGATAAATGGTTGGTCTTATATATAAAATTTAGAGCTCTATGCTGTAGCTTTTCTAACTTTTTAGTGTTTACAGCTCCACAGTGATGCCAAACCACAGGGCAATAACCAAAGTTTGACAGAACAAAAGACTTGTAAATTAACAATCTAGAAGCTTCATCCAAACAATTTGATATCCTCTTTAACACATTTAATTGCCTACTGGCATTTCTAATAATATTTGACACATGTCTGTCAAATTTTAGCTTGTTGTCCAGTTCAACACCCAACAGCTTCGTACACGGTGTGCTATTTACAGAGCAGCTGTTGATATCCACATTTATGTCCCCTACATCACAAGATGTCATAATTTGAAATTTTTCAGGGTTAGCTTGCATTTGATTTGTTTCACACCATAAAAGTATATCTGAACTTGTTTGAAGCAACAGGTACCTGTGCCCAACAGGCACCCAACAACCACTCACTGTTCATGAGAGGATAGGGTGGAGAAATGAGCTCGAGGTGGGGATGACAGGTGATATCACGTTGACAGTATATGTCCTACTCCATTCTGAAAGCGCTTGTACAAAAACATAAATGATTCCGTTGTATCAGCTATCAATATTTTATTTAGTTCTGTTCAATTTTGAGGTATCGGAATAACAAGCGTCAGATCCGATATTCAATATTCAGTCGTTGACCACAAAATAATTTTCATGGGTTCAAACAACCTGTAGGCTATACGCAACTGAACAGCCAGAAACGTTTCGATCAGGCGATGTAGAATCGGCCATACACGATTAACTCACGAACATTTACTAAAAAAGAGCCAATCCCAATGTGTATTCCATGCTATGAAGATATCACGGTGAATCATATTCTTATCAAATGCGTAGATTTTAAGAGTGTAAGAGATGTTTTTGTATTGAGCGACTACTTTGAAAGACCGTTTTAGTCGGGTGAGGGAGGACTGCATCTTGGGTTATTTGAGAGAAATCGGTTCGTTGCATAAGTTTTAATGTGTGTATGTTTTAATGCGTTGGCTGGAGTACTTAGCATTTTGTTTGATCGTCGCTATATAGTTGAAATATTGCTGAACGCGACATTAAACCTGAATTATCTCTCTCTCTCTCTCTCTCCACAAAAGAATTTCCGTGTCAATAATAAATCGAAAGATCGTTTTCATAAGACAGTTAGCATGAATTCTAGTTATGCCCTGAAAAGCCCACAAGATTGTTTGCTGCAAGACAAAATCGGTCAACAGACTTAATAAACTTCTAATGGAAGCGTTTGGTGGTATATAGCCTTGTTTTGTCAAGCTTCTGCAGTAAAATTCTGTTGCTTGGACTGAAATTGAGGCATTTGCACTGGATCTAGCAAAGGCTATTAGTCGAGATATTTATACCGGGTATGGAGGTCTTTATGGAATATTGCTATCCAGAAATGGGGAGTTAACTATGTCAAATTTGTGATGGTCTCTTTCTTCGTAGACTCGACGTGAGAAAAATGTATTTTCTTTCGT
This sequence comes from Hanleya hanleyi, assembly GCA_036873755.1. Taxonomy (NCBI): domain Eukaryota; kingdom Metazoa; phylum Mollusca; class Polyplacophora; order Lepidopleurida; family Hanleyidae; genus Hanleya; species Hanleya hanleyi. Next base: position 320,494 of record JAVTVY010005369.1, read on the forward strand.
GTAAAAGGTACGGGTTCAAATATGATGTTCCAGACAATCGGTACTGTTCAGAATCAACCGTATTCCCGGGTTTGAATGCAAGAGACCGAGAGATGCTTTGATGTGAAGTCATATGGCTGCTTTTTGTCGCCAGAGGTCGTCAGTTTTCCCCACCTCTTGCAATTATTTCTCCATAATCGTATGAAACTGAACGTGATCTCGTTTAACTCCATAGCAACACTCGCACTAAAAAACATACAGTGACCACGTGCATCAATACTATAACTACATGAGAATTTAGGGCTTAGGAATAACTTGTTCTTGATTGATTGAAACTCCCAGTACATAAAAATAATAACATAATTCTAATAGTATACATATTATTATTGTAAAGCGAAGTGAATTATTGTTCAAGAACACAAAAAATTATGTATGACGAACTAACTATTCAGTGCCTATGTACTGGTGTACAAAAAGTATAATCGACAAACTCTCCGGGGAATATAAATGTATTTGTGTCAACATATCCACTGATGCGGGAAGGACAAATGTACTAATATATTGTTTTATACCTTTCACAAACTCAGAGGTGATAATTCCAACAATTATTCATATCTGATATTTTCATTAACTGGTCAATCTATTAACTTCAAGAGGACAAATGCCACCATTAGATTTTCAGCAGATGTTAAAAACTCAATGCGTCACTAAATTTAGCGCTACCGGTTTTATTAATCGTACACTTTCCTTAACCAACATAAATGCAGCTTGGTGCCATTTATTGTCCTCCGCCGCAAAGTAGTGGGAAGACTTGTAAATGCTAGCCTTCCGTCTGTCATTCCGTCATTCCGTCCCTCCGTCATTCCGTCCGTCCCACCTCTTGTGAACACGATATCTCGAGAACAATTCGACCAATCGACTTCAAACTTGAGAAGGTGATTTTGATTTTCACTGAGGAACGGAATCCAATATGGCTGCCATTGGCCAACTTTTAATCAGTGAGTAACACTGTCTGGACGTTATAAAATCCGCCAACCTACTTATTTAGCATTTCTTCCTTAAATCTACAAATCAATGTACCTAGCTCGTATAAAGCGAACACAAGATCCATGATGCGACCCAAACTACAATGTACCTATCGCTTGCGATTATTTGATGCTGAATTTTCTCGGTCGCGTGGTATTCCACGATCCACACGTCGACTGGTTTCCTTCAAATTTATAAACCTCACCATCCACAAATCCATATGCAGCTACACTCTAACCTCAGAAGGTGTAAAAAAGGTGTAAAAAAGGTGTAAATCAAACGTTTACACCTTCTGGGTTCATGTTTACACCCTTAGGAGGTGTAAATAAGGTGTAGAAAAGGTGCAAATGTATGAAGATTGATTCCAACCCTGCTTTTACACCCGTAAAGGTGTAAATTTATTGGAAGGTGTTAAAAAGGTGTAAATACTTAATTTTCCATACACATTTGGAACTTAATCAACATTTTTAAGCACCCCAACTTTTTACACAAAACTAAATCAATGGATCTAACAATTTGACCTGTCTCTCCAACATTTGTGCAAAAATTCTGAAGGAAATATTACAAAAAAACGAGCTGCAGACCATAAGAGTCAATCCCCCCGTCAGTTTCACGAGGGAGTGAATATTGAACAGTCGCTCAAGTGTTTTCACTCAAGGTTGGGCCCAACACTACATAGGGGTAGGGGGGGACGTTCTGAGGTTTTGAATATCAACATTGTATAGTGAATGTTATGTATCATGCAGAGTCGACAAAAGCACAAAAGCACGTTGTTACCACCCTCTCCGACCCCTTTTGACACACCAAAATCATAATCCGCGGCCTGCCTTTGTCTCATATCCCTTTGACGCTAACGCCAAGCTTTGGTTAAATTGTACATATCGGTGATAATTCTATTGCTCAATTAGTTTTTTAATTTATTCTGCCAATGCCTAACAATATATGCATCGCTTCTATTGTTCATTAATTTGTAAATAAGCATGGCTCCGCTTCTCATGCTGTTATTTATTTTAATATTTAGCACTGCAAAAGATCTTAAATTAACAACATGTACCGTGAAGTTTAGATAAAATATTGAGTTGATGGGCCGCGAAATCCGTATGGGAAGCGGCTCTTAAACTACAATTTCAATCAATCATGCTGTCCGCCATTTCCAATATATGCACACGCGATATTACTTCCAAACAAACATATATTAGGATAAATTACGTACATCCGGTTTTTTTTTCATGTCGTTCGTTCGGTGATGTTCTGTCCATCAAAGTGGACTTTCTGTGAGATGGCGACTTGCCCGCTGTTGATCGGGGAGAACCGAAAGAAAATCGCTTTACCTTTTGCAACTCCCAGCCTGTCGGACCTTGAAGATCATATTTCACAGAATGCTACCTTAGCTGATCTAATTGGCATTAACGACGTAACCTTCCAGGTAAATATGCCATTTTTCATATTTGTACAATATAATTGCCCCTGTGAACCCAGGTCGGAGCAGGGAGATGCATGTAAATATGTATGTATTTAGAGGCTGAAGAAAATGTTACATCTTACAGACAATTTATACCGGAGAATATATTTTTATACTGTCGGAAAAGCTGATCGAAACTTAGTTCAACTATGCTAAAAATGTGACTCGATTGAGTATTTTCTGTTGCTCTCGGTATTTCATTCAACTTTTACCGACAGAACAGAACAAGCTCGAAACTTTGTTGAATCAACATACATGCGGGAAAATACGGTGCTATGATAACATACACTTCTGCGAAATTTGATTAATATAATCTGCTCAGAGATATTGTTTGACCCAATCAACTTAGTGACGCTTGAAAATATAGAAATTCTATTTAAATCTCATCAATAGTATGCCCCTATATGAGATAAAAACGAGTCATAACTGGTTAGCCTGGTGCCCTGATTATGGAGGTGCTTGTTACCCTATGCCATAGTGTTCGGGAACCAGATTATAAATGATACTAGTCAATGCGCATGCTCACAAGGATCACGTGGGAGAAAATGGAGGGCGGTTTGATTTTCTTCGAGAAGGCTTGTTTCAAACTTTGCGAAATCGTGTCGATTTAGCCCACTATAGTCACACATATTTGTAAGTATTATCTTCATTAGATAGGAGTGCAACTACCTCGAACACGTCACTGTTGAAAATGTGCTCCAAAATGTTCAGCTCGCATAAAACTGGGAGTTCGTTCAATGAATGCGAATCCAAAATGGCGGCATAAACTTGTTCATTGATAGCTTTGCTCAGTTCAATGCAGTACTTATAGTGAATTTTAGTACACAGTGGAATAGGAATAGTTAAAAAACGCCCAGCCACTTGGAACATCATGGAACGTTTGAGATATTTTTAGGTATTATTTACCCTTACTATTTACTCATATAATTTTACTAATATGAAACCAGAATTATATGATGTTTCAGAAGAGCCGGGCTGGACTGGAGGATCGGTTCTTGTAGGTTCTCTTCAACCCCTACGACTTAGTTTCGTGGGTATATGACGGCTTATTTTAGTGGCTATATGAGACAGATTGACTGATAAATTGTTTGCCACTTAGTTAAATGTGATTTATTTATTTTCCAGTTGTATGATGCTGATTTTGAAGAGTTCATGGACATCGAGCACCACGATGAGATACCGGGAAAGTTCGAAATCCAGATATTACAACATACGACAACAGATTGAGCATTTCACAATGTCCCAGAGCGTACTGATAAGAAGGTATCAACGATTCGTGTTCTCCATTGATACCCAATGTATTCGTACCACGAAGCATTGTTTGGGGGTGAATCACTGTTATTCACAGACCATGAAAATATAATAATTAATTATGGCAGAACTAATGAAATATCCTAGTATTTTGAAATCTGACCGGAACCTTTGCTAATTTTAATAAGTCTTATAATTATTATTCACTTCTGGTTTTGTAGCTACACTGTGATCAATCGTTCCAGTTCAAGGAATATGTGGATACATGTATATTTGATTCACCCTGTTTCTATGCAGACTACGCAGGATATAGCCAGTTACTTATGTGCGTCTTTAAATCGCAGTTGAAAAATTAATATTTTTCCCCATTTCAGGAGAGCACAGGCACTGGTCCAAGTGACACCGTGGAAATGCATTTTCAACATGAATGATCAACTATGTAAGTCAACTTTCTTACAGTCTGATTACCGTAGTTTTGTTTCTTTTCCAAAGAATGTAAATTTTTATTCAGTTACATGAGCTGGGTTCGACGGGTGGCACTGAATAAGAGACCGATAATTATAAAGGACAGACCTATACTAGATTACGGCCTCTAAAAGACATAATTGGTAGCTTGTGGTATTTTCTTGTGAAAACAGCTGTTGAAAGCGTAAAACGGTGTGGCAATCAGCTTCCCGCTAGGCCCTACGGGGAGCGGCACACGGCCGATTCACCCACCTGTGTGTCTAACACCTTCCATGCACTCCCAGCGGACCGGTTCGGCCGGTGTGTTTATGCAAGAGCAGTAGCTACTTTGACAGATTCCACGAATTGGAACAAAGAGCTCGCTTTTCATGAGCAGCAGTGATACCAGTATTAATATTAATATAATTAATATTATTAATATATTAGTATTATTATTAATATGACCCGATATTGTATGAAATTTATCAGACACGAAATGACAAATTACGGTACAGGAAGTGACAGAAGGCAATAAAAAGCTATATTTATGGGCGGAGAAAGGCATATTTCTATTTCACAGTTCGGGCAGTAACAGTAAGAAGAAAAGAAAGTAAAAAAACTGAAGAAAAGATCCATCCGTCTCATTCCCACCTACCACACAGAGATGAAATATATAAGGAGAATCCTGTTGAAATATTGACATTTTATCAAATCATGTGAATCACACACAACGAAAGTCTGGGAAAACCCAGTAATTGCATACAGAAGGAGGAAGAATTTGAAAGAAATGTTAAAGAAATCAAAACAATGAACATTGTGAATTGATACGTTATTTTACTGAAATAACTCGAATAAACCCGGAACACTTGTTTCATTCAACTTTATTTGTGCTCAATATGCTCCTATAATATCAAGTATGTGTAATATATATCAGGAGAATTTGAAGCTGCAGGTCGGGGCGCTGGGCGAGTATGGCGGGCGAATTGATCGTGCGATTCGGCCGTGCGACGCGCTTCCTAACGTAACGGGCGCAGCTAAATGCGATACGGTTTTGCGCTATAAACGATCAGTTTTTATGAGAAAATCCCACAAAGTACCAATTATGTATTCTCAAAGTCGTAATCAATTATACTTAGGTATCGGTCTGTATGTTTTTAGTACCGGTCTGTATCGGAAGGTAATGAGGGTGGATCAATGAGGGTGCCCGGGTTCGACTACTGTGTTGGGATTGACATTTTAAAACATATTTACAATTTGTTTCTGTGTATATTCCCAGTTTACAAAAATGGAACTTTAATGCATCAAGTGATGAGCAACATTTACATTGTGGGATTAGTTTATCAGTTGTGGTTCTTACTGGTTGTAGGATCGGGCCTAGCAGCAGAACACCTACTCTCGGTCGAGCCATTGGACTTTGCTCTGACAGCCTTTGATAAAGACGCCACCTGGACACTCGAAAAGCAAAGCAAACAGACCCTTCCACAGCTCAAAGGCGGGGAATTATTGATGGCCATTTTTCTTACCTGTTTTACCCTACTCTCTCTGAGAGTTTTTGAGGCTGAGGCACCCCAGAAGGTTATGTACAAAAGTATTCCATGAGAGTTGGTGAAAGTTGGAGGCATAAGTTACATGAACATAACGTGCTCAATTTAGGCTGGGTTGGGATGCTTGTAGTTTTAATCGTTTGAACTTTGTGCTTCCAGGGATTGAGAGTGAACTATGATATCAGGGAGGGTTAACATGAAATGACCAGTGTAAATGTGCGTTTTGTGATTTCCCTAATAAAATACATCATGCATATATTCTGTGTTAATGTTCTGAACACCCATGGAAGGTGTAATGTGAGCAAAAAAGGTGTAACTTAACACCTTTTCGAGAAGGTGTAAATTTACACCTTTTGGAGAGGGTGTTAATTCACACCCAAAAGGGTGTTAGCCCTGGGACAAGCCATTTACACCCCGTAGAGGTGTAATTTACACCTTCTGGGGTAAGAGTGTACAGACTTACATTCCGGTATTACACTACCCATTACTGCTTCCCAAATCTCAACGTAATATTGTCTCAACAATTCCAGATAAACGTCTCTTTCCACATACACATATCCACTTTCCAAGTTATATTTAAGGAGATATTGGAAGCGTATATGCTGAACGCTCTCAAACAGGCTACCTGGCGGAGGACTGCTAGCTACTCAGCTTGTTGATCAGTAAAAGGCCTGCCAGCTTACACTTCATGAATCAAGGTGGTGTTGTGAAATCGATGAATTTAGCAAAACATTTTCAACGAACTGCATAACCGACAGCCGCCAGGTGTTTTCGAAGATATGGGGTGACGTCAGTCAGCTCAACCGGCAACTCAAAGTGCCATTTCCACGCTCATGTTCAAACGCTCGGTACTCGCTGTACTCCTGTCTCTGCTTCAGTAATGTAAGTAAGTGAAATTCATAAAATTCGGCAAATTCTATGTTCGATATGTGCAAAATTATTGGTGCTACGCCCATCTTAAGCATTGCCCACAAGCATTTTCCTGCGATCTGGGTGATATGGTGGTCACATATATCTCACTTTTAAAATCGTTTCGCATGAGCTTAATTTAACCCTATCTGGACTGTTTTTTGCGACCTCTCCAAGTTTGGATGAGGCCATTTCTTCCCATCCAAAATATTTGTTCTTATCCCTTAAGCTAGGGGGCGGAAACTTACCACACTATACCCTTGGGCCAAGATTTAATACACTCGTTACTCTACAAGTTTTATTCAACAATGAACAAAACAGAATTTAAAGAACATTGAGAAACCATAAGTGGAACAAGTATTCAATATGGAGAACTCTGGAAAACCCTGCAACATGTGAGCAGATTATACTAGCGTTCTCATACAAAAAGTAAACAATCCCTTCTGAAAAGATGCATTAAAATCGTGGGGTGTTCTTTGAAGAGGAAATCTGGTATACACGTATTTGTAGGACATCACGTGACAACCTGACAGCCACTCTGAATATAAGCTTTCTCCTGTCAATCAAATAAAGTACAGAGCTGAATTCATAAAGACAAAAGTAAGGGGAACTTAGATTATTTCTCACGTTACACTCTTACCCCAGAAGGTGTAAATTACACCTCTACGGGGTGTAAATGGCTTGTCCCAGGGCTAACACCCTTTTGGGTGTGAATTAACACCCTCTCCAAAAGGTGTAAATTTACACCTTCTCGAAAAGGTGTTAAGTTACACCTTTTTTGCTCACATTACACCTTCCATGGGTGTTCAGAACATTAACACAGAATATATGCATGATGTATTTTATTAGGGAAATCACAAAACGCACATTTACACTGGTCATTTCATGTTAACCCTCCCTGATATCATAGTTCACTCTCAATCCCTGGAAGCACAAAGTTCAAACGATTAAAACTACAAGCATCCCAACCCAGCCTAAATTGAGCACGTTATGTTCATGTAACTTATGCCTCCAACTTTCACCAACTCTCATGGAATACTTTTGTACATAACCTTCTGGGGTGCCTCAGCCTCAAAAACTCTCAGAGAGAGTAGGGTAAAACAGGTAAGAAAAATGGCCATCAATAATTCCCCGCCTTTGAGCTGTGGAAGGGTCTGTTTGCTTTGCTTTTCGAGTGTCCAGGTGGCGTCTTTATCAAAGGCTGTCAGAGCAAAGTCCAATGGCTCGACCGAGAGTAGGTGTTCTGCTGCTAGGCCCGATCCTACAACCAGTAAGAACCACAACTGATAAACTAATCCCACAATGTAAATGTTGCTCATCACTTGATGCATTAAAGTTCCATTTTTGTAAACTGGGAATATACACAGAAACAAATTGTAAATATGTTTTAAAATGTCAATCCCAACACAGTAGTCGAACCCGGGCACCCTCATTGATCCACCCTCATTACCTTCCGATACAGACCGGTACTAAAAACATACAGACCGATACCTAAGTATAATTGATTACGACTTTGAGAATACATAATTGGTACTTTGTGGGATTTTCTCATAAAAACTGATCGTTTATAGCGCAAAACCGTATCGCATTTAGCTGCGCCCGTTACGTTAGGAAGCGCGTCGCACGGCCGAATCGCACGATCAATTCGCCCGCCATACTCGCCCAGCGCCCCGACCTGCAGCTTCAAATTCTCCTGATATATATTACACATACTTGATATTATAGGAGCATATTGAGCACAAATAAAGTTGAATGAAACAAGTGTTCCGGGTTTATTCGAGTTATTTCAGTAAAATAACGTATCAATTCACAATGTTCATTGTTTTGATTTCTTTAACATTTCTTTCAAATTCTTCCTCCTTCTGTATGCAATTACTGGGTTTTCCCAGACTTTCGTTGTGTGTGATTCACATGATTTGATAAAATGTCAATATTTCAACAGGATTCTCCTTATATATTTCATCTCTGTGTGGTAGGTGGGAATGAGACGGATGGATCTTTTCTTCAGTTTTTTTACTTTCTTTTCTTCTTACTGTTACTGCCCGAACTGTGAAATAGAAATATGCCTTTCTCCGCCCATAAATATAGCTTTTTATTGCCTTCTGTCACTTCCTGTACCGTAATTTGTCATTTCGTGTCTGATAAATTTCATACAATATCGGGTCATATTAATAATAATACTAATATATTAATAATATTAATTATATTAATATTAATACTGGTATCACTGCTGCTCATGAAAAGCGAGCTCTTTGTTCCAATTCGTGGAATCTGTCAAAGTAGCTACTGCTCTTGCATAAACACACCGGCCGAACCGGTCCGCTGGGAGTGCATGGAAGGTGTTAGACACACAGGTGGGTGAATCGGCCGTGTGCCGCTCCCCGTAGGGCCTAGCGGGAAGCTGATTGCCACACCGTTTTACGCTTTCAACAGCTGTTTTCACAAGAAAATACCACAAGCTACCAATTATGTCTTTTAGAGGCCGTAATCTAGTATAGGTCTGTCCTTTATAATTATCGGTCTCTTATTCAGTGCCACCCGTCGAACCCAGCTCATGTAACTGAATAAAAATTTACATTCTTTGGAAAAGAAACAAAACTACGGTAATCAGACTGTAAGAAAGTTGACTTACATAGTTGATCATTCATGTTGAAAATGCATTTCCACGGTGTCACTTGGACCAGTGCCTGTGCTCTCCTGAAATGGGGAAAAATATTAATTTTTCAACTGCGATTTAAAGACGCACATAAGTAACTGGCTATATCCTGCGTAGTCTGCATAGAAACAGGGTGAATCAAATATACATGTATCCACATATTCCTTGAACTGGAACGATTGATCACAGTGTAGCTACAAAACCAGAAGTGAATAATAATTATAAGACTTATTAAAATTAGCAAAGGTTCCGGTCAGATTTCAAAATACTAGGATATTTCATTAGTTCTGCCATAATTAATTATTATATTTTCATGGTCTGTGAATAACAGTGATTCACCCCCAAACAATGCTTCGTGGTACGAATACATTGGGTATCAATGGAGAACACGAATCGTTGATACCTTCTTATCAGTACGCTCTGGGACATTGTGAAATGCTCAATCTGTTGTCGTATGTTGTAATATCTGGATTTCGAACTTTCCCGGTATCTCATCGTGGTGCTCGATGTCCATGAACTCTTCAAAATCAGCATCATACAACTGGAAAATAAATAAATCACATTTAACTAAGTGGCAAACAATTTATCAGTCAATCTGTCTCATATAGCCACTAAAATAAGCCGTCATATACCCACGAAACTAAGTCGTAGGGGTTGAAGAGAACCTACAAGAACCGATCCTCCAGTCCAGCCCGGCTCTTCTGAAACATCATATAATTCTGGTTTCATATTAGTAAAATTATATGAGTAAATAGTAAGGGTAAATAATACCTAAAAATATCTCAAACGTTCCATGATGTTCCAAGTGGCTGGGCGTTTTTTAACTATTCCTATTCCACTGTGTACTAAAATTCACTATAAGTACTGCATTGAACTGAGCAAAGCTATCAATGAACAAGTTTATGCCGCCATTTTGGATTCGCATTCATTGAACGAACTCCCAGTTTTATGCGAGCTGAACATTTTGGAGCACATTTTCAACAGTGACGTGTTCGAGGTAGTTGCACTCCTATCTAATGAAGATAATACTTACAAATATGTGTGACTATAGTGGGCTAAATCGACACGATTTCGCAAAGTTCGAAACAAGCCTTCTCGAAGAAAATCAAACCGCCCTCCATTTTCTCCCACGTGATCCTTGTGAGCATGCGCATTGACTAGTATCATTTATAATCTGGTTCCCGAACACTATGGCATAGGGTAACAAGCACCTCCATAATCAGGGCACCAGGCTAACCAGTTATGACTCGTTTTTATCTCATATAGGGGCATACTATTGATGAGATTTAAATAGAATTTCTATATTTTCAAGCGTCACTAAGTTGATTGGGTCAAACAATATCTCTGAGCAGATTATATTAATCAAATTTCGCAGAAGTGTATGTTATCATAGCACCGTATTTTCCCGCATGTATGTTGATTCAACAAAGTTTCGAGCTTGTTCTGTTCTGTCGGTAAAAGTTGAATGAAATACCGAGAGCAACAGAAAATACTCAATCGAGTCACATTTTTAGCATAGTTGAACTAAGTTTCGATCAGCTTTTCCGACAGTATAAAAATATATTCTCCGGTATAAATTGTCTGTAAGATGTAACATTTTCTTCAGCCTCTAAATACATACATATTTACATGCATCTCCCTGCTCCGACCTGGGTTCACAGGGGCAATTATATTGTACAAATATGAAAAATGGCATATTTACCTGGAAGGTTACGTCGTTAATGCCAATTAGATCAGCTAAAGTAGCATTCTGTGAAATATGATCTTCAAGGTCCGACAGGCTGGGAGTTGCAAAAGGTAAAGCGATTTTCTTTCGGTTCTCCCCGATCAACAGCGGGCAAGTCGCCATCTCACAGAAAGTCCACTTTGATGGACAGAACATCACCGAACGAACGACGTGAGAAAAAAAACCGGATGTACGTAATTTATCCTAATATATGTTTGTTTGGAAGTAATATCGCGTGTGCATATATTGGAAATGGCGGACAGCATGATTGATTGAAATTGTAGTTTAAGAGCCGCTTCCCATACGGATTTCGCGGCCCATCAACTCAATATTTTATCTAAACTTCACGGTACATGTTGTTAATTTAAGATCTTTTGCAGTGCTAAATATTAAAATAAATAACAGCATGAGAAGCGGAGCCATGCTTATTTACAAATTAATGAACAATAGAAGCGATGCATATATTGTTAGGCATTGGCAGAATAAATTAAAAAACTAATTGAGCAATAGAATTATCACCGATATGTACAATTTAACCAAAGCTTGGCGTTAGCGTCAAAGGGATATGAGACAAAGGCAGGCCGCGGATTATGATTTTGGTGTGTCAAAAGGGGTCGGAGAGGGTGGTAACAACGTGCTTTTGTGCTTTTGTCGACTCTGCATGATACATAACATTCACTATACAATGTTGATATTCAAAACCTCAGAACGTCCCCCCCTACCCCTATGTAGTGTTGGGCCCAACCTTGAGTGAAAACACTTGAGCGACTGTTCAATATTCACTCCCTCGTGAAACTGACGGGGGGATTGACTCTTATGGTCTGCAGCTCGTTTTTTTGTAATATTTCCTTCAGAATTTTTGCACAAATGTTGGAGAGACAGGTCAAATTGTTAGATCCATTGATTTAGTTTTGTGTAAAAAGTTGGGGTGCTTAAAAATGTTGATTAAGTTCCAAATGTGTATGGAAAATTAAGTATTTACACCTTTTTAACACCTTCCAATAAATTTACACCTTTACGGGTGTAAAAGCAGGGTTGGAATCAATCTTCATACATTTGCACCTTTTCTACACCTTATTTACACCTCCTAAGGGTGTAAACATGAACCCAGAAGGTGTAAACGTTTGATTTACACCTTTTTTACACCTTTTTTACACCTTCTGAGGTTAGAGTGTAGGGTCCAGCGAAGATACTCATTATGACTGGGATATTAGTCACCGAAAAAATGACGACTGGTCATTCTCTCCATGTCACAGCAAAACAGGTATGTCGATTTTGCTTATATCTTAGGCAATACATGTCAGTTGAGAAAATTAACGATTATTCCGTCCCTTTCCTGTTGATCCACTGGATGGAGATTTACACACTCACAATAGTCGTTCTCAATTCTGAAACTTATGTGCCTGATATGTATACAACATAATCTATATCTGTTTGCACCGAGTTATATGGGAGTTACGAGAGGTTAAATATATATGGCTTAAATGTGTTTTCTTTGCTTAATAGTAAAATATTTTGAATTATACAATTTCGGGTAGAGTTGATCAACTTGGCAAGTTGCTTTGCCATGTTTTTCAGTGGCAGTACTATGGTCTCGAATTGTAAGTTCTCCAAATTGTAAATGAATATTGCTGAATGGAATTACAATTTGATTTTTCCAGTCTAATGTTTACAAATGCATGAGGTATAGCTGCATTTAATTTTGCCCATGAAGCAATGCAGCAAAATTGCAGGACCTCTTGATGTATAGTTATCGAGAGATCAATGGAAGGAGGCACACCAAACTATTACCCCAAATCCAGATTTACTCACAGCTAATACATGTAGTTCAATTAAACAAACTTGTAAGTCACGGGCAATGAACCAAAAAGTGAACGCCACATTAAATTTAACTATCTGTCTATCCTTGTATCAAGAAGTCACTTAAAACGTGCTGGTTTTATATTGTATGGCTCGTCATATTGTATGACCGTGGGCTGAACATTGAATGAGTAATACAGAAGTGCTTTGTGAGACTTGACAGTATCTCGGTTTTCTATCGTAACACAAATACTTTTGAAATGTAAAGGAACCTACGATATATAGCGTTTACCCACGTTTGCTTCAGTCGTCACATGAACGAATTGAATGATTTAGAAGCCACACGATACCTTTACGGATCAGCTTGATATTATGGCGGTTATTCGATGTCTTTTTTGCTTTTTCAAACAAATATATAACAATTTGAATGGAAACTCTGGCAGAGAAATCTGCTAATCAGGAAACAGTTTTGGTACACTTGTCGTGTCAAAGTCTGATTTAGGTAACGCCTGCGTCTCAGATGAACCCCCCACTTTTTAGAGGTTCCAAGAGCGAGCAACATTCCTATTATGGCGGCTTTGCGAGGTAATTCGATTTTGCGGAAAAAATGCGAATACCTTTCATCTGAAAATTTCTGACACTTTTATGAGTTTTTATGTGAGAAAACTTGGTTTGCTTTCGGCATATCAACAGTGTTTTTGAGTACTCGTAAATACATGCATTTGTATTGTTGTGTTAGATATGTCACTAATCAAAACCATTTCTCAACATATTGCTGTTCCATTATCTTTTATTATTAACTTATCTTTCCAATCAGGTATAGTTCCTGATCTTCTGAAAATTGCCAAATTCACCCCTGTTTTCAAATCTGGCGACACTAATTCTATTGCAAACTATAGGCCCATATCTGTTTTACCCTGTCTAAGTAAGATACTAGAGAAACTTGTCGCCACAAGGACAAATTCGCTTCTGGAAGAAAACAGCATAATTTGTCCCAGTCAGTACGGATTTCGTGCGAACCACTCAACCTCTCTAGATGTACTGTCTCTATACGACCAGTTAATCAATGCAAAAGATTCAAAGAAATATAGTATTACCACATTTTTGGACTTATCCAAAGCGTTTGATACAGTCAACCACGAAATACTTTTGCACAAACTTCAATATTATGGTTTTAGGGGAAAGGTAAATGATTGGTTTCGTAGTTACTTAACTTCTCGATATCTCTTTAAGAACACACTACCTGAGCATCATGCAATTTCCTGTGGTGTGCCTCAGGGCTCGATACTTGGTCCTCTTCTCTTTTTGATTTATATAAATGATATTCTTAAAGCTTCCACTGTTCTTAATATTATATTGTTTGCTGACAATACAAGCGCCACATACTCTAACACCGATCCATCTATTCTAATCAAAACAATGTATGATGACATAATCAAGCTTCAAGATTGGTTCTCCTGTAATAAACTGTCATTGAATATAATAAAAACGAAATACATGATTATCAAACCAACACGAAAATCAGGATCCAATCTTCCTAAACTTCCCGTCTCAGGCCAAGACATCGAACACGTAGACAGTTATAGATCAGCTATGTTCAAAACTGTCGAGAAATGTTGGTGTAATCAATAACATAAAACACTGCCTAACCAAGCAAACATTAATGACTCTTTATTATTCCTTATTTTACTCCTATATTTCTTATTGTAACGTGTGTTGGGCCAATACTTACTCTTCCCATCTTCAACCACTTGTCTTATTACAGAAGAGACTAATTCGAATCGTCATCTTTAGCGACAAATACTCCCATACTGCGCATATATTCAAACGGACTAATATATTACCAATGGGAAAAATGAACGATTACCTCACCTTAATATTTGTCCACAAATTTTTCCACCATAATTTTGTTCTTCCTTTCGCGTATCATAATTACTTTATAAAACAATCCTCTGTACACAACTATCCAACCAGGCACTCACATTTCAATCTGTTCAGCACATCTTGCCCATCTCAACTCTCTAGTATGAAATTGAAAGGCCCACAAATCTGGAACATTCTCCCAGCTAATTTAAGTACATTACTTCAAAATCCCTATTTAAAAGGGAGCTAACGAAAAATATTATGAGCGCAACAGAGAGTGATCATCACACTCGGTAACTCAATATCACTTTATTTGAAAGGTACACATTATTTATTATATCTGATTATTTAACCTATTGCTGACATGGATACATGTACTTATTATCTTCACAGGACAATTCATATTTAATGGTACAACTGCACAATGTCTGACTATTTCTATTCACCATCTGTTTTTTATAATTATACTCTCGCTGTTTAATGTTTTACAACATATATATTCTTAGGGATAAAACAAAACCGCATTCCACATTGATTTATATGCATATCTTCTCTGTATGGTGAATAAAATTTCAATTCAATTCAATTCAAATTTCAATTCAAATAGATAGGCATTGTTTCCCGATAATGATTCAAATCAAGAAAACTACATGACAGGATTCTAGTAGAGGATTTATGCGATTAATAAAAGGCGGTTCAGACGTTTTTCTTTTATTTCTAAGACTTGAAATCTGAAATCCCCGAGAGAATTTGATACGGAAAATTATGCTAAATTTTCTTTTAATTCCTTTTGATTAGGACAAATTTATCCTAGAAGGTTGAAATTTTCAAAAAATTATCTGTAGTTATCATCTCTTCAAACCAGTAAAAAATGTTCAATTCAGTGAAAACTTTGCGTGCAAGAAACGAAACGACCATAATGAAGGACGGTCATAATAGTAAGGTGATCCGTAGACCACAAGATATGATCATGAGAAAAGCACGTTATCCTTCTTCTACAATAATGTTCGGCTTTGGTTGACTATATGACCACGCAGACGATAAGAGGAACTAACATACACTACAGCCTAAATGGCTCTTAAGAATGTACGAGTTTCTCATTGACCCTGACCATAACCTTCTAACCGCAATCTTGCAATCCCACCCAAGACCTTCCCCCAAATGCATCGACTTGCACGAACAGAATGTTTTAATTTTCAATGATTTCCTGATTATTGTTCCCCAATGGCCATGACCTTTCGACATCAGTAGGTGTAATTTTGTCATAAGCTTCTAATATTGGGCGAGGCTCCCGGAGATTGACCTGGGGTGCCGTTGGGCAAACTCCAGGTCATGGTAAGAATAGGTCTCAGTTCCTCAGAGAGCTTGTCGTAAGCGGCGACCAACTGAGGCACCCATGGGAATCCCGGGTGTGAATAGGAATAGGACCCCACCAGTGGGTTCTCGGGCATTAAAAGAAATATGACTCTTCCCGTGTCGTTTCCGGGTGTGAAAATGAATAGGAACTAACGTCGTGATATGACTAAAATAGTGTTGAAAGCGACGTTGAATCATATTCACTCAATCACTCAAATATTCCGAAAGTTTGGTTACAATTTATATCCCTGAACAGTGATGTCAGTAATTTCCTAATTTTTTTGTCACAGTGACCTTGACCTGTAACCTTTAGCCTTTAGTGTATACGACATATGGTCTCCCACTAACGTATACACTACCTGATTTTGGGTCACTTCACCGAGTGACATTTGACCACAATTTTGCTAAGTTATATATCTTATCCTACTTTCCACTCACAAATAATTTTCTGATTTTTGGGTCATAGTGACGTTGTTCTATTGACCTGAATCTTTGCAAGTGTCATCTACATATCCCCAGAGCTATCCTAGGAAAGTTTGAGCAAAATGTTCCCTTTTATTTAAAAGTAATCCCTACCAGACCTGGGTCCTCTCTCCGGAACGACAGAAAATTGAGAGGTGACTTTGTAGTTTACGATATATATTGGGTCATGTTGTGCCTATTTGCATAATTCCAGGAGCAGAGAATCATGGGTATATTTAAAATGTCGACCATGGGGAGTACTAGAAAAGTGATGTTTTCGTCATTTCCTTACCAATTTTGCGGGAACATTATTATTTACTAATTTTTCCTGCAGTTTGTTAGAAGAAAAATATTGGGTATTTTACATTTTCTCGTACATGTAGAGCCTGACCCAAGGCTATAGTTTGGTAAGTTTCGGCCCAGTAGCTCAAAGGGTAAGAACAATATTTATGGGGGTGTGGCCGAACTGCCCCTTACCAGGCCTAGACAGGATCCAAATCGCACAGGCCAGATATGGTTGAGGAAATAATTACCGAAATTCGGGAGGAGGAGGAAAAAGAGGAGGAGGATATGCGTTCCAAATGAGCTGACAGCTATGGTTGGTGTAGTCCATGAAGAGGCTTTTGCCGATGTTTCTATTGTTGCTTTCTATCTTTTAAAGAAACGAGGTGGACGGACGTCTCGCAAAGCTGTAGTACTGTCCGCTGTCATCTCATTCGTAGTGACCGCCTGTATTGCCACCACGGTGTTTATGGCGATTTATTGGACCTCGGATTTTCGAAAACACCAATCCGATAGAAACAAAGAGGTAAGTCGACTGTGCAAATACTAAAATATACATATATTCCATGAACGTTGCACACTAGCAAAACTCGCATTCTTCCGTTCCGTATTGGGAAAATTTAAGTGTGAATCACGAGCGTATTTTATGCATCATAATCACCACACTTAAGGTTTTGATGTCCATAGGAATTATACATGAGCAACTTTGTTTTTGAGAATAACTTCTTTCAATTTAAGAAATGTTCTTTTCGTTACAGTGGATATCCTGGACCCTTGTGAAAGACGGGAAAGTTCTGCACACATCGGCTTTATTTGACGAGGAGTCTCGAACTGGATTGTTTGTGTCTGCTGAGTGCAACAAGATAGGGGGAGATAACTCCATTGCTCTTCATGACTTTGATATGGTATTGTCACAGAACCTCGTATCAATTCATACGTTCATTGGTCGATTACACGGCTTGAGATAGCCATATCACGACAAACGGGTTTGAAATAATTCACACACGGATTTGAAACAGTTTGTAACCTGTTGCCCCTGACTACCGATCAAAACGAGGCTACGAAAATAAATCTGCTGCAGATCGCGAAAATGTCAACAAAGACATCTGTCGGACTCTACGTCTGGGCCTTTTCAGCTTTCTTTTAATGATGATTGTCTTTGAATTCGAGAATATACGACTAATATGAGAACGAATCCATTATTTGGTGACAAAATCTTCATCTAGATTTGAGGAATGGTTGATCGGGTTTTGTGGCCTGCTTGTGAAATTTCACAGGCAGGTCACAAAACCTGATCGACCCTTCCTCAAATCTAGATAACTCAAATTGTTCTATCACTGACCAACACGACGCGATATAGATTAAATTTTGAGGAGAGAATAAATGAGCTGTAAGCTAGAAGTGAACATGCCGACAGATGATGGCTTAAATTTGACATCAATACCTAATGTTGGGAATCTGTTGCGAAACGCTTTAGAATCCAGTTGTATTTAATGTGTTACGAGCGTTCGATGATTGTAAACCCTATGTGGTCTGGCTGTTGGGGATGAGAGCGGAGTGGGCGGGAGGGGGGTGGTATTCTCTTAGAGTTATATTTCCTACCGACACCAAAAAAGATTGCGAGCTGAAACTAGTATTGATTCCATTTGCATCCTCTCCTCAGAATATCATGGGTAAACTGTACGAAAATCGTTTATTATGCACTTCAGGCAAAAAAATAACCGCAAAAGCGTAACCTCGGAAAAATAAATGAATCGTTAAAAATTATGTTAGGACGACACGAGGACGTCATCGAAGCGGCCATTTTGTTTTTTCACACTTTCTGGTTGAGCATGATCCGAAGATATGGTGTGGAAACGTTCAGTGACCTATCTTCAAAGATAACAATATTATGTTGAGGACTGTGTGAGATTCACCTTATTCCCTGATTTAAAGACAAGTACAGGTCACCTTCTTTTTTTCCGCCTCCATACAGTTTTAAGAATTTCCTGTGAATCGTACTATGTCTACCTGCCGCCGTACCCTCTCCTACGGCATTGTTAACTTTGTGACTGGATCATTGGTACCTATGGTACTACAGGCATGTTTGTCCAAATATTGCCGTTTTATGATTATCATTCTTTCGACTTTCTAGGGACTCGTCGCCATCAGGAATTTCCGCGCCAATACTTGCTATGTGTCGAAAATAATAATCCCGGATTTCAACATCGCAAAGAAGAGGACCGAGGAGAAAATGGTAAATTTATAAGCCTTATTTGAACAAAATTCTTTGGTGCCGTGCCAGTCCACTGTATTCTGTTAAAAATACTCGGATTGGCTGTTTTTGCAGTCATTATTGAGGATTAATACAGAAAAATATAGCCCAGTAGATGTTAAAATGAACTGAATTTCATGCACGTCAACATCTTCTTTATTTCTTCTCGATAATAAACTTGGATATTAAGGATGACAAATTGTAGCGTTTTCCAAATGGCAAGATCCTCAAATAGGGATTACTAATTATTTTTTATTTCATCTGATTATTGCCATTGTTTTTTGTATGATAAACAAATATCAAATGTCAATCACCATGCTCTGTTAGACGGCCTTAGTTCCATCACGTCTGTACCCAGCCAATGGCTGTTCGAGGGCACAAAGACAGATCAGCGATACAGTGTTTTCATTTATCACCACATTAGTATTATATTTCCAAACCGGTTCAATGATGCAACCTAATGCAATGGCCATACAAATACAATCTATTTCAATGCATATACACCGGGCTTTAGATAGCGCGCGATTTGTAGCAAAGAAACAGATTGTTCATGCATGTTTGATGTGAATTACCCATGTTTACAGGGACGACAGGTGCCCATCCAGAAGTAGGAAAATACCGTGGCTCGTCCGACAAATATGACATCAGTAGAACTTGGACCGAGGCTGGCCAATTTCTGTTACGGCGCTGAGTCTCATTGGTTTGATATGAGACCGAGTAATGGTGAGTGGAGAAAACGTATGGTCATTTATCTGTAAATCAGTTACTGATTATCCAGAAAATTGTGTGACATTCGGACTGATGATTCATATGTGGTTCGTAACCGTATCTGGCCTAGGCGATTTGGGGGTGTATCGCCGTCTGGGGGCGGGGGGGGGGAGGACGGAAAGTGCCCCCTTTTTTTCGCTATCCCTAAGAATAGGGTGACGGAACTTTTCACATTGTATCCTTGAGTCGAGCTCTTTCAAAAAATGTAAAAAAAATCAAACATGGCCTCCAATGATGACGTCACATTCATCTTTGAGGAAGCCATTTCTGGGCTCAACAAATTTGTTTCTCAAAAAACTGCTAAATGTAATATAGAATGATTAGTTTTGCCTGGGCTAAATACGTTCTTGTCCTTTTAGGCCATAAAAATGGAATGGACAGAAAAGAGTGAAAACACAATTTTCTGGGATGCCACGCGCCCGTCATTTTGAATTTACCCATGATCCTCTACTCAGGGTATATTCAAATGGTCTTCAAAATCACACCAATCTGATAATCCAAAAAATCTGTCGAAATTCTAATCGTCCTCCTTGTCGTAGAGCCTCTTTTATATTTTACTTTTATTAACTTGTGATGACTCAATACATTGAAACCTGGACTCGAGGCCAGATTGGTCAAGTAGATATGACCGTGGCCGCAGGCCGAGTTCAAGTCTACCCGATCAATTCTGGCCAGGGCCATAAGTTAATAAGTGTTGTATAAAATAGTTTTTTTTTGTATTTTTGGTCATCAATATATCTCCGCGCCGACAACTCTCCTAATTATAATCTTAAACCACAGAGGGTTTTGAGAATTGTATCCCTTCAATCACGAGAGGCCGCCAATATTTCATTTTCCCGCGACTAAGAATTGTTTCCCTCAGATTAGGCCAGGGGTATGTATATCGTTGAAGACGTGGTCATTTCAGCAAGAACTGTGTTATAACGGTTGCTCGATGAGAAAAAAATTGGTTTTCAATGGATATATTACACCACTTCTGCATAATAGGAATAGTTCCCCAGAGAGGTACCAAACTTATTCTTCAAGTTTTCAGGAAGATACAGTTCATACATGCAACATAGAAGATATACTATATTACAAGCGTCTAGTCCGTCATTCATAATCCAGCCGTAGTCCATTAGAGAATATCCGCGTCCATAATCCAAAGACCTATTCCATATTCCATATAACAGTATTAGCACCAAATTCAAAAAGACAATCATTGTATTCATAAACATAGGCTTGTTTCCTGCAAGAGAGAAGCGGTCAACAGTTTTCAATGATGCCGGCAAAACCTCAGTCCAAAAATATCAAATCCGTATCGCTGATCAGTATTCTTAATCCATAGTATTCGTTGTAAAGTCGTCATCTAAAGAATGATGTATCTCAGTCACGCTGATGCCCTAGCATATGCTGATGTTGACGATAACAGGAACTAATCCTGGGCAGAATCAATGAAAGGAGTAACAACTCTGATAATAGTCATGGGGCTGTGTAGGGCCGAAGGGTCTAATGGTCCAGTTATAATACTGAAGAAGTATTTGAGCAAATGTATTGCCGTTTCCAGGGTGACAGGTTGTTTATTTAACTGCCCTAGGCTCTGAGAAGAAGATCAGAAGAAAACAATCCTGAAATAGTTCAGCTACTGAAGATAATTTGGTCTGATATATTCGCTAGATTTTGTAGCTGATATTCGTATATATGTTCAGATGTCATTTTCACAGAGTTTTTCTGTTTTAGAGCATGAATACAATATGGATACCATTCTGGGGTTGCCTCTGGGAGTTTTCATGAGAGGATGTCATAAATCTCTGGCTATCTCATGTACATTTTGGTTAATGCAGAAGAGAAGAATGTACGGCACACTTGTTACATATTGACAAGAAATTCAAATGTTCTAGGTTTCCATTCGTGTAGAAATTGTATTCACAGAATGGAACCCCTTCACCAGACCCTCTGTATGCCATGGATAGGCAGTTTTCATGTATGACCTAGATAATAGGACTGGTTCATCTGGCTGAACAGGCTCCCCCTGTTCAAGGCATCTGAATAAAAGTGACCTACATGTATTTATTACAAGCTAGAAACTATCTAAATGAGAATAAGTTCAGTGCTGAACAAATGGATAATTCCCAGCAATTTTGTTCTATAGATATAAATACTCACATAAACCTGTTGGTCTTCAGAATATACTTGACATTGTACTATTGTCAGAATTTGCAACCTTCCAAACTGTGGATGTACTGACAGCAGGATGTACATGTATACGTGTATAAGATTTATTAGAGGATGTACCAAGCATAGTTCCAGTCTATACAATTTATACACTGTATCCCAGACTGATGTTTTGGTCATTTTCTACTGAATGGTACACTTTCTATAATCCCCTGCTAATTTACAGATAGTTGCAACTTGCAGTGAAGACATGATATATCCTATCATTCGGTTTTATAACAAATAATGAATTTGTCCCATCTGTCATGTCTAGCTTATGATCTTTAGCTTTATTAATATTGTAGATGAACCTAGACAGTATCCAAAGTTATTTTATTGAAATATATGTGTTACATGTACATTTACAGCAATTTACCAGAGAGCCTTGTTCAGATAACTAGAGAAATGAGAGTGGATTGTAGTGTGAGACTAGACAAATTTACAAGGCTCTTCTCCATGGGACTGAACATCAAAGAGTTGGTAGAATTATTCCAACAGCCTAATTTGCTCATAATATAAATAGATCCGTTTCAGTGTCTAAGGCTCTAGTTTAAATTTGTAACCGGTGTCGGTCCAATAGTTAGGTTTAATATGGTTTTTCAAGACCATAAAACAGTTTTTCCAGCCTAAACTCTGTTCCAGATCTAGAAAACTAATTGTGATGATAGAAATATGTAGTGAATAACCTGAAAGAACATCGCTGTTATTGTATTTGCTGGAACACTTAAAATATGTTAACCGTACATGGCCTGGGGGGGGGGGCACTTTCCACTCCCCCCTCGTGTTGGTTTTTTGCTCGCATCTCCGGAACGACAAAAAAATGAGAGCTGATACTCCGTGACCTTGTAGACTATCATATTGAGTAAATTCAAAATGGCGACCATGTGGTGTACCTGAAAAATGATATTTTTGTTAGATTTCTTCAAAATTTGTACTTTTATGCAGGGAAAAGTGCGTAAAACATATTTCATTTCATAGCAGATTATTATTTACTAATTAATCATGTAGGTTTTGCGAAGAAATAAATAAAAAAAATAAAAAAAGATCGAAAAATCGGTCAAAAAATGTCTTTTAGAAAATGACGTCACTGTGGATTGTTTTTTGACATTATCCCGTAGAGCTTGATCCAAAGATATACTCTGGTAAGTTTCCGCCCGCTAGCCTTAGGGATAGCAATAATGTGTAGGGGGCACTCCCCCAGGCTGTGGTAAACCCCAAATCGCCCAAGCCAGATAGGGTTAGGTCTTTATGTGATCAACGTAATATGAAAATATCAGCCTCAAATAACCAGAAAAAAACGTCCTTGCGATTGGATTCTGTTGAAACAGCTACATGTAAATTGATTGGATGTTCTTGTGTGGGCAGGAAGGGAGAGGAGATAGTTAGAATCACCCCTCCCGTGTCCTTTTCGAGTATGACGCAAACGTAATATCAGAAAAGAACTGCGATATGGATATGGTCCTAGGTTAATTAGATCTGTGTTGTATAACTAACTATAGGGTGATGCAGAGTGGATCACACCCGGTTGTTCGGTAGATGTGGGGAATTCCTCGAATTACAAAGATATGAAGAACAATGTAGGGATAGCTACGTTTCATTATTCAATTTTGCTACTTAATTCGATTTCAATTTATTGTTGTGTGGTCTCATTTACTTTATTCTATCGAGCGTATCTTTCTATATATGTTCAATATCTTCTGCAGGTAAGATGAAGCGGGCCCAGGGCAGAAGATACCCAGAAGCTTATGTTATAAATGATGACATCCAGGGCTACATAGTAGTTGAAGATATCGTTATGTAAGCAGATTACATTTGACCCACATTGTCCGTCCAACTGTCGTATTCAAATTAGTGAAGCACATGTAAAATCTGTCTGTAATCTTTCTTCAAACTGTCACAAAATTCCCTTATTTTTCTATCGCCGATGCAGTTTTTGGTGAAACAATAATATTGCTTCAAATATTCAGTGGCATGGAAAATACACATCATTATGCATTGTGTTATTTTTCTGCATCTTTAGTAGGATTGTTTTCAATGGTCACATTAACACGGGGCCTCTATTCTGTCTCAGTCACGGTTGTTTGCGTAGTGTAAGGAGTTAACAGTTCGTCCACTTACGGCTGAATTACTTGATCAATCAACGTATCATATTTGACGAAAAAATGCTGTTTCACAAGTCCAAGTAAACCCTAAATCTTCGCAGAGGGTTTACCTGGACTTTTTGGGTGATTCGAACGAGTTAATGAATCGAGCCTGTGGTTTTTGCTCTGACTTCCGATGTCGATTTCATCCCGACATCAAAGATCTTTGGCCCCCGATGAAATCCAAACCTATCACATCTCATACCTTGAAGCGGATTGGCATAATCAGCTAGCTTAGCGCGTTCACTGATTGGTTTGACTTGAGGAAACTCCTTGACTTATTTATATCTAGAACTAGTAAGGGTAACTAACCAAGCCAGTGTATCGATCCTAACTGATCGATCGATAAACTGGCTCGCGAGGATAGATGGCCATGTGAGAATCAAACTGGATACTTTTAGAGTTTGGCCACAAATCGCCAGCGAATGTCAGCTTTTTCACCATCTACATTTAGGCCCCCCCCCCCCACGAAAAGCTGTATGAAAATCAGTCTATATTGCGTCAATCAATGACAACACATAAAAGCTTTTGTGGGACCGCCAGAACGAGAAGAATAAAAGCTTTCCCACCTGATTTTCTTCAATCGAGAATTTTCGTTGGTTTTCCCGAAGAAATCTCGATCATATCGGGAATTCTTCGAGACAATGTCGAGAGAAAAATATGAAAAAACAATGAAATCGTTTTCAAAATTCTGAATCGATTTTGTCGATATCGTGTTCTGTTCCTCTTTTTGTCATCGAGAATCATTGGTTTTATGTTGATCGAAAGAATGTCGAGAAATTTTGATCGAGAAAGCTTCGAAAGAATATCGCGAAACCATCGAGAGGCGAATGAATACAATTACGTCAATTACAGATTAACAGCTGTTACGCCGCTATGTATGAGGGTGCTACATGAAGTATATGCCCAGGTAAAATTTATCTGTCGCTAACCACCGTACCATGTCATCGCGATATTAAAAGTTTATCTGTCGCTAACCACCGTACCATGTCATCGCGATATTAAAAGAGACTACATTGAATTATCACATTTTTATCAGCTTTATTTTATTATACTTAATAAATGTTACGTTTTCCAGGGATTATCAGTCCGGTTGAATATCTGACTGCCCAAACGACTGTCTTGACTATGTAAAATCAAACAGGGAATATTGTCGGCATTATATTTTGTTTTCATACATGTTCTATCTATAATAATATCGGAAAGATATTTTGGGAATACAGTTCTGCGAATTCATGGGTCTATCAGTGGGGTCGAGCACATGCATGAGATATTTAGTCGTGCATAGAATCAGTAACCTGGTTCCCTAGTCTACTGGTGTATGTCAGCAATGTAACATGCTAGGCAGGGTACTAGGCTAGGCGAAGACAACATCAGCACTACATTCAATCGGGTTTTAATCGTTTTGTCTCCATTGGGATGATTCTCGAAGGATTCTCGACTGATTCGCGATATCGGTTTTCTTTCGAGAAAAATTTCTAATTAATAAAGCGAAAGAAAACCGATTTCGCGAATCATTCGTTTTTTGTGAGAAAAAAATTTGTCGATTCTCCTGAAGATTTCTAGGCGAAAAACCGAACGATATTAGGAGACGCTTCTTTATAGTGCGGTTGTTTCTTGTATGTCCTCACCCCTATGTACAAAGGATCATGGGATAGAAGATAATTTAGTTTTAGAGAAATAATAATAATGCTTCATCAGTCAAGAACAATAATTATGGATGTCAACTTCTATTACCATGGTTACCGAAACTGGCTGGATTTTCTCCCAAATTTATCCACCTGAAAATTTCTGATTTCTTTTTGAAAATTTAAATTGACCAGTTAACTAATTTAAGATCCCATGTGATATACTGTTATTTCTTTAAAACTTCATATATATGTAAATTATTATTTATAATTTATCTTCATTTTCTTCGTCTAGTTACATATTCTAGTCAAGGTTTGCGATCTCTGAAGTTCAGCCTTAACAAGAAGTCGGTATGTATAAAGTTAGTAACTAGACAAGTATTAACAGAACACGCTCATAGGTTAAAACCAAATATTACAAACACACAATGGAAGTCAAAGGCGCTCACTGCCTGCTAAAAATTATATACACAGCACTGTATACGCTAGTAATACACGTGATGATGTGCTCCTATTTGACAGGAAAGAGAAAGCAGTGTTGTGTTTCGTAAAACTACATATTAGACTTTTCTGGCACGGGCGATTTGGGACCTGTCCAGGCCGATAGGCTATTCCGTCACCTCCCCCTCCCCCGTAAATATTTTTCTTAGCCCTTGAGCTAGGGAGCTGAAAACTTACCACACTATACCATTGAGTCAAGCTCTACTAGAAAATGTAAAAAAAAAAATCGAAAATGGCTGCCATGATGACGTCACAGTGACGCCATTTAGATTTTTATTTGTTTCCTTCGCAAAAACGTTATTAAAAATTAGTAAATAGTAACCTGATGTGAAATACAATACCTTACCCACTTTTCGTCGTAGAAAAGCAGGATTTGTAAAGAAAAATGACGAAAACATATATTAACTTTTGTGTTCCCCCAGATGGTCGCCATTTTGATTTTACCCCATGATCCTCTGCTCAGGAGGTTATGCAAATAGGCTAGAAATGACTCCAATGTCATAAACGGAGCATCAGCTCTCAACATTTTGTCGTTCTGGAGATAGGGTAGAACGCTAGGTAGGAGAAGGCGCCCCACAGACCTAGTAGGGTTAAACCTAAGTTTAACTTCATGAGAATTGTGGGGACACAAACTTTGGTTCGATTACATTTTGTGGCTGAGATGTACTTAAAAATATACTGAGGAAATTTCAGCCCTATAATCCTAAGGGTAACCAAAGTATTTAGGGGTTCCACATATAGATTAGGAATATAGGAATTCCAGGCGCCCGGTAATCTTTTTGGTGTAGCCATTGTTCACATATTGTTTATTATTCAATTATCTAACTGGTGATTGATGCCACGAAGTAGTTCTAACTCAATGCGTGTTATAACAGAAAAGGTGGATTATTCATAGAAATCACTGACTTTTGATTAAATTCTAACCCTACCCGGTCCGGGCTTTTGGGACCTGTCCTTTCCGAACCTAATTATGTTCTTATCCGTTGAGTTAGGAAGCTGAAACATACCACACTATACCTTGGGTCAAGCTCTATAAGCAAATGTCTAAAAATTCAAGATCGCCTCCAAGGCAGGTAGATTGAAAAATCAACTTTTAAATTTATTTCGTAAAAGAGAACAGATTAGTGAAATGTATTTGACGTTATAAACACAATGTCTTGTCAGCAACATTGAAAACTGTTAACCTCTTTTCTCTTTTTAGAATCTAGCTTGTGTTTATCTATATTATTATATCATGCCTGCTTGGAGTTTAATGCTAATATTATCTTTTGAATTAGATCTTTTCAACATGGACGCGGAAATTCTTCATTGTCGAAGGCTGGCTACCGAATGTCGAATCTGGTTCGTGTACTGATCCCTTTTTCTTAATCAGAACACCAAAACATCATTCACGAAGTTTTTAGAGCGTTTTTTGCTAATATAAGCAGAATATGAGCCGGAGTGGTCAGATGACAGATGACTACTTGTTAGATTACGCTATTCTATGTTCCCACCACCATAACGTTATCGCTTATTTTTCAAGCTATGCAACTCACAGACGTTATGCAAACGTGAATAATTCCTGAGTCTAATTCATTCCTACATTGTACATAAGTGGAAATTTTCCCTGAAAAATTCAGCTGGAGATTACCTCACATCTAGTGCGGGTTGAATATTTATTTTATATCATACGGGTCTAATTCAATCGGACATTGTACATAAGAGGACATTATTTTTCTGTCCAAATCAGCTATAGATTACTTCACGTCCACTACGGGTTCAATATTTATTTTCTGGCAATTCGTCCCGTTTGCTGAGGGCCGTTTGAAAGGCTAATTTTTAAACGCCTTTGCTAGTTTTCAACTGCACATGTACAGTTGAAGCGTGACTGAGGTATAGTAGCGTGACTTGGAAATTAATTGAATTAAATTATACATGTCACTGAATGGGTTTATAGGAAAAGAACAGCATGATGTCTGTTTGTCGTACTGAAAACTGTTGTCCGCTTCTCTTTTGCAAGAAACAAATCTGTTGATTTTGATTTTGATTTTATGCTTGTTTTGCTATTTGTGCTAACTGTCGAACGTCAGAAGACATGTTAGATTGGAACTATACAGTAATGAACGGTCAAAGTCATGTTAAATTGGAACTGTACAATACTGAACGACGGTCAAAGTTTCACTGTATATCATCTTATAAGCCCGTTACTTATCTAGACACTAATTTATTGAGATTAGGCTAGATTAATTTTAAATGTATATCCCAGCGGTCCTGTTTACTTAATATCTTTAATATTAGTTGCAGGTATCATTAAGGGAGATATTCGCAGATCTTCAATCGTCTTTGTTGTGGATGGTTCATTCCTGTGATACATTGCCGTCATTGAAGAGGTAGTAATTTGACGAAGAAACAATCGATCCACAGATGTTTCCAACATAGAATTCAACTGTCGAAAAAAAGGCTATACCTCTTTCATTCGAATTGATCTAATGCTCTCAGCATATGTAATCTTTTTTCAACCTGTATTAAAATACCATTATAATCCTGTGGCCTCAGTATTTGTTTCTGTGAAACGAACATCCAGCCTACCTGCATTAAAATATAGCAGAACACATTGCTGTTCGTTTTGTACCCCTTAATAGAAGATTGTATCGTCCAGTGAACACACTCGAAACATCCCAAGATTGGCTTTTCTTGAAACTCAACTACTTAAAGAACCTGAAACTGGAAATTATTAATTTACCTCGAATCCTGAATGATCCAGACGTACGCAACAGTGCACCAGACTATTTTAAGTTCAAAGAACCTCTTTGCATTTCATATAAGTATGCTAATTATATAGCCACGAAAATATTTAGTTGCTATAATATTGTCAAGGAGTTTGACCGCGCTTAAACACGTCTGGAAGATATAGTTGTGATTGTGAATCTTCGAACTTTATCTATACACCATGCAAACATATTGATGTACTGAGAGATAAGGACCTGATATTAGTCCTGATGAAGGGACTTAAATATAGAGATCCGAGAAGAATAAATCTGAAAGCCAATCAGAAGATAGTCCCGTCTGCATTGCTGATTAGCCTAAGCGAGAAAAATTTGAACCTACAGTACTCGCTGATTGGCTGGACCTTACCAAGTGCAAGGTCATTGAAACAATCCATAGTATTGACGGAGGTAACCTTCCCCAAGCACAACAAGTACTGAGAAGCCTCAATTCGCAAGAAGTTCTGGCAAATCTCCAGAGTAGATTCGTCATAGCCCCAGCAGACAAAGCTCCAAATAATACAATATTCATATGTAAATATTACTATTACCAGGTGCTGGTTAAAGAATTGAGTGTAAACATATCATCATAGTGGGGGCTGTTAGGGATATTTTGGTTCACATTCTTCCAAAAGCACCAAATTTGGCCCATATGTCGCCCATACCATACTATTTCGATTTTTGACGGGCGCCAAGACGGGCGCCCCCTAGGGCCGCCATATTCGGCGAAATTCAATATGGTCGCCATCTTGGTTATAGTTGAATAACTAAAAGGGCTAGAAATGTGAATAATAGCACTTTTTAGTGGTTTTTGGGGTCGGAGAATCTGATTGTGATCTTATTTCAACGATTTTACGTCAAGGTAACCTTTAAGGTCACCCTAAAGGGCATATTGGGGACAAATTCGCCATTATCAGTGGTTTTGGGGCAAGATATATAAACTGCCTCATTCTATTGGTTTCCAGGTTTGAGTAACCCGAATCTGGCCTTATTTTGGCGATTCGGGGCAATATTTCATTTGAGAGTCGCGATAGAGGTCATCCGAACCAGAGGTCAATTGTAGGTATAACACCAAAAGAACCACAAATAATACCATAGAGGTTTGTGGCATTCTCCGATTCTGATCCTATTTTGAAGATTTGAGGTCAACCCATTTTGGGGTCAAAGGTCAAAGATCAACAGTTACCACTAAGAACAATCGAACGAAGAGTATTCAGGAACAAATTATATTAAAATACTCCGGAGATGACATCTGCTGACAAAATGATATAACTATGCCGCTACGCCGCTATGTGTATTTAAATGTTCGAAATACAATACAAAGACCGCTTTAGCAACAATATACCAATGATTATTGGTATCTATACCTTCTGGCTTGCGCTATCAAGGAACTGTGAAGTCGAGTCGCACCCAGTAAGGCTGTGGAAGAGGGGTAGTGCCAAGGATTTGACGGACCGAGATCGGAACAAACGGTATGGACTGAATGTCACAATATTTCTTTCCAGTGCCGAAGTCCACCAAGAGTTCCGATAGACCGAGGGTCTTCAAAGACCGGACATCGCTGTCCATCGTGCGAACATAGGCTGTTGTATGACCCTTCTCCGTAGCATGTGCTAGATGCAGGAGGACCCTAGTGTCCGCCTCGGAATGGTTGCACGGTTGAAGTATTGTGAGGTCATAACGCCTGTTGAAGAACACGGACTCAAAACGGGTACACAGAAGGAGCTTTCCGCTCATGTCAGTCTTGGACATCTGTGTGCTGATGAATGAGAACGGCTCCTTTTTGTTAACATCTTTTAAGAAGCCGCTGATCCATTCATACTTCGGGATTTTAGGGGTTCAGGAAAAAGTATTGTGGCATTCCAGTCCAAACCATCTGTTCCGATCTTGGTCCGTCAAAGTCCGTGGCACTACCTCTCTTTCACAGCTTAACGGGGTGCAAGACGACTTCACAGTTTCTTGGATGTGGCAAAAAGACCGCCTGGGCAGGCTGTACAAGCATATCGGACCCCACCGACACACTAGTTGCTCTCACGCATGATCCTGACACTCTCGAGTCCGTGCATATGGAGCTTATAGAACGCTTCATCGTACTCACGAACAGCAAGGGATGTGATGCAGCCGGTGTCAATGAGGCCAAGCATCACCTCTTCACTAATGCAACCAGATCGCTGGAAAACATCCCATCTCCCAAGCCGCGCTTTTGCAGCATGTGAAGCGAGCGCTGCTGCAAGCGAGTTTCTACTGGAGTCGCTTCACTCCAGCAGGGAATCCCTGACTTCAGTGAGTGGAGCTGGCACAAAGATTGCACCAGTACATGGCAACCGCTATGGACCACTCTCAGCGATACTTCTATGGCATATGCCATTCTCATGCACTGAGGCTGACTCAAGGCATGCACGGGAAGGTGCAAATGCAACTGTGCCGATGTCCGATACATGACCCTCTGCAAATGCGAAGGCGGGTGCGTTAATAACTTGGGCGATGATGACAAGTATTATTTATTGCTGGCATCATAGAGCGCAAGCCAGAATGCATAGGTAGTAAAAGTAATCATTGGTATACTGTTGCTTAAGCGGTCGTTGTTTTGTATTTTGAACATTTAAATGCACGTAGCGGCATAGCTATAGCATTTTATCAGCAGATGTCATCTCCGAAGTATTTTAGTAACATTTGTTCCTGAATAATCTTCTTTCGATTGTTTTTAGTAGCAACTGTTGATCTTTGACCTTTAATTCTCAAATGAGGTGACCATGACCTCAAATCGTCAAAATAAGGTCACAATCTAATTCTCCGATGCCGCAAAGCCCTATGGTATTATTTGTGATTCTAGCCCTTTTGATGTTTCCTATAATTGACCTCCGGTTGACCTCTGTTTCGGGGGACATCTGTCATGAACCTCACATGCAATATTGCCTCAAATTGTCAAAATATGGCCAGATTCGGGTTACTCAACCCCGAAAATCGATAAAATGAGTTAGTTTGTATATCTCGACTAAAAACCACTAAAAATGACGAATTTGACCCAAAAATGACCTTTAGGGTGACCTTGACCTCAAATCGTTGAAATAAGATCAGAATCAGATTTCCCGACTCCGATAACCACTAAAAAGTTGTATTATTCATGATTCTAGCCATTTTATTGACTGACCTCTAACCCGGGTGGCGGCCATAATGAATTTCGCCAATATGGCGGCCCCAGCGGGCGACTACCTTGGCGCCCGTCAAAAATCGAAAAGGTATTGTATGGGCGACATATGGGCCAAATTTGATGCTTTTGGAAGAATCTGAACCAAACAGCCCCTTTTATGCCCTAACAGCCCCGACTATCATCAAATACGTCTACTTACTCCAAAACTGCATTTACTCTGGAAGATTTATTTAACAATCACAAAACGTTTATCATGGAACCACAGTTTCTAAAAACTATGGCGTTGAATGTATTTAGATATTGAAAAACTCAAAATGTTTTACGGAAGGACTTGATGCTAAAGGTCACACACCGTACAAACATGTATCCACAGGAGATTTCTCGACTCTCTATACTACAATCCCACATCAAGACCTATTGACCGTCTAAGTTCATCAATAATATCTGTGTTCAAGAAAACTGATCGTAGATATATTAATGTCGGAAGCCATAAAGCATTCTTTAGCTCTACTACATACAAGAGATATCATTCATGGGATGTTTGTTTATAGAGTTGCTTGAATCTCTCATTAAAAATATTCATGTGAAATTTGGCAACACAATATATCAACAGCATCAACCGCTTCTCGCTTGCGGGAAACAAGCCTAAGTTTTTGTATACTATGATTGTCTTTTTTAATTTGGTGCTTATCCTGTTATATGGAATGTGGAATAGGTCTTTGGATTATGGACGCGGATGTTCTCTAATGGACGACGGCTGGATTATGAATGACGGACTAGACGCTTGTAATTCCAATGGGTACTATTGTGCACCCCTGTTGGCTGGCCTATATCTGTTCTCTTATGAATATGACTATATGCAGGCGCTTTCAAAAGTCGATCCATTCAAATTACAAGCGTCTATTAATATCTAATACGTATCGAGTGGAGGTAATATGTTTTGTTAGGTTGCACTGTTTTCCGACTAATTCTGTCTCGCTCCATTTAGGGAATCATGGGACCGTTTATTGTCGCCGTCATTGTAAACAGACTGACATTATTTTGATAACTTCCAGGAGAAATCTACATCAAACGGTTAAGAAATTCAACAACATCAGTGAGTCAACAGAAGTCCCGCCTACATCAAAGAAACGCGAATGTCCTCCTCACACCGAAACCGTCGAAAACAAAGCACTAAAAAATCGATTATTGTGAGCCGGGCTTAAATATTGACGCGAATGGTCGACTCAGTCGATTTGTCACATTTCAATTTAGAGGGCAGCGGACATAAACCAGATGGGGTTCTCCTTAGAACTAATTGCTCAGCGACATTTAGGTCTAATTTTAATCAGATTGGACCAATCCCATTCTCTTCAGTTGTAACATCAATATGCATCATACTTACTAACATTAGATTCAGTTTCCCTTGTTATGGATGATATTTGGTTAAATCAGAATTGATGTAGTATGAAACCCATCAAAACGAAAATTTACATTATCACTATTATCAGTTTTCATCAAAATCTTCGTTATATTCGAGATTTAAGGAAACCATTTATTTAGAGAATAACCTTTCAAGTTTAAACCAAAAGGTAATAATTTCCTTTACCAAATACCAATTTCCAACCTTGGGCGCTGGAGTAATAAACCAACGGTCGAGAGACTGTAAACTATGTGACCATAATACTGTTGGAGATGACACTATATACCTATCTGTCCTTTCCTTGAAGCCATGGGGGAAAAACACATTAGTGAGTATTATACCAGGCACTCTAATTCCCAAAAACTAAGTGACCTATGAACCTAAATTGAAGTTCATATGGAATATTATACAAATATGGCATGTTGTAGCGTGAGACATGACCATTTGTAAGCTCGAGAAAAGGTGATGTACAACGAGCGAGCAGCGCGAGTTGTACATATACATAACATTTCCAGAGCTGACAAATCGTCATGTCTCACGCTACAACATGCAATACTTGCTTTATTATACCGAATGTCATATTTGAATAAAATGGAAATCACGTGAATGAGGATGGTACGGTGGAATAAGCATATCGTGTTCAACACTCTGCGACCGTTGTTGATATCAAAACGCCGCGTCAAGATTGGCTGCTCGACCTCGGCTTGTTTATCGACCCAGTCGTATAATTTGGAATAGTAACGTTCTCGGTGATCTTACGTATCTTTTCAAAAGATGCCAAATTTATTTCAGTCAATTACCAAATCACATTCACTAATTTCTATCACCAACGGCTCAACGTATACACACCAGGGCGACGTGTATACACATCAATCTTCGGTTCGGGGAGTATGTTGGCGCGACCACTATGGGAGGCAACTCTTGATCCGGCAGATGTCATCGTGGAACAATTTGTCATGTTCAACGCTCTGCCGTGGTACACGCCATTTATTCAACGGTAAGGCAAGATATAACTACATCATCACTGAACATCACGGTTTGTAGAATGACACGTGACAGGCTGCCAAACAATGAAAACATTGCGAAGGAGTTAAGTTGAGTTAAGTGGTATTCCCTCAAGCCATCAGTCGCATGCTAAGCGGTCTTAGGCGTACCGATATGAAGGGTTTTACAGCCACAGATGGTCCTTCACACTAATGCTGTATTTGTCTGACATTGCCTGATGACGGACATTGACCTAGAAACTGAGGGAGATAATCACATTCGAGTTTGAGTTTTGTATCTTCGGAAACAAATTCAATTTCTACGCTCGCACTTCGAACTGGCCTTGGTAGATTAGCCCACCAGTTGTCCTCTGCTGAAGGTTGTACATTTATAAATAGCTATTGATCTAGAATCCATTTCAATTTCAGCGTGACTGTGTCATAGAAGTGGGGTTTTGACATGAATATTGACAGAAATGAAGTAGCTATACTGCGCACGAACATAAATCTGTGCGTAGGTTCTGATTGGTTTGTAAATGAAATTTACACCTCATATTTTGAATGCTTCAGGCGGTTTAAATAATACCCAATTCTGTCATGAACAGAATTACCAAGGCTAGTTTTAGGGGTGAGTGTAAAAAACTGACTGTTTGTACTATACGAAGATGGAGTTTTGAGCGAAATGACCAGTGTCGCTCCATATCTCGTTTCACAAGACTGAAAATAGTATCCCTTTTAATATGCCTCCTTTTATAGCATTAAGTGAAAATCACCCCTCTTAGCTTGATGTCACACTCCACAAGTTGTCTGGGGGCATTATCAACCTTCCTGTTACTTTCAAATACGGAGTCACTGGAATGGAATATAATTGTTGTAACCAACTCAACATTGCGATATTTAATGATAGACAAAGTTTCTCTGCTTTGGGCAGTTTTCAAAGCTTCGTTTACTAAATTCAATACGATCGCGTTTCATTTTATGTGCATATGTGTGTACCACAATTGGTTACTGTTGCCTTGGTGACCAATATACACAAGGAAAACAAAAACGAAACGGAACTAATGCATGTGGAAACTTGTACTCCCAGCCTTAGAATACTTTCGCCGATCTTCTGTCCATTTTGAGTGTTTGATCGATCTGATTTGAGTTCTCCCCGAGTTTCCGTGTTTCGCCTCTGTTCATGACTCCAACTGATGTCAATTTTTCATGATAGTTCGGTTTGTTGACAGAAAATGTCAGTTTTGAGTGACATTTTCACCCACAGGAGAATATAAACAAAGTAATTACACTAAAAGTGTCATTGTCTGTGATTAATATAATATTAGAAGAAAGTCCTGACAAAATCAAACTGATAGATTTTTGTTAACTTTTTTCATTGCTTTCAGCAGTTAAAGCGTCGGTTATTATACTCAGTTCAATCGCGGTTCATTTTATGTGCATATTTGTGTACCACAATTGATCACAATGGTCTTGTTGATCAATGATATACATATGCAACAAAAAAGGAACGTACACATGCATAAATTTGCACTCTCACATTTAGAACGCTCTTGGTGCTCTCCTGTATATTTTAAGTGTTTGACCGGCCCAATTTGTGTCCTTCTAGAGTTTCCGTGTTTCGTCTTTGATCATGAACTACGGACTCCAACTGATGACAAATTTTCCTTAATAGTTCCGTTTGTTGCCGCAAAAGTTTTGTTTTGATTTTCATCTTCACACCTAGTAGTATATAAATTAAGTTATCACAGAAAAACTGCCTTTGTTTGTGGTAAATATAAAATTAGAAGAAAGTCATGACCAACTCAAAGTGATAGATTTTTGCTGACTAGTTTCTCTGCTTTCATCAGTTTTCAAAGCGTCCTTTATTAGATTCAATTCGATCGCGTTCCATTTTATGTGCATGTGTGTCTACTACAATTGGCTACGGTGGTCTTGGTGACCAACTAGAGGTTCCACTTTGATTTTCATCGTACGGTTGCAGTAGCCCAGTGAGAAGTCGAGATTCGTATAGCAATGGGTTGATTTTCGACACCTACAGCGCCCAACCAATGAGAAATACATGTAATAGTGAAGCATCAATCATTTTTAAATTGATCACATTATAGGAAAGATGCACAACATACAAGAGGCACACCTAAGAAATACATGATGTATTGTATAGAAGTTTCTTGCATCTGATTTTAGTAGTTCCCAAGATATGGGGTGAATGGAAATTGGTGACTCAGACAAGCCCATTTTGCATGAACACTCACACCAAAAGCTAACAGGATCACATTGTCATCCCATTGAAGCTTCCGTCCAAGTTTAGTGAAATATCATCCAGTAGTTCTCCACATATCTTATAGACAAGCGTAGACCTGAACATATATGTAAAAAAGACGGACATCAGAAACGGATGGATGCACGCACACACACCAAAACCTAATCCCCAATGAAGCTTGGTAAAATTCCATCCAGTAGTTTTCCAGATATCTTGTAGACAAGGTCTGTATACATGTACATGGT
Source organism: Hanleya hanleyi (assembly GCA_036873755.1). Lineage (NCBI taxonomy): Eukaryota > Metazoa > Mollusca > Polyplacophora > Lepidopleurida > Hanleyidae > Hanleya > Hanleya hanleyi. The sequence continues at coordinate 357,524 of JAVTVY010005369.1, forward strand.
ATGGACGGACGGACGGACGGATAATGGACACGGATGAATGCACACGTGCACACCAAATCCGATGAGGGGGCTATCTCAACAAGGCTGCCATCCAATTTTGGTAGAATTCCGTCAAGCAATTCTGCAGAAATATGTTGCAGACAAGTTCTGTATATACATGTACAAGTAGACGGACGGACGGACACCGGACACGGACGAACGCATGCACACATACCAAAACCTAATCAGACGAAACCATAATCCGACAAACCTAATCAGACTGGATATCCCAGTGAAGATTTCATCCAAGTTTGGTCAAATTCCGTCCAGTAGTTCTCCAGATATCTTGCATCTATGCACAAGTAGACAGACGAACGGACACCGGAAGAACGCATGCACACAAAGCAAAACGTAATATACCAGTGAAGCTTTCATCCAAGTTTGGTGAACTCCGTCCACTAGTTCTCCAGATATCTTGCTGACAAGGCCTGTCTATACAGGTAGAAGTAGATGAACGGACAGACGAACCTCAGACACGGATGAATGCATGCACACACACACCAACATCTAATCAGATGAAGGGGCTATCTCTATGAAACTTTCATTCAAGTTTGTTAAAATTCCGTCAAGTGGTTCTCCAGATATCTTGCAGACAAGGCCTGTATATGCATGTACAAGTAGATGGATGGACGGACGGATGAATGCACACACACACAAAAAAATCAAAATGAGGGGTCTATCATTTTTAGATGACGACTCTATAACGAATATTATGGATTAAGAATACTGATCAGCGAGATGGATTTGATATTTTGGAACATCATGATGTCTTGCCGGCATCATTGAAAACTGTTGACCGCTTCTCTCTTGCAGGAAACAAGCCTATGTTTATGTATACTTTTGTCTTTTTGAATTTGGTGCGAATACTGTTATATGGAAATGGAATAGGTCTTTGGATTATGGACGCGGATATTCTCTAATGGACGATGGCTGGATTATGAATGACGGACTAGACGCTTGTAATTCCATCCAAGTTTGGGGAACTTCTGTCCGGTAGCTCTCCAGATATCTTCCAGACAAGGCTTGTATATACATGTACATGTACAAGTAGATGGACGGACGGCCGAATGGACACCGGACACGGACGAATGCACGCCCACACACCAAAACTAACCAAATAAGCGCGCCATCCCAATGAATCAAAATTTGGTGAAGTTCCGTCCAGTAGTTCTCAAGATATCTTGCAGACAAGGCTTTGTGTACATGTACAAATAGATAGACGCAAGGACGGACACCGGACACGGATGAACGCACACACACATACTAAAACCTAAACCAAATACAAGTTTGGTGAAATTCCTTGCAGTAGTTCTCAAGATATCTTTCAGACAAGGACAGACAGATAGACATAATATGCTAACAAAACGAAACGGAACTAATACATGTGGAAAGTTGTACTCTCCCAGCTTTATAATACTCTCGCCGGTCTCCTGTCCATTTTGGGTGTTTAATCGATCCAATTTGAGTTCTTCCAAAGTTTCCGTGTTTCGCCTCTGTTCATGACTCCAACTGATGACAGATTTTTCGTAATAGTTCCGTTTGTTGTCACAAAAATTCAGTTTTGTGTCATCTTCAGACACAGTAGAATGTAGACAAAGTGATTACACTAATATTGCCATTTTGTGTGATAAATATAATATTAGAAGAATGTACAGACAAAATCAAACTGATAGAATAATGCTAACTTTTTTGCATTACTTTCAGCAGTTTTTTAAAGCATCGTTTATTATATTCAGTTCGAACGCGGCTCATTTTATGTGCATATTTGCTTACCACAATTTATCACGATGGTCTTGTTGATCAATGATATACACATGCAAAAATATTAAATAAAACGGAACTTATACTCGTATAAAATTGTACTCTTAGATTTAGAACGCTCTTGACGCTCTCCTGTATATTTTGGATGTTTGATCGATCCAATTTGAGTACTTCCAGAGTTCAGTGTTTCGCCTCTGCACTAGGGACTCCATCTGATGACAATTTTTACCTCCGTCGATCAGACGGAGGTCTAGGAGCGCAACGTGAAATCTCCCGCCAAATAATTGTCATATGGGGAACCCACGACTCATAGTATTTCCAATAGGGATCGTCATGGTTCCCGACGAAATCTTGAATCTTTTCTTTGGACACAAATGAATGCTTACGTCACAAAAGGTGTGTATCCTTTGCAGCGCTTCCACCGGGTCTCTTTATTCGAGGGTACTAAATTCGCGCGTGTACTTATAGCTTCGCTGGTACAGATGGCCGGTATGCGACGAAGACAAACCTGCGCTTTCATAAAAAGTAAATTTTCACGAAAGAAAAACTCGCATTCCAGATAGTATAATTGGAAACTTCCTCGAGAATCTCTGAATCGGCAAAAAGATAAAGGACGAGTGTCATTCACCAGTATGCGAGTCGGAAGTGAGAAGTCAAATTCAAAGTCAGAGGTCAAAAACGTAAAACTCCGAAGAACTCTCTCGGCTTTTTCTTTTCTTTTTTTTTTTAGTTGGGTGGGGTGAGGGTTGGGGAGATAGCGACTGAAAAAATATATCTTCCCATGCTTCAATCGTTATCTGTGAATCCGATCAACAACCTAGCCGGATAATCTGTCAAAAATTATCCGTCGTCTGGGTAAGGTTGAAGGGTCATCGGAAGCTCGAACTGTGATACAGGCAAAAACTGTTGTTGTAGTCTGGAAAAATAACTCTGCCTCACGAGGCGCTCTCTGGGCTTTTTCTTTTCCTTTTGTTTGAAGATGGGGGGGAGAGTCTGGAAAAATAACTCTGGCTCACGAGGCGCTCTCTCGGCTTTTTCTTCTTCTTTTGTTTGAAGATGGGGGGGGGGGGAGATAGCGACTGGAAATATATATCTTCCCATGATACTTCAATCGTGCGCTCATGAATTCCACGGAAAAGCGGACATTGCTAAACAGCCCTTTTTCGCATAAAATTCACTCCACATTCTGTCGTAGACCCTATATTAGCATGCTGTTTGTTCTATTCGCTTCCTATGATCCCCGGGAACAAGCCAATAATAGAGAAGATGTGTTTTAATAGCGAAATATTTTCCCCGCAATTTTTTAACATGAAGAACTCGGGAAATTCTAAATTGTCAAAGAAGAAAAATTGCACTTTACTGAAAACTATACTATTTTGAAACATCTGCAGAAAAGATATGCATGTGGCGGGAGCTGTATACCTTAGTAAAAATAAGAGGTCAGAGTTTTAATTTTCTAAGTAGAAGAGATAAATTCACTCTAGGAATATTTTTTTGAAGAAAATGTGTAATTAATAAAGCATTTTTACCGATAAGATTTAAAAAGCGCACTCGTGATTCCATCACGATTTTTTGTCGATTCCGTCACGGACTAGATTTAACCCCTGGGATGATCCAGTCGCGTTTTTCTCACGATGAAAAAATCTTATCATCCTTGGGTACTGTATGTTAGTAAGAGATGTCATATAAGAATAGTCAGATTGAAACAGAGCAGCAAAAAAATAGACAAGCAACACTAGTCAAGAGTCATGTCCGTTTCAGGTGATTCCGTCACGAACATTTCGAAGCATGATTTACTGAAAATGCTGGATCATCTGTAGATTTTTCATGGATCCGTAAACAGATGTCATATAGAATAGCAAACTAAACTTGAAACTACATGGGTATGACCACGGAACTTCCGAGTACATGACTTTGAATAAAGAAAAAGTCTTCCCAACGGTGATTCCGTCACGGTGGAATTCATGATCTGTGAATCCGATCAACAACCTAGCCGGACAATCTGTCAAAATTTATCCGTCGTCTGGGTAAGGTTGAAGGGTAATCGGAAGCTCGGACTGTGATACAGCCAAAAACTGTTGTTGTTGTAGTCTAGAAAAATAACTGGCATGCACTCTATGGAGAAGGGCCTCGTGAGGCACAAAGTGCAATTTTTTGTTGTTGTTTATCTGCAAATCCGCTCAACTCGATGGGTATCTTTCACTTGTTCTCACAGTTGCCCGGCCTGTGTGATATTGGGTGGTCGAAGTCTACGTATAGTTTTTTCAATAAATTATGGAAATTAATATAAACATATATTTTTTTAAATAGATTTTTTGATAAGTGTATTTCTTTTTCATCTTTGGCTCAATTAAAGTCATTCTCTAAAATGTGAAGCCGAGTTAATACAGTTTTTAATTATCTACCAAACCCTGTCCTCTATGACATAGAATAAAAGAGAAGTTGGGAATAGAACCGCTCAACACAGTCATTTCTAAACATCAAGTTGTACATATTATTTTTACTTACTCTGTACAAGCTGAGGGCATTTTTGTGGCTTTTGAAAATTTTGAGATTTTTGCGAGTCTGTCCATATTTAACTAAGCGACGTCCAAGCGAGCTAATGTACGCGCGTTATATTCATATCAAGTATGGTGCGGCTTGTGTTCAATGAGGCTTGGAATGTTTATACATTTAATTTTCTTCTCACTGTTACACAATAAATATTTGCTGCGTGGAATCCAGTCATTTGTTCCATAGGGGCAATATTCTCATCAGCCATCACGATTCAATGTGAATGTGATACATGTACAAGTCCATGGTCATTGATACAGTAAGGTGAAGGCGAAGGTGACCTGTAACACCAGTATACAAAATTATACCGAGCGCATTGAATCCTCATCATATGCTGTTGAGACAGATCAGAACGAAGTGTCGGTAAAATCAGGTGTGTTTTGAAGAGCATTCTCTCATCAATGATGATGCTATACTGTACACATACAAAATATGAAGTGTTGCTGTATTGGGCCTATAGCACAAAATCACAAGCAAGTTGGTACAACTAGGCACACAGGGTCTCATTTCTGTCGCTAACGTGTTGATTTGGGTGAGGGGATCCTCTCATGGGGAGGTGTGGGTGGGATGGGGCCTAATGTCTCAAGCACTTTTCCAGGTTTTTCATCAATATACTCTATTCCATACCCCAATATTTCAAGCACGTCAAATCAAACAAAAAATATTTGCTGGGAATGTGACTTTCACATCCCTGTCTGGACATGCTAGTGAGGAACCCTCAATCCCAGATTAATTACCATTGATGAAGCTAACGTCCAACAAATGCAAAATTGAGCTTGGCATCCGGCCGTATGTTATTCAGTGATGTATTACGCTACGGACCCTGTTGCCTCGACGGAGGTCTTTGCGCTCATCCAGCGCTTGTTCTTAATAGGTCCGTTTGTTGCCGCAAAAGTTCAGTTTTGAGTTTCATCTTCACATATAGTAGAATATGGACGAAGTAAACTCACAGCAAAACTGTCTTTGTGTGTGGTAAATATAAAAGAAGGAAGTCATGACCAACTCAAACTGATAGGTTTTTGCTAACTAGTTTCTCTGCTTTCAGCAGTTTTCAAAGTGTCATTTATTAAATTCAATTCGTTCGCGTTTCATTTTATGTGCATACCGCAATTGGTTACAGTGGTCTTGGTGAGCAACAATATACATATGGAAATCAAAATAAAACGAAATAGAAATAGTACATCTGGGAACGATTACTTTCCTGTATAGGATGGTTGCTTGCTAGTCGCCAGACGTCGTCAATTGTTCCCACCTCTTGCATATCGCTCCAATTTGGAATACTCTCGCCGATCTTCTGTCCATTGTGGGTGTTTGATCGATCCAATTTGAGTTCTTCCAGAGTGTTCGTGTTTCGCAGCTGTTCATGACGCCAACTGATGTCAAATATTTCTTAATATTCCAGTTTGTTGCCAAAAATGTCAATTTTGAGTGTCTTCTTCGCCCACAGTAGAATATAGACGAAGTGATTGCACACAAATTGTCTTTGTGCTTGGTAAATATAATATTACAAGAAACTCATGATAAAATCAAACTGATAGATTTTTCTTAACATTTTTCATTGTTGATAGCAGTTTTTCAAAGCGTCGTTTATTATGTTCAGTTCGATCGTGGCTAATTTTGTGTGCATATTTGTGTACCACAATTGACCACGATGGTCTTGTTGATCACTGATACACATATGCAACTAAAACGGAACTTATACATGTATAAAATTGTAATCTCAGATTCAGAACGCTCTTGCTGATCTCCTAGCTGCACATTTGGGGTGTTTGATCGACCCGATTTGGGTCCTTCTAGAATTTCCGTGTTTCGCTTCGGGTAATGAACTAGGGATTCCAACTGATGACAAATTTTCTTTAATAGTTCCGTTTGTTGCCGAAAAAGTTCAGTGTTGAGTTTCATCTTCACACACATTAGACTATAGACTAAGTACTCACAATGGTAAATATAATATTAGAAGAAACTGATCGATTTTTACTAACTAGATTCATTAGTATGAACTATATATGAACTAAAATATATATATATATATTTCCGAAAGCTAACAAACACTTCAAAATTAAACATAGTATGAACTGTAATTCTAGAAATCTTCTGTATGTTCTGACTTGTAATGGATGTGGCGTTCATATATAGGCCAAACAGGGGACCGTCTGAAATCACGGAGTCGCGTACACCGACAACAAATAGAAACACATAGATTACGTCATCTCAAAGTGAGTAAACATGTTGCAGATTGTGTTAGCCATCTTGAGATTACACTTTCCATGTTTCTGTTTTTTAAATTTAACACGGACGATGGATTAAAGCATCCGGTTGGAAAAAGAAAAAAAATGTCCATTGAAAATACGGGGAATCCCTCGATTGCTAATACCGGATATATATCACTTAATCACGCAATCAATCACGCAGATTGGTTCCAAAATATGAGTCATCTGTGCATGTCTTCAGGAGACCACGAGCTGTAAAGTACACATGTCTGAGTACATGGAAACTCGCACACCAACCGGCAGTCGCCTATCCGTAAGCTTTGTTTTTTATCCGACTATATATACTTGTTCTGTTATTATAACTTTATGTAACCATGCAACAATAATTGTAAATAGGCTGCACTATATAAATTGTATCTAATATGTTAACTTCGTCATTTGACAGCTCTAAAAGAGAGAAACCGGTTATGACAATATAATATCCAATTGTATACTTATATATCTGCCCACGTTTAGTGTGCTTATTCTATATATATATTGTTACGTCTAAACGATAATAGAAAAACGCAACAGAAAGATTTGGTGAAATCGGGGATTAACATTCAAATATTTATTTACAATACTAAAATCATATACAAATCAAGTTAGGACAATACAGCAAATAAATGAGAAATATAGTCTTACTGTTCAATGCTCTACTCATTTAAACTGTATGACGGCCATCTTGAAAATTCAAGATGGTTGGTATTACACCCTAGCTATTGTGAACCTAGCTGAACCCCTAAATAGAGCATCGGGAATAATGTAGATATATTGTGCGATTCGGCTTCAAGTGGCGGCCGCGGTCATACGACTTGTCTAACTTTGATATGGGAAGTTCTATTAATATTCTGACAAATGATCAAAAAAATATTTGAAAACAGATAAAACAATGCAGGAGTCTAGTTGCTAATATGGACTCCAGACGGCCATTTTTGAAAAGTGTAGGAAAAGTTCGCATGGCACCATATCTACAAATACTCTCCATACCACGATGTACAAATTACTTGCTTTTACGAAAAAGGCACATTATGGACGACGGCTGAATATTGAATGTCAGATCTAATGCCAGCTACTGAATACTTCAATTCAACGGTCCCTCATGCCTACCTGCATAAATTTGCCTACGGGTCGGTACAAGGAACAGATGTATTCTCTATCATATCTGTCCAATGATATTCATTGTGGGATTGTCATTGCTTTGAGATATATTAAATTGAGATGGAACGATGCCAATTGGCGATTATATTAATAGCATGTAGGACGACACAATTGATGGAAAATTTGAATCCAATAACAGAACCAAGGGAATTAAATTCTATTCCTCGCTAATTAGTTAGCATTTGAAATATACAAACAATGCTTCTAAGCCCGGCTCCAGGAAACTCCGCGGATAAAATAGCTCCAGCTGGTACTCCTTTCAGTCCCTGTTAGACCAGAGAGAGAGAGAGAGCGAGACAGACATAATACACTTCTAAGTACGATTCGAAGTACATCTTAAACAACATTAGGACGGTCATCTTCTAAAGAAAAAGATTTGAACCATCAACGTGGAATGGAGAAAGTACGGTTTGTTCGAATGTTTGAATATAGAGTAGCAGAAGAAACGCATTTTACCATGAGTGAAGTGTATGGAAATTTTCAATGAAATCCGATCATCTTGATCAAATGTTTATAATGTTTGAAGTTAACTATGTATATAGGTAGTGAATATACTGCTTTGACATCCTTCTTATTCAGATTAGTAATTTTATTTTGTACTGGTATTTTAATTTAGATTGTATGTTCAGTGCATTTTATAGTCGGGGTACTACTTTTTACAAACATTGCCTGGTCATAGTATACCAACTGACCGAACAGGCTATCCAGTAACTCAATTTATCTTATTTGATATTATCTTCATATTACCAATACTGCAATACGTATTCTCCCTAATGGTCACTACCGTTAAAGAGGGAAGCACACTGTCTGGGGTCACTTTTGAAAGAATAAGATGTCGTTTAAAATTACCGCATGTATAACGGTTGCTGAGATAGAGGAGTTTGAAGTATAAATCTGATAATCAGGGAATTCATGCAAATGAGATTTTGTGATGTCATCAAGTGAATTTATCACTTTAACCATTCAAGTTCATGAGATAGGGTTGCTATGGTAATCCTAATTTTTAAATGGTAACCATGTGATACAAATTATATAAATGACCTGTAAACACAATGTTAATGAAAAGAAAAGATACCAGCATTGGTCTATGAAAGTATCTCTATTTCACTGTGTTAGTTCTTCAGAGCTCATTTCCATACCAAATTTGTAAAAGACCCAAAACTTTTCAAAGTAAAATATCTCAGCAGCCAGTACGGAAATTTTCATAATTTTTATTTTAATTTAGAAATGATGGCAACAACATATCTATCTCCCGTAAGTTTCAATTTCTCATTTGGTTTCACAGTTAACAGCGGTATATCAGAACCGGTGACTAATATACACTGTAGAAATTGTGACTTGAATACATACGAATCAACCACGTATAAAATCTGCCAGTTTCGGGGGGGGGGGGAACTATATGATTAATACCATAGGAAAGTATCAGCGACATGAATAGCTGCAACTGATAAATGGATTAGTTAGTCATTTAATCTATTTCTATCGGTTGTTCAGTGCATGTCCTCGTCTGAACAATTCACGTAAACTGATTGTCCGGATTTTTATCCAAATTCTCCACGAGCCAATCAAATCCACAGATTTATTTCTCTGTTTTAACTGTTCATTCAATCGTTTCAGAGCGGGAAGATATCCATAATATATCGCTGTTAATATTTAACTTTCCATCTCAATTTCTCTTTGTTGGATTCTAAAGATTGTCGCTATGAAATCAGTCATTGTCCTGGTTGGGCTCATCTGTGCCTGTTCCGGCGTTTCGGGCGGAGAGATAGAAGGTTTGTACTTTTTTCGGTGAAGTTTGCCTCGTGACATCTGTTTTGTTGTGAAATATACATGCGTGCATCTGGATACGTGTCAAATACGTATTTCGTACGATATCGAAAGCCAGCAAATTGATGGACTAAATTTGGAGGTTTCGATATACTATACATATGCATAGAAGAATTTTCGCATCAATAATCTAAAGACAGTAAGCACCAAATATGTATGAAATGAAAACAATAGGAAAAAAAGCTGGCTTCAGAGAGAAGCCGACAACAGGTTTCAATGTCAGCAAAACAAGATGATAGTTTTATTGACATTTTCTGGGTAAATTTGAGCGTAGGGCTTTGTCCTTTTTGAATATTTTGTTTCATTGAACGGATCGTGAACGTTAATGGAACAATTCACATTCATCTGGTCGACCTTCTTCGAGTCCCCAATTATTATTTTTCATGCGTGCTTTATTGATGACTTCATTTCTATGAACGTTAAATGCGAGTCTTATGTTACAGAGTGGGAGACACGACTACAGATTTTTTTTCGCTGAATTCTCTGACCTTTGGAACCAAGGGAAATTGGAAGAACTCACAAGGACGAAATTTGTTTGTGATCTGATAACTTTAGGACCAGGACTGGAACCCATCAGGACTGCTGAAGGTGAGTTGACCTGTTTATCAAGTCCTACGTCCATAAAATCATGATTTTTTTACCCTGTAGAAGTTGTACGTGGTTCCACTTTTTTCACTATACAAACAACTAACTAAAGCATGTAATATTGATAGCCGTACCTGATTTTAATTAGTGCTCGTTGGTTTTCGTCGGACGATATTATGCTGGTATGGGGTTGTAATTGAAAGTGTATTTTCTTAGAAAATGCCTTGGGCTATATGAATATGATCCGATTCAGATGGAAGAATTCTGGCGCAAATTTATGTCCACGGTGAAAGACCACGATCAGGAGTAGTGGTAAATCTGGTTTAGGTTCAAGGATCGACCAGTCAGAATGATATATACGTTCACCATGTTGGATCAGATATCTATAAATAGTGGAGAAACTTCGACCATGTTTGATCACGTGATAAAATGGACTTATCGGACTTATCCGGGAATCTTAGTGGCTTCATTTTGGAGATATTTGAATAATCCTAGGTGCAGAGAATCATGGGAAAAATCAAAATGGCGGCCAGAAGGAGTCCTTAGAAATTCGTGTTTTCTCTCTCTGCTCTCAATTAAGTCGCAGTTTTCTTGACTAATATAAAATGGCACAAAAGCAATTTAATTTGCCAAAACTAATTACACTCTCTCATACTAATTAACCTTTGAGAGAAAGTATTGGAAAATAATAAAAAATCTGAAAATCGGTGAAAAAAAATAGCGATAAATGGCTTCCGATAAGATGATGTCTGTGTGGCGGCCATCTTATTCTTTTTGACATTTTCTTGTAGCGCTTGACCCGAATACATTGTATATCGTACGGAAGATTTCAGCCAAGGGGTCGCGAAAATAAATAATATTCAGACTTGGATAGATGTTTCAATTCCACACCTAGATTTCTATGAGAAAATTTGACCAATCAGAACCAAGTATATTCTCGTCATGTGCCTTGATCATGTGGCCATTTAACCTATAGACAAAAACATTGTACAGGCTATTTCATGACAAGCGCTGCACCACTGCAGATGTAGACAAAACAGCCAGTTAATTACATTGACAATACTGAAAAGACAGTTATAAGTGGCGGTAACTTTATCTTTGAAATGAGAGAATAAAAGGCACATGCATAACTTAGCTATATAGTATTGATGTTATCGTATTCGGGTATCCCAAGACAAAAGTCACTCAGTAGGGTATTTCAACAACGCCAAAGTCGAAGCTTCCTTAAATTACCAGATTATATGGAATTTATACATTCCAAGTGAAATATGAAATATAAATGGGGGTCACCATTTTTATTTTTCAAATAGCAGTTGTATAACGGATAAATTCAGGCTCCAAGAGAGGTTGAGGCGGGGAATGGGCTGGAGATGGGAAATATTGTTAGGGATCATCTCCAAGGAATTTACAAAATTGCCTTTTGGCTAGCAGTGAATACGGAACAAGTTTCGTGGGGTACCGCAAGCATCTTCTATTGCCCACCTGTGCCATCCGACCGAAGTTTGAAGCTATTTCACTTTGGAGCAACTGGTATTACAAATAAATAGATCTGTTATACTAGATATCAATATTTTATTTTATATTTACCCGATGTTACGCTGTCGGGAAACTAATATTATGATATTCAGTCCGCTTCGAAAGATTTAAAGAAAACCCTCATACTGTGGCTCCATCGGCAACGTGATCTAAGCCCTTGAGAACATCTTTATCAACTATCCATGTACATGTACACTACCTCGAACGTATATACCATCGATATGAATGTACATTATCCATACATTATGAGACATATGCTGAGCAAAATCGTGGTATAGCGTAGTACATGTTCCATTGATCAAAGGGTTATATTTCAACTTTATCACGGATGATAAGCGTATACACGATTCTAATCAGCCGAATCCTTGAACCTGAGCCGGTCTGATTGATAACACGATTGTGATTGGCCGAGTCCGTGAACCTGAGCCGGTCTGATTGATAACACGATTGTGATTGGCCGAATCCTTGAACCTGAGCAGGTCTGATTGATAACACGATTGTGATTAGCCGAATCCTTGAACCTGAGTCGGTGTGATTGATAAGAATGTTCTAGTGATCATTGTCCCTTTTCATATTCTTTGCTATTGCAACCAACGACGGACACTTGTCCTCACTATGGAGAAGAGTTTCAGAGCTGGGTTAGGAGATATGGGGCCGGACATTCTTATCCATCGGACAGCCTTACCCACCACACCGGTTTTTCTTCTCCTGTTCCTGATCTTTCCCCTGATATTGATCATGTTCTGCCGCCCTGAACCTGTACTCTGATCTGTATGTCATTTCCTGTAATGACGTCATGTGCTGGCGATGATGTGATTTCTGAGGATTATATCACTACTTTTGACGATGCCACTGAAACATAACATGATTATGATTATTTGGCTCAAAACGCTCACCAAACAGTAACGCTGGCATGTGCGTATATTAAAGTCACCATGTATGTAACCATACATTTCCGGAACTATTTCCTTTAAGGCGAAGGACATTAAAAAATTCATGTTCTAGCCACCAGTATAATAAAATATTTCAGATGGCAGAGAACTCTCAATGAGGCATCTCTGTTCGTTTATTTGCTTCCGGTTAGAATTTAATCAAATCCGTCGTATCGGTATTTCTATATGAACTCATCCTGGGCGAGTTCACCCGACTTGGGATTCATCTCGGGATTAAATGAATCTCCAGTTCCAATTCAATTAGTTTCTAGCTTGTTTCATTAACTTAGATTGTGTAGAAATCTAGAAATGCAGGTTATAGGTTATTCAGGAGTGATACTTGAACCGAAAGTCACATTTATTATCTATTAACCCTACCTGGCCTTGGAGGAGCACTTTCCGCCTTGTTGGTTTTCCTCTTCTTTCTCCGGAACGACATAAAATTGAGAGCTGAAACTCTGTGACTTTTTCCATTATCATATTGGGGTCATTTTGAGCCTATTTGCATGATCCCCCGAGCAGAGGATCATGGGTAAACTCAAAATAGCGGCCATGTAGGGTACCAGAAAAGTGATGATTTCGTCATATTTCTTCAAAACTATTTGCTTTTCTTTATAGAAAAGTGGATAAAACTTATTTTATTTCATATCAGATTGTTTGTTACTAATTTATCATGCAGATTTTGCAAAGAAAAATAAAAAATCGAAAATTCTGACCGAAAAATCATCCAAAAACGCTCTTTTTGGGAATGACGTCACAGTGACGTCATTATGGCGGCCATCTTGGATTTGTTTTACATTTTCTGGTAAAGCTTGACCCAAAGATATAGTGTGGCATGTTTCAGCCCACTAGCCTTAGCGATAGCGAAAATATATAGGGGGATTTTCGCCCCCCCCCTTGCCCTCCAGGCTGCGGTACACCCCAAATCGCCCAGATAGGGTTAACATTGAATACTTACGTCGCGCCACTCAACTTATCCTTTCTACAGAGCTGAATATTTTGAATCATATATTGATTAAACCTGCCAAACCTGGTGGGTAATTATGAAAACGTTCTCTCCCTCCTACCACCAACCCTTCTATGCAATGTCCGGAACGAAATAAAAAAGAGAGCTGAAACTCTCTGTAGTTTATCAAATTTGGGTCATTTTGAGCCTTCTTGCATAACCCCTCGCGCAGAAGCTAACGGATAAATTTAAACTGACGGTTTGGGGGTACCAACAAGTGATTTTTCAGTCATTTTTCTTCAAAATTCCTGCTGTTCTTCTTTGAAAAGTTGGATAAACAACTTCGTTTCACTTCAGGCTACTTTTTACTAATGTATAATGCAGTTTTTGCCCAACAAAGGACAATAAAAAAACCCGAAAAATCTAACCGAGCAATGGACTAAAACTGCCTTTTTGAAAGTTGCGATCTTGGAACGTTTTTACATTACTGGTAGAACTTGGCCCAAGGTCAGGGTAAGATTCAGCCTCCTATCTCAAGCAGTAGGACATATATTCTGGTGGGGAGAGGGGGCTAGCCCCTCGTGACTGTCAACAAAAGTCCAATCTGATAGGGTTAACCACTGTACCAGTTCTCGATGGAGGACGCCGGGTATTTCACGCAGACCTACAAGTCGCCAATAGTTGAGAATCGTATATCCACGATGCGTAACACGATTACATCCTGTTACGCTTGGTATCTTTTAGATCATTATAACTAGTTTACAAATTAACGTATTATTCTGTTGGCATTACTTTAGGCTCACGCTTGAATATTTTTCTTTCAATTTCTTTATAAGACAACAAATATTTGTATCTACCCGCAGGTGATATTGCGCTTCACCAGAGTATGTATGATGATGGTTACAAAGAGATGAGGATAGACAGCATTGAAGATATATTTCCAGTTGGCGATGGTGATGTCGTGATGTGGCTTAAGGCTACCTTTGTGAACACAAAACCAGATGGCACTGATTTTCCTACGAAGTAAGACTCCATGATATAGTTTATTATTCAACATATTTCTGGAGGATAACAATATCCCGGGTTTGTTTTGTCAGATAGACACCCGAATTGAAGAGGCCAAAAACGACATAAGTATACAAAATCCGGGAAAGTAGACATAGCCACCATTTTCTCTCCCAAGAAGCACGCACCTACGACGCTTCTAGCATTTTCGTTCGTGTACTGTCTATAGTAAGTATACGTCTCGCCTCTGAAACTTAGTAAAACGAGTATATACGATCCCTTAAACTGACGTTTATCTCATGTGTTTTTGTACTGGTGTAGTCATAAACCTGTGGTTATTTTTATATCAAACATGCTTTCCCGATGCGCACAATAATCCGTTACTTCAGACGATAGACGAGACACTGGACATTTTAAGAAAGTACTGGCCAGGCAAATGGTGTCCAAAGCATATTGGTTGGCAATACAAATGTTTTTGAACAGCTTGAAGGTTAAAAAAACAACGAAGTGCAAGCGATAGTCAGCTTATTATTGTTTCCCTTGAAATTACGGGTAGATTTAATTATTTACCTCTCGCCAACCCATGACTGGTCGATTTTAGGTCCAGACACCACAGCGTGCTTTCTAGATTTGGATAAGACAAAATTATGTTCAGAACTGTGCGACTAGCGATGTTCCAATACAGATAATGATAGTAATTACACAAGTACGTGTATTTATTTAATTAGTTGTAAACTTTTCCAATCAAGGCTGAACTGTTTTAACCATCATCTTTATTGTGCTTCTCTACGCAGAATCGCCTTTTACATGGTTAACCAGTGGGGCAAACTTAAAGTAAAGCTGCTCATCTATAATTAAATACAAACCTGAAGCAGAGTATGACCAGCCAGTGACAGAAGCAACACCCCAGCGCAAAAAATACGTCAAACTGTACAGAGTTTTGAATGAAATAAAGACAACTATGAACCATGGTCTGCCTTATGTTCTCCAATCTGGGAAGTGATATTCCATTATCACGATTACTCGTGCTATGGTACTTTCAGGTGCGTAATAGCTTACATGTCACTGATTAGATAGTCAAAGCGGACTTGAAGGGCATCTTGAAGACATTTAATTAGTTTTCGTTCATATCACGGTGCAGTCGATATAGCTTCAATACTGATAAAAACTCCGATTAATTCGTTTCAATATGCCAACCGCGTCATACAACGAAAGTCATTCCATAAACAACCCACCATCAACCGTGTGATAGTCAACCCGCACAAGTAATCCTCTCTTTTTTTCCGAATGTAGCTTTGAAAATCTCTGTATCGCTAAAACGACGATTATATGAAGTCGACATATTTGTATTTATGCCATACAGTTGATTTCCTGATACCGGAAAAGCAATAGCATTGACCGTCTGACTTAAAAAGTTGGTTAAACATCACTTTTTGCGACTTCGTAGATGGCAAAGTTCAAAAGCTATCTGTCAATCAGCAAAAACAATAGGACACAGTGACTTGGACTTTGACCTATGTGCTACGGACTTTTAATATAGCCTCACTTTGGGACAACAGTAACCGTATTCTTTTACCATTTTTTCTTACACTGTAAACAAAAGTATCATAAACTTTACTATAAAAGTCCCGGCAATCAAGTTACCAGGACTTCCCGTAATTTTCCCTTAATTTTTCTTCTTTGCGGGTTTCCGTAAAATTTAACGAGATCTTACATAGAGTGAAAAACGGGACCACTATCCGTAAAAATTAACGAAAACCCGTAAAGGAATGGTCCGTACAATTTACGGGAAGCCCTGGTAACTCGGTTGTAAGGACTTCCCGTAAAAACGGAACTCCGTTAATTCTAAATACGGTACCTTCCTTACAAATTCAACGGAAACGGAAACAATTATAATAAAATATTGCTATTCACGGGAAAATTATGGAATATCCTGCATATCAACTGAGTTGTAGGAACTTTACCCTGCGAACTTTATATATGTTTAACATGCTGATCCTAAGAGATAGGAGAGAGGGAGAGAATTAAGGTTTAATTAAGAGATAGACCCCACCAGTCAAAATCCCTCAGATGCTTTCGTTATGACATTTTTAAACTTGAAAAAAGTACAGTGAAGACAAAGTTGAATTGGACATAAGAACTAACATTGATATCTTATATGTTCCACCGGAAACCATTTGCGGACATACATGGTCGGACCCAGATACCATGGCCCCCGCAAGCCCCTTCAGGGCATCAGGGGGCAACTATGTTTTGGTGTGTAAATTCCATAACATCTTGCTCACTTGGTTTCCAAGAAATACAATTCATTACATTGGAATAAATCAAATGAATATAATCTGGCAATACATTAATAAGGAAACTTTAATTTCACCAAGGTCACGGGGCTACTAACACCATGAATACTGGGTATTTAATGACAATCACCAGTGCTATATCAGTTTCACTTTACATGCTCTGAAATATTTTCAATTCAAACTAGTCCACATAATTAACTTGTAATGACTTCAAATTGATCAACACTCAAGTAACAAAATGCAACAGTAAACAGCAGTTGTGTGATGGATATTCGATACTCCCAATATTATAATATCACTGTCATCTTGGGCGATTTGGGGTGTACCGCAGCCTGGGAGGGGGAGTTCCTTCCCCCCCTATATATTTTCGCTATCCCTAAGGCTAGAGGACTGAAACTTACCACACTATATCTTTGGGTCAAGCTCTATTGGAAAATATTAAACAAATCCAAGATGGCCGCCATGATGACGTCACTGTGACGTTATTTTCAAAAACAGCATTTTTGGACGATTTTCCGGTCAAAATCTTCCAAGTTTTTATTTTTGTTCTCTTCTTCGCAAAATGTTCATGATAAATTAGCAAATAATAATCTAATTTGAAATGAAATAAGTTTTATCCACTTTTCCGTGCAGAAAAGCACAAAAAAATTGAAGAAATATGGCGAGAATATCGCTTTTTCTGGTACCGACATGACCGACATTTTGAATTTATTCATGATCCTCTGCTCGTGAGGTTATGCAAATAGGCTCAAAATGGCCCCAATATGATATTGGGAAAGTGCCCCCCCCATGTCAGATAGGGTTAAATGACATTAACAATTCCCCCTCCCCTTTATACCAGATATTGTTCCATTAAACCTAATCATTTAACTCCAGACTCTTAGACCTACATGTAAATGTGGCATTTTATCTCCATTAAAGCAATGCTTCTAAAAATCCATCCATAAAGTAGGCACGCCAAAAACCCGCCAAACCTACTACTAAAACTGATATATTTACAAGAGAAACGCCTGAGACCGGTACTATTTCAATTTCACATTAAATGAACATGAAAACTGCCAATTCAACCTATTCAACAATAAAAAACTTCATGATAAATTTAAATTGATCAACTCTCAATTAATGATGATACACCAGAAGACAACGACTGTCTGATGGGCATTTGATACCTCCAGTACTTCATTTTATCATCATAAATCACTTTATCCGTAATGAACAGCAGCCTACCCTGTAAGAACAGGGAATTTAGTATTACATGTACGTTACATTCCTTCTTTCTACACCATTCCAATGCAGTTACCTGTCTGGTCATGAGAATCTAGCTCCAAAGTTTTTTCCCGCACCCTTTTCAACACGCGAATACGACTGGCTGCCTGCGTATTATCAGCTGACGCGGTTGGAGAAAAGCAGCCACAGCGGAGGATAGGGACATCATATGACTGAACAAGAGACCGACCAAATGAGCGTAGTGGATAGTAGAGAAGGAACGTAGCGAAATATACACTGCATGAAGGGTAACAAAACTAATGCGAAATTGATGGATACATGAACAGGGTCTGACAGCTAGGACAAGGTCGTAATTATGCCACGGTTGTCAATTTAGCATACATGTAAAGCAGACCAGTACCAACTATATAAGGTGTACAAGGAACGGAGTCACTAGACAGTTGGACTAGAAGAGCATCATTGTTACAGTAATACCGCCAATAATTCGATCACAAGAAGTGCACATTATAACTGCTATATTAACAGAGGGTCACTGGCATTAGTTAGTGGTGTCAAATTGGTGAACAACCACACATATCTTGACAACATGCGTCAGTTACAGTTGGATATATTGACAATGGTTTCACATATAAGCCATAACAAGTGCACTTCCTGTGATCAAATTATTAGGGGTATTACAGTATTGTAGCTTTACAAAATTTCCCACTTCGACTCAAAATCTCTCAGCTTGTGTGTAATGGAGAGTACTTTCGGACTGATCAGATTTCGTGATCTACATTTCTTGCCTCTATCTTGGTTGATTCCAACGAAACATCTGCAAAAATAATGATATGATATGGTCAATCATTCATGAGCCATCTGTGCAGTCAATATTCAGCACTGCAAAGTAGAATATTAGCCATTCTCGCTAGATAGACTATTGCCGTATACCCATTCGCCCCCAAAAATGTGGCGTGCAGGCATTTTGTACAGGTTTCTTGGCCAATCAAAATACACTAAGCAGCGGAACTGTTCAGTCACGCCTCATCATGACTGCATGCGGTGCGTTCGCCTGGGGAGAGTATGCATAGACCACTGAATGACGTATGCAAGCGCGCCACGTTTTTGGGGGGCAATGAGGTCAGAGCATGGTATACGCAATAGGCTATCCAGATTTTGATAATTTGATGACAATGAATTTTAGACAGCAAGTGTCTGAGTTGTTCACGAGACTCCCATTTTCTAGCTGAAATTTAACACGGTAATGGAAAACTTGAGACACCCCCGATGTTTTATCGAAAAGGCAATTGAGACACTGCTGTAAAATAAATCATAATAATATCAAGGCTTGCAAATATATTTTTTTAATTTGGTTGTTCGAAAGCCATGGAATGGACCAGTAACACCGTGCTTGTTGCTAGCAGCTTCTGACTTTTACTTGCTGAACTGGAAATATATGTTGTCCCAAGCAATCGGGCAGGATATTTTGTGAGCCCTGAACATTGTAATTATGCGCATTGTAATAAATGTTACAACTATTATACATGGGTACATACATGCTACCCACCCTGTATGCGCTTTAAAGGGAGATAAGCCTAGCAAGGAAGGAGATAAATTGATCACTCTAGTCATGATAGTGTGTAACATAAGGGAGCGTGTCAAAAGTTTTGACGCGAACGCGTTCATTTTTGAACAGGGGGTCGTTCATTTCCGCATGCGTCAGGCCGTTCATTTTACACAGCAGCGTCAGAAAATGAACAGTGTAACGTTCATTATTGAACGTTCATTTTTGAACGTTCATTTTTTTAATGCACTCTGACGTTCATTTTCGCACGTTCGTTTTCGCATGTTCATTTTCTCACGTGCGCAAACGGCTGGCGTTTGACTCGAGCAGAAATGAACAACATACAGAGAGCTGCCATCCCGATATCAAAAAACGCGCCGGATCAAATCTACTTTCTCATCGCGCGTCATTCCCGTGTTTTAGATTTTATTGTCTTTTGCTCCATGTCTTTTGCTTCGTGTGTATATATTCAATGCATTCCGTAATCATTACATTGGTCAATACATTGGTCTATGACAAATATCCATCTTCTTTAAAGAAATATGTTGATTTGTTGGTGTTCGAACTGCGTCATTTTGTTTTATTTACAAATGAAGGGGCCCTCACAGGTTGCATAATGACGGGCGCCACATGCGTGATGAAGTCTCCACGTGAATCAATCGGTCCATATATCTTTTTTAAAGAAATAGCTTGATGTGTTGGCAATCAGAACTGTTTATTCAAGGTTTATTTTTTTTATCATGGAATTAAAACTTTGAACTCCATGGTTTTATTGACAAATAGGAGACCTCACATGGCGGCCTACCTTGAGATATGACGGGAGCCGCATGGCGTCTCTGCGTGATTCAGTCGGGCCATGTCTTTTTATAATGATCATACATGTACATGTAGTTTGTAGGCCTGTATACTTTACCTGATTTACTCATTTCTTATTGAAGAAAATATTACTGAAGACAAAAAATTCCCAATGTCATAAGAATAAATCGTTATATAAGTGAATAACTTTCGTATATTTATATGTCTATATTATACTTTTGTCACTATGTATTTCCTTTGCGATTACCGGGAGGCGCACAAATAAGTTCGGCTTATTGCGCTCCTGTCGTCAAATAAACTATTTAAACCAAGTGAATGGCGATATTGTGGTTACTCCGGAAATAGGGAGCTGATCAATTTCTCTTTTCTCCCCCAGTGCGGATGCAATTGACATATTTCCAAGCAAAAAGGAAACACGTTTTTTTTTCTTTTCTTGTTCTTGATTACTATTGCGATTTGTTTTCTCCATTATATATCTCTGACAAAGTTCATCCATGTGTGGAGAAAGATGGAAAACTGGGCTCCAAGATTCTGACAATGTTAGTATGGAGATGTATAAATTCCAATTAAACAAGTGTGAACTATAATAAAGGTGATGGTACGATAAGGCGGGATTTTGGCCAAGACGTGGTCCGGTTGAATTCGAAAAAATAAAATTTCCTAAAAACACTTAGGTCTTAGTGTAACGGCAAGAGAAAATATAAGTACACAATATGTGAAAGTTTTAGTGCGATTGCGTTATGATTATAGTTATCACATGAAACGGAAATCCACAGCTTATGCTATTTCGTGAAAAAGGGTCTAAATCGAGTCCTTCAGACACGCGTTTAGACGCGAACGTGGACTAGAACGCCATTTAACCCGGTGTTGTGTGGTAACATTATATTCCCACTGCTGGGAGATCTTTTTGGTCCAAAGGGTCCTTCATACTGAAAACTGAAAAGTTATGATTCATAACGTTTGAAGTTTTCGTAAGTAGATTAAAGTGACAAAATCGCCTGTTACAGTTGTTCGTATGTCGTGTTGTAGTGGATACGCACGTTTGATCACAAGCGTCGCGAAATTTTGTTTTACCGGGTTCGAATCCCAAGAGGTCAACATGTGTGACGTCGACAATTTATTTCAATCTTTCTCAAAATTGCATTCAGTATCTGAAATAAGATTTAAGGCTATCAGTATGAACCAATTAAAAGTAAAATAAATATTGTTTACTGATGACACTATACCGTGTGGACATTACGGGCCAATCAAACGTTGAAATCGACCGTTCAGTCGCTACCTGTAACAACGGCAATATATTCGCCTAAATTGTGTATTTATTCTCCAATATGTGCATGTGAAATCGACTGCAACGTGGTGAAATAATAACGTCTTGGTACCGAAAATATGCGAAGTTATCATGGTTCACCGTAACATTCACTCCGTTGATTGACAGCTGCCGCCGACGACAGATTGTACATTGCATTGTGATTGACATATGGAGAGAAGAAATGTACATTCCTATATGCGTCGGCTGGCTGTGGGCAAAACCCCGCCTAACAATACAATCTCCTTTATAATTTCAG
This sequence comes from Hanleya hanleyi, assembly GCA_036873755.1. Classification (NCBI taxonomy): domain Eukaryota; kingdom Metazoa; phylum Mollusca; class Polyplacophora; order Lepidopleurida; family Hanleyidae; genus Hanleya; species Hanleya hanleyi. The sequence continues at coordinate 379,566 of JAVTVY010005369.1, forward strand.
TTCAGGAAATGAGCTGCGGCAAATATACTTTATATTTATAAAACCAAGACAGGTGTTAAAAATTCGATGAATGCATATTAATAATTTCAAAACATGACTAATTTCCTTCCCGCAGCTAAAGACATCTCAATTCTGGCGCATGATTGGTGGGAGGCTATGCATTCAACAACTATTTATCTAGTCCTGTTGTGAGAAGCATGGCTTTCGAACCTCGTATTTCATGATCGTGGTCCTTGGGAGAAGAAAAGAACATTATTGGAATAGTGATCATCCACAGGGATGAACATAATGCTCTAATCAAAACAAAAGGCGTCATAGGACGCGCGATATGCTGTTGTATTTATTGCATCTATTGAACATACTTTAGTCAGCACGGGAACGACAAATCACCTTTTGATCCTGTTAATTATTTTTATTTTAGGCCACTCGATATTAACTCATTCGACAATGAACTCCTGTTTTCTTTTGTCAAAAGTCAGTCAATAGCCTATACTGAATAGATGTCGTGGGTCTCATTTCCGCTCCAAGCTTAATACAACACCATAACAATTTTTTCACAATGATTATATATTATTCCATCTTTTCGCCATGTTAATGCAACGTTCTTCTTTTTTTCTCTTTTTTTTATTCAATTCACGATTTGTGTTTTCAACTTGTTTGTCTGGGAGAGGCGTTAGTATAGGCTTGCCTGTTCGCCGATCCCAGTTTCCCTTTGAGGTAATAAAATATATTGTTTAAACCAAACGGGAGTGTATGATTTGTGTGTGTGGTAAGGTGAACGAGAACCGTTGAATAATAGCTGGAAAATACTTATACCAGGTTTACAACTATCTTCTAGGCTTGTCGATACGCTGTCACATACAAATAATGCTCCGTATAATATTCTGTATTGTGCAATAAATTCCTGTTCTCAGTGTGATTCACATGACACCAAACTGTAAAATTGGATTCATGAAAAAAATCACTTTCATTCTGAAATACTTCAGATGAGAGATAATCGGTACTCGATCATTGGATATGTAACTTATAACGCAATCACGAGGACAAAACGTTAGAACTCTTGGGGGTAATTTTCTCTTCAAGTAATTTTGAATTTAATAGCGAAAAATGTATTTCAGATTTCATATCGATCATGTGATATGGTGAAATATAAGTGAATCGTTTATTGAGCTTTATTGATCTATCAAAATACGATAATAAAATCAACGCTATATTGATATGTGCATCTGTTCAAGGGGCTTTCCGTGATGGATCATTTTTAACACCAAATAATAAATATAACGAACAGCATTTAGAACAGCGCAAGATGTGTAATAAATTAAATTGAAACAATATTATGTCGAGTGTCAAATGTTGACAGTGTCAGTTACGGCCTACCAGGAAAATCCCGGGTGGTAATTTGGTGTGCATAAAAAGCCATCTGGACCTGGAGACTGTCACTATTTTTCCATACGAAAAAAATTAGTAGCGGTGAAGAAATCTGATGCAATGAAGCACACACCTTACAATTCTATATACCCGGGAACAGCAACGACTTTGAGCTCGCCCCCTTTCTGGGCCTCATGTGCAGACGATCCTCGCGCGTCACACACTGTCAATACAGAGCAGGTCGGACAGTACAAATAGGGAACAGCTAGGGATTTAGCATATACGGTTAATATTCGGGATCAACATTCGCCGACTTTACGTAATATAATAATGTGTGGTTTGATATCACAACAAAGTCCTTATTTGTCTATCAAATTAAATCAAATTACGAACGTTTTAAGGAGCTTAATTCATCAACTTGTTCACCCGATTATTGTATCATTCTTTACGATATTTGGTCACATCGGACTTTCAATGAGGCCAAATCAGTATGGTGATATTTCTCTGTCGAAGTTTAATATTATATAGTTCATCTCGTTTTCTTCCAAAAAAATAATACACGCGCGTTTATTATTAGTTCCTCTATGTCGCTCGTTCTATAATTCCCGGTAAATAATTCTCCAGAATATGCACGAAAGATCCACTTTTATTTTTTTAAATACCTGCGAAAGCTAGTGCAAGTCTCAAAGGTGCTGCCTTTTCGAGTGATCTGTTTTTGTTTGTTTTTTTTCGTTCTAGTATAAGTCGACACGATAGCCGTAATGTGAGCTCTTCAGCGAATTCTGACCGCTATCATACACACTAATTTGAACGTTCAAAAAAGAACGTTCTTTTCTGACGTTCATTTTTTCTGACGGGGTGGTGTTCATTTTCTGACTGTCGAACGTTCGTTTGCTCGAAGAAAAAGAACGAGCACCTGTTCATTTTCTGACGCATTCTTTTAGTTTGAACGTCAAAACTTTTGACACGCTCCCTAAGAGAGTGACAGGAAGATAGAGAAACTGATTACAGGTGCAGCAGAAGTTGGAAAGCAATGGGGTTGGGTGTCAGGTACTCTAAACTAAAGCAGAGGTCGAGACAATCTCTAAACCTCTGCCAGCGTTAGTACCTGATCCTAGGCCGATTTCGGAGCCCAGTAAATGACGCAAACGTTGGCCAATCAATTCAAAGATAACATCGGCAGTTCGAGAGAGTGAAGAAGGTCAAACAGGCCCACGTAATACACTTTTCTCATTAACTTTTATTTTATTGAATAGTAATGTCACGTGACTGATAATAATATTGTCGTGTGCAGATCAAGATTGTATCCAAAGTTCTTGAAGTGTGTGGCTGTCTGTCATGCGCTATAAGGAGCTTAGAGTAGGGGTCAGGCTGCATCAAAATGGCTCGCAAAATATTTTAAAATTTGGTGATCCGAGAGTCATGAATATTAGCTTGTTTGTGGACATGCTAGAAGCTCAGATGCTGATATTTACTAGCCTGCGCTATTTTGAAAGCTGAAAGTTACACTATGCCATACCAAACAAAATCTCATACAAACAGGACCAGGGTTACATCAGTGCAGAGGCATAGTATAAGGCCTAAAAATATTTTTTTTCCTGCAAGGCCGTCCACAGTAATATCTGTTTCCCGTAACATTACCTACCCATGAATTGCCTGGGCAAAAATAAGTTTTGGGTGGCCATTTTTTTTTAATTGGTTATTTTGAATAGAATTAAATGAAATGGCATTACAAAAAATACCTACCCTACCTACCTGCACAATTGTTCAAAATGTTTTGGCTGGAAACACACATACATGTAAAATCGTGGATGGTCCATGTAAAGATTGACAAAAAATAAATTATGTTGCCTACCTACCTGTCTGGATTTTGAGATTGCCAGTGCATGGAACCAGGCCTCCCGAGGAATAAAATGAAGACGAGTGATTGGACACTCGCCTTAATTTAGGTCAGGCGAGTTAGTGGCGAGTATTCTGTTATATATTTGCATTTTGAGGCGAATGAGTATCACTCTCCATTTTCAAATCATGGTCGAGTATGAGGCGAGGGCGAGTAATCATGATCACTCGCTTATCCCCGGGAGCCCTGTGAAACATGCCAGTAATTTTCCTAGGCCTATAAGGTTGGCTTACATTGCATATAATGCAATTACTCACCGCTGCATGAATTCGAGAGTTGAACAGTTGTCAGGGTACTGCACGTTGTATACGTAGTGAGATGCAAAGATCATTGCGGCACCTTCTACGTTTAGGAGGTCACCGACCACCTGGCCTTCTATCATAAGGTACATTCTGCTCTGAAACAAATTCCGTTCTAAAATGAAAAATACATGTGCTGATACTGCACCTGTTAAAACAATTAACATCTCAACATGAACAATCCCACTAGTTTGTGTGCATTTCCTGTCTTGAACATTATTTCATTATGTATGTTCAGGGCATGAACAATATCTTAATATTCGGTTGACTGAAGAGCATGGACCACTAATAGCGTGCTTATGTAGATGATAATACTAACAGCTTCCGATTTTTACTTGCCCGACTGCAAGTGTCCCGGGCAGTCGGACGAGATATTTTGCATGCCTAGCAAAAATAGTGAGACCGGTAACCTTGCGACGAGAAAAAGGTTAGAAAAAATAGCCTTTGCCCAGTTGCCCGGGAAAGCAAATTTTCTTGTAGGCAACCAAATGCTGCTCGAATAGCCATGCATTTGGATGTGCTGTGCAACTAGAAATTCTTTTCCTATTTCACGCCCTGTAAGTTGGGGGTGAGCTTGGACTGTTCACGATTTGCATATACAACAGTGACCATGGTGACAGTGTAACTAATGATAACGGAAAAAACTGTTGCCACAAATTTCAGTGAAAAATATGATTTTAATAAAGTGACTAATCTTCATTGCAATACATCTCACCTATGACTGCCAGGTGAGGGGTAGGATAGCACTCAATCACATTAGGGAACCAATCCCACCCGTAGCATCATACAGCGGACGGTGCAGACCTGTATACCGGAAATCCTGCATATAGCCTCAGCAATCAGACTTCCACCGATCGCTTGAATGGCATGGGGATCGATGTATCCATTTGGCCTCCCATGTTAGATTACCCAACATGTAGCCGGCATGCGACGCCCATATTGTGTTTGATTGCTTAAGAATATATTTAGATGAAACTAAAAGCCAAAAACACCACTTTGGGATGTTAAATTCCAGATAAACTAGAGGTTCCGCTTTGACCCTTGAGTCGCCGCTCCGGCATGAAGCCTATGCTAGTTGTTTTTTAAGCACAAACATACGTCTCTCCCAACCCCCCACGTTGAGTGGGCACATAATTTAATGGAAAGTGCTATAAAATGACTCTAGCAATAAGTATCCTAAACAAAGCTGGGCATCTAAAAATATTAATTACAAAGAGGCGATTTTCATTGTTGCAGTAACCCAGTGGGTATTCGGGATTTATATAGCAGTGAGTGGATTGCCGACATCTGCAGCGTCCAACCAATGTGAAATACATGTAATTGTGAAGCATCAACTATTTCGAAACTGATCGCATTATAGGAAAGATGCAAAACATACAACAGCCACAACTATAGTATACATGCTGTACCGTATAGAAGTTTCATGCATCTGCCTGCATTAGTTTTCAAGATATGGAGTGAACAAAAATTGGACAGACAGATAAGCACATTTTGCATGGACCCACGCAAGCACTAGCTCACACCAATACCTAATTACATCATAAGGCCATTTCAATGAAGCTTCCATCCAAGTTTGGTGAAATTTCATCCAGTAGTTCTCCACATACCTTGTCGACAAGTGTAGTCCTGTACATACATGTAACAAAGTTGGACATCAGAAACAGATGGATGCGCGCAAACAAACCAAAACGTAACCAGATGAGGCCATCACGATAAAGCTGCCATCCAAGTTCGGGGAAATTCCATCCAGTAGTTCTTCAGATATTTTACAGACAAGGCTTGTCTATACATGTACAAGTAGACAGACGGGTGAACACCAAACACGCACGCACACCAAAACATAATAAGATGCAGAGGCCATTCCAATAAAGATTCCATCCAAGTCTGGTGTAGTTCACCAGAGGCCATCACGATGAAGCTTCCATCCAAGTTCGGGGAAATTCCGTCCAGTAGTTCTCCAGATATATTGCCGACAAGGCTTGTATATACATGAACAAGTAGATGGACGGATGGATGGACATGAACGAACACTTGCACACACACACCAAAACCTAACCAAATGAGGGGGCTGTTCCAATGAAGCTTCCATCCAAGTTTGATGAAATTCCGTCCAGTAGTTCTCAAGATATCTTGCAGACAAGGCCTGTATATACATGCACAAGTACATGGACGGACGGATGGACACCGGACACGGATGAATGCAGACACACACACACCAAAACCTAATCAAATGAGGGGGCTATCCCAATAAAGCTTCCATCCAAGTTTGGTGAAATTCCATCCAGTAGTTCTCAAGATATCTTGCAGACAAGCCAAGGGGACGGACAGACATCCATCCATCCAGACAGACATCCATCCATCTATCCAGACAGACAGACAGACAGCACAAACACTAGATGTCTCCCCCTAACATAGTTGGGGGAGACATAATTATCCAGAAGGAAACATGTCATCCGGCTTGTAATAGCTATGCTGTATTTCTGGGCCTGGGATCTTTTATAAAGCGGTCATAAGTTACAATGATCGTAAGTCAAATGTTATAATCATGCAAGAAAGTAGGTCATCGTTAGGTCCCCATATCTATAACATTAAGTTGCAATCACCGTAACTTACGGTGGCGTCGGGAAAGTGGCCCCGACACTTCAAAAAGTTGCCCACGGACAAATCACCTGTTGTTGAATTGTTTATTGTCCAGATAATGAAGCAACTTGCTGTCAACTTGGGCAAGATAACCTTTACTCAATGACTCGCCCGAGAAGCAAGCAAAATGTACGCAACACTCGACCTCTGCTTGTTGCTCTTTAGATGATGACATGACAACTCAAAATAATTATATCTTGGACGAGAAAAACAAATATGCTCTGTGCAACTCTACCTGGATTTTGCAGCTTTACCTTGATTTTTATACACTGAATTAAACTCAGTGCGCCTCTCAAATGACATTCAGGGTCAACATACAGCAGATCATCCACACTTGCGACACCAACAGTTGTAATGACAACTTCTAATAATGCTATAGTTTCGGGATTAAGATCCCCAAGCGACTCAGTGAAGAAAAGCATCAAAGACTCTATACTTCCTGAGGAGATTACAGAGATGTTTCTCTTGTGAAAAGCATGGCCTACAGAAACCATAGGAAACCAAATACACGTATTACGTAATGGCGTGTATACCACCCTGTGTATACTATTTAATAATTAACAAAACTATAACAACATTGCAGCACTTTGCATCGTCTTACAACAGATTAAGAAGAAATGCTTTAGCTTTTCATCTACACTGAAGTTTGTATACATACATATGATTATAAACTATCTATTTAGCACATGGACCTGCAGCTCTAGCTGGACGGCCAAAGTATTTCCTGGGACCAGCAGTGGTGCATCTTTCGAAATCACCTACCGTTTTCACTGTGACGGAATCATCCAAACTTCTAAACACTCATGTCTCCCTGAGGAGCCTCCGTCAAACAACTACATGTCAAAGCCATCTTCATAAGAATGATTCCAAGTTTGAGTAATAGAGAGAGTGGAGATAGTGACCTTACGGGCTGCAGGAGTATCCCAACTGTCCTATCTCAATAGCCATGGCTTAGGATCATTCAAATTAAGGATTAATTTGATAAATCATGCATCCTTGGGGTAATTTTGTCTCTTGAAAGCATCCTTGTTGAAATGGCAACAATTTTTAATTGAAAGATAAAAAGAAATGACTGATGTCTCAATCATATATCCTCGAGCTGCAAGACAAATAACAATTATTTATGCTGAAATACATACAGATGCACCAAGAAAATACGTACTTTGTAGTGCCCTGTTTTGTGAAAAACGGTTACTGATCGAACTTCGGAGTACACCGTTGATGTGTTGGTCACGTTCTTGAAGCTCCGCGCACAACGCAAACATGTCTTGAAATAAATGTGTTCCCTCTCGAAACGTATGGTCCATAACCGTATAAGTGGACTGCATTTTTTTATAAGCTCTGGGTAACGGGTCAAATAATGGTGTTTTGGTCGGAGATTTGACTCGGGAAAAAGCTCTTGTCGCAGAGAGAGATAATCACCAATCATTCATCAAACATACCTATGCAATGGATACACATGGAGCACAAACTAGTTGCACAAGCCTATGAAGGAGCATAACCAGTTCCCAAACAGGGTCTTCAGGATATTCAATCTTGTCACGAATGATTAACCCTACCTGGCCCCCTACCAAACTTTCTGCGCTATCTCCAGAACGACAACAAATGGAGACCTGAAACTCCTTGACTTTATAGTTTATCACATTGGGGTAATTTTCATAATTTTTACAATAAATTATTATTGGGGCCATTTGCATAACCCCTCGAGTAAAGGATCATGGGAAAATTCAAGATGGCGGCCACGTGGGGTATCAGGAAATTGTTGTTGTTATAACTCTTAAAAATTTCTCCTTTTCCGCTATGAAAAGTGGGCAACAACTAATTAATATTTACTAATTTATCATGCTGTTTTTACGGAGAAATTGCATAAATAAAAAATTCGGAAAATCCACGGCCAGATATGGTTAATGGGAGAAACTTTGAAAAACACCACTTCTGTGCATGAACACCAATATTTTTCCCCTTTTCCCCCACGTTTACTGCTGTTGATTTGTCAGCTGCCGCGGTTTTACAAAACTTGAATTTATGAAGCTGACTATTAAGGTAATCGTACGACAGTCACTCCATGATATTGACAAAGTAACCAATATATAGTGCCAGCTCATACTGGAGCAGTCCCTCAAACAAATCATGACCAAGGCATGGTTGTAGCCATGGGGAGCACACATGAAAGAAGTAAGTTGAATGGTGAATCAAATTTCACACGTTTCACAAGCATGGTTCACAGGAGTCCGGCGATCTTAGTCTGTGTGTTGTGTACTTTACCAGCATTGAACTCCTGTCGAGGGATATAACAGAATCTACATAAGTAATCGGACCTACTGGAGTTTTCTGTGAATCCGTCAACACGGTTGCTGCCCACGTTGTCACCCAAAAGAAAGGCTACTGTGCCAAAAACTGTGCCAACACCGTCTATTTGAATACCTGTCACTTCAACCTCCTGTACATCATGTAATAAATGGGCAAAAATCTCTATCATTGCACAGCAGAAATAATTGCAAGCGGTCTAACTTTGATCTATTTTCTTGATGAATGTTACCAAGTGTTAGTTACACACCCAGTATCTTGTGTTTTTTACTTTGCTGATTTCAGAGGATTCACCACTTCAAACTCATCACTGAACTAGGTTTGGACTTGAACAACTCATTGTCCTTGATCAGTCACATTAGAGTAAATTCCATCTTGTCGAGGCCTCGGACCACAATATTGCTTAAGAACACTT